>CM054932.1:26072291-26268925 GCA_029168755.2 Tillandsia fasciculata | reverse complement strand
AATATGGTTGCCTATGCTCTTTCAGTGGCACAAGATACAGAAGAAAAAGGAGAACCTTCCACATATAATCAAGCTATTTCTAGTGCCAGTTCTGCGGAGTGGTTGTTGGCGATGAATGAAGAAATAGAATCGCTCCACAAGAATCGCACATGGGAGTTAGTAAAACCGCCTACAGGCAAGAAAATTGTTGGCTGCAAGTGGGTCTTCAAGAAAAAGGAAGGAATCCCTGGCGTGGAAGATACAAGGTATAAAGCTCGTTTAGTTGTCAAGGGCTACAGTCAGGTAGAAGGTGTTGATTTTAATGATATTTTCTCACCCGTCGTGTAGCATACTTCTATTCGTATTCTTTTATCGTTAGTAGCCATAAATGACTTGTATCTTGAGCAGCTTGATGTTAAGACAGCTTTTCTCCATGGAGAACTTGAGGAGCAAATTTATATGAAACAGCCAGAGGGATTCATTATTGAAGGGAATGAGGACCATGTTTGCCTGTTAAGAAAATCGCTTTATGGCTTGAAGCAGTCTCCTCGACAATGGTACAAGCGGTTTGACTCCTTTATGATAGGTCACGGATATTCAAGAAGCAAGCGTGACAGTTGCTTAAATTTTAGGAAGCTTGATCAGGGATCTTTCATATATTTGTTGCTCTATGTCGATGATATGTTGATTGCTTCCGACGACATAGTTGAGATTAATAAGTTGAAGGCTTCATTAAAGGGTGAGTTTGAGATGAAAAATTTGGGTGCTGCTAAGAAAATTCTTGGTATGGAAATTAAGAGAGACAAGAATTCAGGACTTCTGCATTTATCACAAGAAAAATATATAGAGAAAATTCTAAAGCGTTTCGGTATGGCAGACGCAAAACCGGTGAGCACTCCTTTTGCGGCGCATTTCAAACTTTCGGCCTAGTTATCACCACAGTCCGATGATGATAGGGAGTATATGTTACATGTTCCATATTCTAGCGCTGTCGGGAGCATCATGTACGACATGGTTTGCACACGACCGGACATCTCTTACGCAGTGAGCATGGTTAGCAGATATATGACCAATCCTGGTAAGGCTCATTGGCAAGCTGTTAAGTGGATTCTGAGATACTTACGAGGTACCACTAGCACTTATTTGGAGTTTGGGAGGTGTAAGGATGGTGTGGTTGGATATGTTGATTCGGATTTCGCAGGTGATTTGGATAGGAGGAGATCACTTTCAGGGTATATTTTCTCTATTGGAGGATGTGCAGTTAGTTGGAAAGCTTTATTACAACCCATTGTCGCCTTGTCCACTACCGAGGCGAAATATATTGCTATGACAGAGGGTGTGAAGGAAGCTATGTGGTTAAGAGGCTTATATGGAGAGCTTACTTTTTGTTGGGAGCCGACGATTGTTTATTCAGATAGTCAGAGTGCTATTCATTTGTCTAAAGATCAAATGTTTCTGATAGGACGAAGCACATCAATGTAAAGTTTCACTTTGTTCGGGATGTGATCGGAAAGCGCACGGTGACTGTTAAGAAGATTGATATTGAAGACAATCCAGCGGATATACTTACTAAGCCTCTTACTATTACCAAGTTCAAGCATTGTTTGGACTTGGTGTCAGTTAGCAGCATTTGAGGCCCTATGGGGCGTTTGGAGAAAACGGAGCACGGAGCATTAAGGAGCATTAAGGTGAAATTCAAGTTAATGTGGAGTTTTGTGACAACCTCAACACAGCGGCTAAAGACTACAAATCAAACTAAGGTGGAGATTGTTATAGTTTGGTTTAGATTTGTATTTATCTAAATTGAAGTTAAATCCTAATCTAATTAGGATAATATGAGATTTAGATTGTTGGGTAAAACTAGAATTTAATTAGGAGTTTAATTAAACTACAAATCCTAATTAGATTCTAGTTTTGAGGCATATATTATATATAGCATACCCGGCCACTTTAATGAAGCTGCAACTTTTAATTAGCCGAAGCGCTAATTAATTTAGGCCAACCAAGGAAGATAGGTGTTGTTGGTGTTGGTACATACGGTCATATTAATGAAACCGAGATTTTAATTAGAGATCATGCTCTAATTAATTTAGCAACCCAATATGAAAGAGGCTGTATTGGAGGAGCCATATGTTGCTAATGAAGCCGGCAATTAACTAAGAAATTGAAGCTCTAAGGCGAGGGCGTCCATACGATTGGATTCTTAGAAATTATTAGGATGGACGCAAATTTTGATATTTCGGTTTTATTTGGAGCTTCAATTTTTTTGAGAGATATAATCTTTGTATTTTACTTTTGACTTTAATAAAAAATTTTGCTCCGTCTTTGTCCGTAAATGTAGGCCGGTGGCCGAACCACGTTACATCGGTGTGTTCTTTCTTTTTCTATTTTTCGCATCAGTTATTTTTTGAATCTATTTTTCGCCGATTTAACAACTTTCAATTTTAAAGTCTTTATAATAGTCTTTTGGAGATAAAAATTAAAGGAACAATGAATGCATGCGATATTTTTGAAATTAAGTATGCCAATTAATTCCAACCTCATATGATATAATAATATTGAGTAAGTTGTCAATTTACAGTTTTGCCCTTCTTAGACTCTCTCCAAAATGGCAAAGCCCATAAAATATTATAGATGCGGGGGAGCAGATTGGAAGTAGCACAAAATACCACGTCCATTCTCCTCTATATATATGTTTGTACCAGTTGGTCTCTTCTGGTATCAGTACTGGTGGATATATCTAGTAAGTTAATCCATTCCCCACCATTCTTCTCTCCACAGTACTAGAATATCTCTTTCTCCTTCAACTAGCTATATAGTATATATCTTCATAGAGTGAGAAGTGTGTTGATCGATGGACCTAATGCAGCAGATAGAGGTGAGAGATCTCATGATGATCAAAGCCAGAACGAATCCTAAACCGATCAACGGAAGGGTTCATTTCCACGCACTCCTCCCTCTCTTCGTCACCATTTTACTCTTTAACTACTTTTTACCAGGCCTCCATTGCTACTTTTGCTCCGTTAACATCTCGTCCGCCGAACTCGCAAACCTCTTAGTCGGCAAGAAGGCCTTATTTCTCTTCTCTAACTTCATCCTCATTTTGTTGGTCATAGACTTCACTCTATCTGGCACATCTAATTCATTCGCGAACACACTTCAAATTGATCACTCGGCGAGTCTAGAAGGACATCTAATCGTAGTTGGAGATGCGCATGCGGCGGAGGAGCAGCTTCATGATGATTCGCTGTGGATATCGAGCTCCCTCCGAGTCGAAGAACTCATCTCTTTAGAGCAAAAGGGCACCATCTCGGTCGACTCATTTGCAGAGGAGAAACAATCAGCTAAAGAAGAAAGTATAACAAATGTTGATTTGTTCGTAGATTTTCTGACAGGGATAATTGGAGATGACACGGAGTGGCGACCGGAGTACTCTAACAAATCTCAACAAGGCCGCCGGATGATAACTGTTGAAGGAGGGCCGCCTACTCCGACGTCGGAGGTAGTCGTGATGGACGGCAGTACGATTGGACAAGGAAGGACAGAGCTCGAAGCTTTCGACGTAGCAGATGAGTTGGAGCGACTAGAATTAGATGAATTAAACAGAAAGTTTGATGAGTTCATACAGAGGGAGAAGAACAAATGGCGATCGGAAACGCTGCAGCTAGTCATGGCAGTTTAATCCGAAATTGATCGACGGAGCATGCATGTGAAATTGCCATGAAGAAGATCCGACCGCATAGCAAATATATATCAGCTAGCATCATGCATGGATTAGTTCAATTCCTAGCTCTAGCTGTAGTACAGTTGGTAATTGTATCTGGCCTTCTCTTTAAACATATGTAAACTGTAAAGTGGCTCCTTGATCAGTAAATCAAAGAATTAAGTTACTACTGTTGGCTATTTATTTATGGGTTAAAATAGGTCCAACATCCTGCCCCGTAACAATAGGCCTAGGAGACTAATAAGTTGAGTTGGGTGAGCCTAATAAGTTGAGTGGGGCTACGGTCCACAATAGACTTAACGGTAAGAGGCCCATCAATAGACCCAACGTCCAGGTAGGTTGAGTCCGGTCGAGACCCGTGGGCGCTGTGTCTGTACACTTTAAGTGAATTGGTTGCGTATTTCTAACAGCTCGAGCTTTTGGAATTAATGGTTAGCGCCAACGATTCGACAAGTGGTATCAGAGCCAGTGGCACGGGTTCGATACTGGCTCGGGTTTGATTCCCAGGTGTTGGGGGGGATTGTTGGCTATTTATTTATGGGTTAACGGGTTCGATTTCCATACGGTGCAGGTGTTGGGGGGTAGGTCCTCTAATTTATGGGTTAAAATAGGTCCAACGTCCTGCTCCGTGATAATAGGCCAAGAAGACTAATAAGTTGAGTGTGGCTGCGGTCCACAATAGACCTAACGGCAAGAGGCCTAACAATAGACCCAACGTCCAGATGGGTTGAGTCCGGTCAGGACCGGTAGGCGCTGTGTCTGTACACTTTAAGTGAATTGATTGCGTATTTCTAACAGCTCGAGCTTTTGAAATTAATGGTTAGCACCGACAACTACTGCACATAATATTGCTACGAGTTGTTAATTATATTTGTCATAATTAATTAACGCGCAAATTAAATGCTGCCAAGTGACTGGAGAGGCATTCCAAGTCAAGGTCGACGCTATGGCGTGATGCTATGGGTTTGACTGCGTCAAATCCGACAGGTACTGTTTGGTAAATCAAATCGTCATTTACATGACGACGTGGTTGCCTCCCGCATTTGCATGACGCACTCACAGTAATCTAAAAATTGCCCGCGTACCTACTATACGAAACAGTCTACTGTGGTACATCTTAATGATTTGGAGTGTACTACATTCCATCTCATTCTGAAATGGGTATTATTTTACTCGTCATATCAAGTGACGAGTGAAATTTATTTCACCTCAAAATAAAGTAAAATGTAAGATATATATCTATAAATAAGGTCCGACTCAAAGTTCGCATTTGGTACAAAAATATTTCGGAACAAACAAAATATATCTCTCATGAATTTGCATCTAAACGCTATCGAAATTGAGGGAAACATATTGTTTCGATCAAAATGGATTGCTATGCTCTAATTAAGAATAAATTTGTACTCTTTTTTCTCTATTTATTTATTTATGTAATTAGATAAATAAATATGTAAATATAAATATTATCTTTATGATAATATATTTATATTTAAATCTTATTATATAATATAAATTAATTAAATTTGATATATTATTTATTTTATTAAGTTTTATCATTTATATATTGATATTTAATTATTTTAGTTTATATTAAGTATTATATATATTATATTATTTTTCATATATTATATATTTCTTAAAAAATTTATATTGAAATTTATATTATTATTAATCAAAATTATAAAAATATTGCTAATATTATATTTTATTTATTACATAATATATATATATATTATAGATAAATTAAATTATTACATAAAATATTACATTATAAAGTATTATATAAAATAATTTTATATTAAATATATTAATATAAATTAATTATTTTATTTTTTAAAATATATTTAGACATTGTTCTATACTTTTTATCCAAACGTTAATAAAAATATTCTCTAAAATATTTTTAAATGCATTCAAATATAAATTTACCGTTATTTTAATTTATATCGAAATATTGTATGTTTTCAAACCAACAAAAATTATCATTCTGAATTTAGAACTTAAAACTAGACGCAGCCGAAGGGTCACTTAATTAGCCTGAGGTTTTGGGCCTTACGAAGTTGGAATCCCAGAAAACAGTGTCATGCAGAAGCTCTTTTTTTTTTTTAAAAAAAAAAAAAAAAAAAAAAAAAATCAAAAAATGATTCAGGAGCTTGACCCAATACACTAATAAGCCCAAAGCCACTCCAACAACAATTGAAGCTGAAAAAACCTTCCAACAAATCCTATCTAGTCTCCTGCGCATGAGTTTTAAAAAATTAATGATTTTTTTTTTTTTTTTTTTTTTATGCGCACTATTTTATTGCGACGATGAAATATAAATATGTTTGTTACTGGTTTTCAGCGGCGATCAGGGGTTGAACTCTTCAAAAACTGTTTGTTGTGAACGGGCCGAGAGATGAGGACGAGGATCGATGGCTCGTCCGGAGCATATGCAACGTATTAGCGCATCCGTTTCTGCCCAGTTTTGATTGTTAAGAACAATCTACCAAGTTCCAACTGACAAATAATTAATAATAATAAAAAAAACTAATAAATCTCTCTCAGAGAATTCATTCATTCATTCATTCATTCCAAAAAAAAAAATAAAATAAAAATAAAATAAAATTAGAGAGATGTCAAGTGTGGTGCTGACACTCTCAAAAGTCAAACCCCGGGCAGAACCCTCCGAGGACGAAATTTGCGTGGTGGCGATCGGAAAAAAAGGAAAAAATCAACAGTAAGAAAATCAGAACAAGAGCCACCTTGTTTTCTCTGAGGTATTTTCCATCGATCTCACGTTTCCTTATAAGCAACAAGGAATTTGATTCCTGTAATACATACGAGTGCATTTGCATTCGATCGATCTCACTCGTGTATCTGATCCCTGCTTACTTCTGCAGGTTTTTGATAAATTTTGTATTGGTTTTGCATTGTTCTTTTGTTTTCCCTTAATGCGCAGTCTTTTATGTGTTTTTTTGCATGCTTGGACCTTGCTATATTAAGCCACCTTTTCTTTTTTTTTTTTTTTTTTTTTTTTTTTTTTTTTTTTTTCCTAACTCAAGTTTCTGTAAGATTTGACATATTTGGCAGATGGATTTAAGTACTATGAAATTGTTGATTAGCCAGCACATTTATTTTTCTGTTTTGTTCTCAACAAAAACAGAGGTAAAAAAGAAGTAATAATGACTAACTTTTTTGTTCTTTGCTGCTGAATGTGATCTCATGATTGATAGATTGCATATAATTCATTTTCTGTTGGTGCATATTCAGTCAAATAAAACATAAGTTTTGCCAAACACGGCCTTAATTAGATTATAGACCAAGATTGCCAATATTAGAATATCACAATGTTCTGCTGTGTCTTTGTTTTGATGTTTCTGTAAGATATATATATATTTGGACATCAGGTAATTCAATGTTTAGGAGTTTTTGTAATACTTTCATTTTATATTATTCTCTTCGGCTATTATAATTGAACTTTAACGCATAAAGAGAGTTGTTCAATTAGAACGACAGCGCAAAAAAAACAAAAGAAAGAGTGGATATATACCAGCCACTTCAATTAGTACTAAGATTTACTTAAGGGTCTAAAACTGCATTCTCCCCACAATTACCATCTCTGAAGTAATGAGCTGATCCTCTCTTCACACTGATACTAACTAACTATTCTTATTCATCATATATTCTATCGACTCATTGTGGTCTATATATTCGGCTTCAATAACAACTAATGTTCTCAAAAGTAACATTTTTATTACAAAAATTTTGAACTTTGGAATGCGACTTTGATCCTGATCATGCATTTATTTAGTCATCAAGGAATGCATACTATACCAATTGGTATGCAGATTTCATTCTTTTAGGTGCGAAAGCAGTTCCAATTGCTGGTGTTTCAACCTGAGAAGCACATGTTATATACGTTCCTAAATCACAAGTCTACATTTTTCTTCTTCTTGCATTTAATAAAGATAAATTAGAAACTAGCAAATGTGAATCTATGCCTTTATTTCTTTGTCATTTTTGCATCACACAATATACATGCCAGAGATCCTCTCACTCCGCATCTATTTTTCTTGTCCAGGAGCATATAACCGGACTGTTATAACTAATAAAAGTTAGCTAATGGCCGATGACTTCATCGAACAACCCTTGCTCTCCAACTCAACCGACGAACTCCAGAAAAAGACTAGCACAATTAACATGAGATTGCGCCACTCTAGAAGGCCCCCCTCCTCTATCGAAACTCTGAAAACTTCAACTGATAAGCCAAGTGGCCTTCTTCCCCGCAAATTCCGGCTCAGTTTCAGGCAAGTTGCTATGTTCCTGATCATCTACCTCACCGTGGGCTGTATCTGCTTCTACCTTGTTAAAGATCAGCTCACGGGTAAGAAAACCGATCCAGTTCTTGATGCCTTATACTTTTGCATCGTCACAATGACCACAGTCGGCTACGGGGACCTTGTCCCTAGTAGTGATGCGTCGAAGCTTCTGGCGTGTGCTTTCGTATTCACCGGAATGGCCGTCGTCGCTCTCTTCTTAAGTAAATCGGCTGATTACCTCGTCGAGAAGCAAGAAATTTACATTTACAAAGCATTGCATATGCGCTCGAAGAGTAGTAGCAAAGCACAGATTGTAAGACAAGTCGAGACAAACAAAATGAAGTATAAATTCTACACCGCCGCGCTGCTTCTCACGATGCTTGTCATTACCGGGACTGTGTTTCTGTGGAAGGTCGAGAAGTTGAATTTTGTCGATTCCATCTACTGCGTTTGTGCCACTGTAACGACGTTAGGTTACGGGGACAAGAGCTTCTCGACCAAAGGAGGTCGACTTTTTGCTGTGTTCTGGATAGTGATAAGTACTCTATGCGTCGCCCAGTTCTTCTTCTATCTTGCCGAGTGGAATACCGAGCACCGGCAGAAGTTGCTAGCGAAATGGGTGCTTGCTCGGAGAATGACGTATGTCGACCTGGAGAAGGCTGATCTCGACGGCGACAATCTTGTGGGGTAAGCACATGTATTCGTTTACCATCATATATAGAATTAATTTTATCTTTACATATATAATTAGTTAATCTCCCCTGATCACTTGGGGCAATATTATATCGATCTGTTGTTGTACAATATGTTTGTACGTGCGTGCAGTGCTGCGGAGTTTATTGTGTACAAACTCAAGGAGATGGGGAAGATCAGTGAAGAAGATATAGCAACTGTGCTGGAGGAGTTTTATCATCTTGATAATGACCAATCCGGGACTTTGTCGGTGCAGGATCTGAATCTTTCTCAGGCAGGCCAGGTAGCGAGCGAGAGAGATTAATTCTTGTATGCTCCTCGTACGTGTGTTGTCAATATGTGGGATTAACTTGCAAAGCTTTTTAATTTTATGATTGCCTTTTTCTTCTTCTTTTCTTTTTTTTTAAAAAAAATCACTATAGGGAGAAATTTGGTTTATTATTATGAATTAGACTGGAATAATATTGATAGTGTTAAGTCATCGGTGCTATCAATTTTCCAGCTTTTAATGAGTGATTTGTTGAATAGTAAAAATTTAGAGTATTATTATAATTTCAACCGCACATTTTTTCATCTAACGACTGAAAATTTGATAGCACTAATTATTTGACTACCGATAATATTTCAGCAGAATTCTATTATTATTATTATTATTATTATTATTTGTCTATTCTTCTTTGGTACTGTCTGCACTAAGACACATTGGACTCATCCTCACATGTGGGGGAGAGATTGATATATATGTGTTTGATAATAATATTTTTCACTTTATCAACCATATGAAAGCCATGATAATAATTTTTTCCGCTTTATGATCAAACTGCTTGAAGATCTTTGTGGAGTTGTCTTGAAATTAATTAATGCTTCCGGAAAGGAGGAGGCCTCCTAATCCGAGGGCTAAAAACTCTTAACCCAACAAATACAAAATTTACATATATGTTTTAGATTAAAAGTATCAAAATTTTACTTCACGTTTAATTCAAAATTCAAATTTATAATCATTAATATTGTTATAACTTTTATTTCCGAATACACTTAACTAATATAGTAATATATACACAAATAAAATCAAAATTAATTATCATCAGATAAAACACAATGTTAAGCAGGATTAGTCCAAGAGAATGAAAGTACCGTCCAAAGTAAGAGGTTTTTTACTTTGGTCACCCCCGGTGAGCTTACCGTACAAACAATATCGTCCCATTTGGTGTGAAATAATTTTTTTCCGAGGGTTGGCATTAGGCATTAAAAAAAGTTAAGGTGACGAATACACTTGTGGTGAACCGTACATTATGGGCCCGGTCCGGCCTGGTATAGCTGGGCCCGGCCCGGCCCGGCCTGACCCGGAAGGGGCTTTGGCGGAATAAGTGAGCTCCCTCCTCCCAACTCCAAAAGGGCCCAAGAGAGCCCATATTTGAAAAATATATAGTTTTCACTTTAAAACTATCCAAATAATTTTTTTTAAAAAAATTTATTCAAGTAAATTTTTAATTTAATTTTTTAAATTTATTTCCAAACAATTTTTTAAAAAATTATAATTTTTATAAACTCTTATTCAATTAATTTTTAAAATTTAAAGTTTAAAATTTTTGTATAAATAATTAGAAGTTTAAAAATTTTAAATACTTTTAAATATTTTTCAAGATAAACATTTTTAAAATCCAAAAAAATTACTAGGCCAGCCCGGGTCCGGCCCGGAGCGGCCTGGCCCGGCCTGAATTTTAGACGGGCCGGACTGGGCCGAACCGGCCTGAGGCCCGTTTAAACCCATGAAACGGTAGTCCACTATAGCATTTGTTTAAGTCTGGTCATCTCCAGTGAGTTCACCCCCATACACTACGTTCCCTGATACGCCTGAAAATATTTTTTTTGTTGGTTCTTGGCTTAAAAAATTTGAGGTTACAATTACTCTGCGGTGAGTGTACCGCATGAGTTCAACGGGATATATATATATATATATATATATATATATATATATAGATATATATATATATATATAGAGAAAATGCTAGATGTACGTCCCAAATGGGGTGTAGATCTTACATCCCATTTATTCTAGGATGGGATGAATTTCACTCGTCATTTCGAAGTGACGAGTGGGTAAATACCCATCCTAGGATGGGCTAGGTGTATGGTGGACTATATATATATATATATATATATATATATATATATATATATATATATATATATATATATATAATGGTTTAAAAATAGGCTTATCAAATAAGCGATTGTTTAAATTCAAATAATAAATTTAAAATTATATTTAAATTTTACTTTTAATTAATAAATTTAAATTTAAACTTTAATTTAAATTTTGGGAATGCATTACGAGAAAAATTTGTATGTAATAAAACACATATAAAAAGTATTTACGGTAAAACTAAATTTAAAATATATTTAGAAACAAACAAAATTTATAAATAAATTAATTAAAAAAATACACTCATGCCATAAAAAATTATTTAAATTTTTAAATTTAAAATCCAAATTCAAAATTTATTTTAACTTTAAATTTAAATTTACAAGCGTAATGTGCAATGTTCATTGCACGTGCTATATATATATATAGAGAGAGAGAGAGAGAGAGAGAGAGAGAAGAGTTACTATACACTTATGAGTATAGATTTTTTTGTATTTATAAATTTTGGGTCCTTGAATAAAAAATTGTGCGATTAGAATGATAGTGACCATCTAGAATTTAGTGAATTTGTTGGTGAAATAATATAAATCTTATGAGATCACTATAATCTTAACCACACATCTTTTCAGACCGAAAATTTATGAATACGGAAAAATCTATATTTATAAAAATATAGTAACCAAACACTCTCTCTCTCTTTCTCTCTCTTTCTCTCTCTCTCTCTTTATATATATATATATATATATATATATATATATATATATATATATATATATATATATATATATATATATATATATTAGTGTATCTTTATGTTCACAAAGGGATAATTTCATTACATTTTTTTCTTTATGTTCACAAAGGGATAATTTCATTACATTTTTTTCTTTATGTTCACAAAGGGATAATTTCATTACATTATTTAAAAATGATGGAATTTGCAAAATTCAAAATATCAGACTAGATTTGCAAAAATACAAAATCAATAGTGTAAATTGTGAAGGATGTAAGATATACATTCCACAATGTATTTTCAATAAGAAATACTACCGCGTTCCATTCTATAGGCAGAGAAAATTGTAAAATTTAATATTAAAAAATAATAAGAGTAATGAAAAAGAATTAATTCTTGGACAATACTGTTGTAGGATTATATGTAGGGCTAGTCAAATTGGTACTGACCTCTGTGGAAAGGACGAGCCAAAAATAAAATAAAACTAAAAAGAAAGTTTAAATTGCCTCCATTTTATTTCCCCGCCTCTGATACAATGGCCGTAGAGATATACAAAGGACCCAACAACATCTGTTACATTCATCCATCAATCACCAATATAGCGAACTTCCAAATGAAATGAAATTAAGGTACTAGGCCTCTTAACATGTTAGCTTTCTGATTGCCTTCGACGACGACGACGACGGGGGCCTCATAAATAAGCAAAGTCAAGAAGGTAGAACTCAACTAAGATTGTTATCTATTCCTGCCCCTCAGTAACAAACCTCATAATCTCCTTTGCTTACGGTGGACCAATGGGAACTCCACTAGAACGATGAAAGAAGAACTCTCTGCTTCTCTCAGATACTGCACCGTGCCGTTCATGATCCTCATGAGCTTCTGGCTGATGAACAAGCTCAGGCCTTCTCTTGATACGCCCTGGCTATGGTGAAACATCTCTTGTACCAAAGCCACAGGGATACCAGGTGCAGGATGAATTATCCTGCAATTTGGTATCAGGTTTGGAGTATAATTGTCAATAACCATAGGGAATGCTGCAAATATATAAATACACTTCTTAATGAATATCCCAGATTTGCAGTGGAGTGGCAGTAGTACTGCAAAACGTATCGTGGTGGATAGCCTCAAGTGCCTGTGCCTTTTACAATAGAAGTGAAATTGCATTTTGAATACATGAATATTTCAACCAGAGGAATCCAGTTTCCACTTACAAGCAGTTAAATCCTCAGCCTTTGTTTTCTTTAGCATCCTAGTGATAGCTAAAGAGTAACTCACACAGCTACTCATTTAAGATCTAATAATATCATTCAACAGAATACATGTGTATTCAGTTGAAGGCATAATGAAGAGAGGCGCATACTCAATCCACATTTGTGCATTAGCAAATCTACTATTGCAGGGTAGCTACTATAATATTATGCACAATTAGGAAATCAGACTTGACAAAGTGAATTTGGTACAAAGTAAAGTCTTGGAGGGTACATTACCTGAACTCAATATGGACAATTTGCACCCGAGTTCCTATTTGTTCCTCTCGAGGAATGACCCGAAGTAGAATTGAGCCTTCAGAAGGCCGCGCGAACTGGAGTGCGCTAGATAAGAAGTTTGCTAGAACCTGCTGCAGCCTCAAGTTGTCCCCATATAAGCACAGATTAGATACTTCCGCAGGCCAATCATGGCCCAGAGGCACTTGTCTATCCTGGCTTAGAGCCATCCCCTGGATTATAACCGCATCCAGAACTTCTCCGAGGTTGAATTCCACCATGTTGAGCTCCAAGTAGCTGTTCAAAAATGTCACACAAATAATGCTACAATGAATACAAGATTGACCAGTGCACTCAATAAAGAGAGTTTTACAGAGTCCAAAAATGGCATGCATGGATCATATAATGGATAGTTATGGCCATTAATAACTGTTTACTAGAAGAAGGTAAAGGAGATATAATTTTCTACCAGATTTTGAGACCAGATATCAAACATTAACCATTGCAAGAACTATGAAAAACTGAAGATTCTTCGTTTGGGGCTACAAATTTCAACACCACAAGAATACACATAAAGTAATTAAATTAATCAGTTCTTTGTTTTTTAATGATAGTCTTTTTATACTTGAAGACACTGGCCCTGAAAATATTAACTAGTGATAACAATAACAAATGCACGACACTACTACCATGAAAAAGGAAATGAACTGAAGAGGACATTCATACCACTGCTCGATGCTTTCTAGATCCATATCATTTAATATTTTTGACAACTGCTCTTGACAGGACAAACTTGTTCTCAGAAGCTGCCTCTGCTCCTTGGTCAAATCAGAAGAGTCCATTGAACTACGAGTAAATAAGATTCCATTTAGAGGGTTCCTTATCTCTTGACGAAGATAGGTTAACTCCTTAAGGCTGTTCATTGCAGCTTGCTCGGACTTCTTCTGCACCTGCAGAGTATGCTGAAGCTCTGGACTGGCTACATGTAAAAAGCACAAAACCCCTGTTATTTTACCCTCGGAGTTAGTTCTCTTGCTTGCTGAAAGTATTGCTTCCACATACTTTCCATTCATATCAAAGAATCCAAATAAAAGCTTATCTGCTTCTTCACCAGCAATTACACTGTTCAGCACAATTTTGAGCTTAGTGAGACTGTCATGGTCTTTCACTCTACAGCCAAAACTGTGAACAGCAAACACTTCTCCAATAAGAATTTTATCTATTGCATACTCCCTCTTCATACCAGAGAGCTTTTGCATAGCTGCATTCCACTCAGAACAGCAACCGTATTCATCAATTATGAATATTGGGGGGATGAGTTCGTTTGGATTTCGTACAATTGCAGTGTAGTCGCCCTGAATGCGGGTAAATTTATCCATAACCATCTTCTGCCCTGTCACATCTTGCGCAACAAAGCAAACTCCTGCAACTTTATCCTTTGTGTCATGACTACAGCATGCATTGACCACCAAAATTACAGGCCCGTTATCTTCTTGATGATTGAAGGTCTTCAGTTTAATTTCCACATTCTGCTCCTCTTTTCCTGTCATACAGATAAAAAGGAGAAAAAACAGTTTGTATACTGCGTTTCAAATTTATGGTAGAAAAGTAGAAAATAGAGAGAAAAACACACAAATTTGTAGCATAAAAATAATCAGATGGAAAATAAAAAAGAAAAAAAAGAATCGAATAGTCTCACCTTGCAGAGCCGAGCTTAGTGTGTTTTTGACCACTTCGACTGACTCGCCCTTAACAAGATGAGCCAGTGGCATACCAATTGCGTCCTGAACAGGCAGTCCGGTCAATTCTACTGTTTTTGTATTCCAACCATTTATGTTCCCAGAAGCATCAACAGCCAAAATGGGCACCGTCGCTGTTTCAATAAGCCGAACCATCTCATTTGTAACCGTACGCAGTTCATCCAGTACTTGTATCTTCTTCGCATCATCTGACGGAGCTTTCACAACACTCCTTGAATTATCATTGACAAGCTCATCTTGCAAAGAACCTCGCAATATGAGCTGCAAGGAATGGATCGCGTCCATTTCAACATCTTCCCATGGGAGGCTCCTCCATTTCACCACCTCCAAGAATGCCTTGAACGAAGACCGCGGATGCATTTGCCGTCCCCCGTCGTCCCTATCGGCCGGTTCATTTTTAGCTCCCCCCCATTTAATCTCCTTTGCAGTGTGGGATCGGAACCAAAACATAAAATCC
Organism: Tillandsia fasciculata; assembly: GCA_029168755.2. Taxonomy (NCBI): domain Eukaryota; kingdom Viridiplantae; phylum Streptophyta; class Magnoliopsida; order Poales; family Bromeliaceae; genus Tillandsia; species Tillandsia fasciculata. The sequence continues at coordinate 26,253,648 of CM054932.1, read as the reverse complement.
TTTGAAGTAATCTTAATTGCGGCCATGCCACAGACTGCGTGTCCCAAAGCAGAAGCACGGGGATAACCGGCTTCTGCCAAGCTGTCGGTGCTCAACCCGGTAGAGCCATCATGATACTCTAAAAGCCACGCCACAATATCCTTTATCTGCGACTCAGAAGGCGTAGTTCCAAGAAGCCAAAATTGATTTTTGTAATAAAGTGCGGCGCCGTGACACTTGACAAGATCCGTAACATTAGGCGACTGAGTGAAAATACCAATAGGAGCATCTCGCAGAAGCATATCACAAAGAAGGGTCTGGGTCCGGAGGATATGCTTCTCCTTTGCTTGAGCCTGTAACTCTACCTCTTTGTTGATCTGAATACTGAACACCTGCAACAGGAACTCACAAGCATATCTGAGCGGAAAAGGGACAAACCTCGGGCTCGTATGATGGCAAACCACCAAACCCCAAAGCTTCCTCACCTTGTGCTGTTGTCGGTCACTGCCGGTTTCTTCCTCATCCTCGTTAATGGTAACAGACATGACAAGGGAGGCAATAGAACCCATATTAGCCATATACTGAGCGTGGCAGCCGTGAGGAGCTCTTAACGTCGAGCCCGACAAGATCAGCGGCTCGGCTAGTCTCTTATCCTGTACTACGTTGACCGGCGGTGCGGTGCAATCGCAAATCATCCTCACTTTGTTCTTCATAAAAAGGAACCTCGAAGCTTGCGGGATATCAGTAGCAGGATAGTGCAAGCCAAGATAAGGCTCCAAACCTGGTCTCCTACACTCGGCTATAACTTCGCCGTGCTCGTCTTCGTGGAACATGTAAGCCATCACCCGATCGTACCCGGTAAGCTCGCTCACCTCCCGAACCAAAACATCGCACAGTAAAGGAATATTCCCGCCGGGTAAACACTGTAACCTCGATATGGCTTTAGCGGCTAGCTTGTAGCATTTGAGTGCTCCAGCCGCGGTCACGGGGACGTCGGACGGGTTCACAGGCTCCAAGTCTATGACCAATCCGACATCGATCCGGTGCAGGATGGCGTAGAAGGGCTTCCCCGAGCTTCTGCAATGGACTAGAATCGGATTGAGGAGGTTGACTTCGGAGAAGCTTGCGGCCTTCTGAAGGGCGGCTGAGCTCGGGGAGCGGAAGAGCGTCCGGGCGTCCGTACCGACGGTGAGGGCATCCTGCTGTTCGATGCTGGGGACGGCGTGGGGGGTGAGGTCGAGCATCTCGGGGGCGTTCTCACTGTAGGCGATGATGCGGAAGGTGTCGGCCTCGATGGCCAGCATGCATCCGAACGGCTGGATGCACTTGCCGCGCTGCAATCGCTGGAGGTAGAGGGAGACGAGGGCGGCTGTCGAGGGAGCGCCGCCGCTGCTGCTCTCGGCACCGCCGTCGCCGCTCGAGCGGTCGGCAGCGCCCATGGAGGTGGAGTAGTCGAAAGGCTGCGCCGAGTCTTCGAAGTCTGCGTGGAGCTTGGCGTCGACGGAGGTCTGCGCGACCACACGGGCGCCGTGCTTGGACCGCGCCGAGCTGCTCCGAGAGCACGTCCTGTCTCCTTTCGACCTCGACGACATCTCTTCTTGCTGTACAACCGCACGCCTCCCCCCCCCAAAACCAGCTCTTCTCTTCTCTTCTCTTCTCTTCTCTTCTCTTCTCTTCTCTTTCTTCTGCGACCGCCTACAGAGGATGTCTGAACCGAGATTCAGTATTTTTTTTTTTCAAAAAATAAAAAAATAAATAAACCTCTGCGGCTGTGACTGCCACTGCAACTGATTAATTCGACCCCCCAAGTCTCAATTCTTCGGCTACAAGGAGAAAATTCCTGCAGCACAGTAGATTCGGTAATGCAATGAATCCATAAGACAGAAAGAAAGAAAGATAAAAAGGAGAAAAGTCAAAATAAAATAAAAAATAAAAAATAAAAAAACGAACCACCGGATTTGAAGCGCAAAAGCACCAAACACTGACGGAGCAAATTCGGATGCTCGGGGGGCTGAAGAATTGAGCTGGAAAAAGAAAACACAAAAGCGACGACGGGATGCCTCAGAAAAAGATTCTATACTAGGGAAAAAGAAATTTGTGTTTCCATGATAATAACTCACTCTATAAAACCCCACGAACCTCTTATTTTAGAAACCCGATCAAAGAGAGGAAAAATCCGAGAATCAGGGAAAAGCTTGCCCTAATTAAGAAGATTCAAAAGGAGAAGAAGAAGTAGAAGTAGAAGTAGAAGAAAAAGAAGCAGCAGAAAAGGGGCTTGGGGAGAAGAAAACAGAGGATGGTGAAGTTGTATGGACTAACGGAGGAGGAACGGAGGGCAGAACCGCACACGTGAATGAATCCCATTCGCAGCGTCGAGCGTGGTCAGCTCACATGCCATTTGCCCATCTCTCGTTCTAGAACGGAAAGAACAGAAAAGGGTACCTAACTAGTTCTCAATCCCAAACGGGCCAAATATTCTATTTTCGTCCCTATCTATTTTATAATTTTCAATCATAGTTTATTCGCATCAAAGTTAGTAATTTACTTTCTCTCTCTCAAAAAAAAAAAAAAAAAAAAAAGGTTAGTAATTTACCAGCTTAACCATACCATCTGGTGTCGTACTTGTCTCATTTGCTTATTTCCCTACCTCATCCCTCTAACATATTTTTTTTTTGGATAAGGGGTGAAATGGAATTAGGCCTTTTTTTTTTTTTTTTTTTTTTTTTTTTTTTTTTTTTTTTTTTTGAGAATAGAATTAGGCATTATTTAGTTGGAATATTTGAGAGAAAAATAAGCTTTTATTCATTGTTCTATATATCTAAATTATTTGAGAGAAAAAATTATGCTTAGATATAAAACAAAAACAAGCTCTTAATTAAAAATCAAATTTAATTTTAATATATTTAAGTTATTATCTATTATTTAAATAGTTAAGTAATTAATTAATTTATTATTTATAGTTAATTAGCTCATTAAAAATTATTTATTTAATGCGTTTATCTAAAAACTAATATTTATATAGGTCAACTGATTAACATTTTTACTAGCAAAATTAATTTCTTAACTAATCATCTAACTAATTAGATAATTTACTAATTAATTAAAAAATTAATTTATATTTTATAATTAATATAATTAATTAATAAATATTTTTTTTTCATTATCTTATACAATATTCACAACAATCAAATTTATTAATTTATTAAATTATTTTTAATTAATATTTTTATTTTAAAATTATAATTATTTTTTGCTATTTTAATCTAACCATCCAAATACTACTTACCTCATTTTTAAAAATAATCTAATTTTTATCCAAACAAAAAAAATTTAATCATACCCCTACTAATTTCTGAAATTGTACTTATACTAAAAATAAATAAAATTTATTTTTTTCTGAACCAAATAATATCTTGACATATGATAAGAATTTGGACAAAAAATAAATAAAAGGATTTGGTTCCTCGTTGCTTCATTCTGCCAAACAGAGCTGCTTGGTTTTAATTATCTTTTTTAAAAACACAGCTGATGTGTATCATGTGTTGATGACAAATATAGCAAAATATTCTAAAAAATTATGCGGTACTATTATTGACATATATGTAGAAATCAATTAAAATTTTTACATTTTGAATATCAACAACCAACAAAAGAATTATGATGGAAAAATCTCATAACATCACTCTAGAACCAAATGTTCTCATCATCATCAATTTGTTGCACCAGAAAGAGACGACCCTCCTTGTCCGCAAATTAACTGTTTTTCTGTGACCTAATTGCGCATTAATTTGGCACTTGCGGTAGTTAATCTAGTTCATTCTAATCTTTGCCCTTTTTGAACAAATTTTTTTTTTAAACAAAATAATAAATAATTTTATTTTTACACGTGCGATATTTCAACAATCATTTCTAATGATATAGCTCCAGGGTAGTGATCACGAGCCAATATAGCTCTAAAGTTCCAGCAGTGCATAGAAAAAATAATGTATTGAGGAATGTACTAAACCTCAAGTAGTATGAAAGTTTGGAAAAGTGAGTCTCTGTTGGGAGTCACACCTATTCTGTTCACTTCTCTATATATATAAGATTGATTACTGCAGCAGGTGGCCAATAGACACTGCCACTCCATGCAGCCAATAGGGAGGTAAGGGTTCAACAGTTACTTTAATCCTTTTCGGATTAGTCAATAAACTAATATCTAGTTAATCGTATCCAACAAAAAAAAGTCAAAAAAAATAATAATGATAAAGTTAAGTCAAGTTGAATCGATTTGGGCGTCAGAAAAGTCAAGCGGCAACAAAAGGTAGAGTCGAGCATCATCATGCGAGAAAGAGCTAACCGATAAGTGTCGGCAGGAAGAACTGAACAGCGATAGCAGGGAGACCGAACTGTAACAGTTGGGAGAGTCGAGCTTCAAGGAGAATCGAATGACACCGAATGATTACAGAAAAACTTGAGCCCATATGAAATCACATAAAAAGCCAAAGGGCCGAAGAAAAAAATTAAACTGCAAATCACTTTAGATAAATTAATAAACTCTAACAAGCTAGGTTTACTTGGTGAGTGATTTTGAAATGAATCTCGAGTACATATACACGCATATAAGAAACTTGAGAGCAGACAATGGGGAGTAACCGACCATGCTTCTATTCTTCCCAAAAAAATATAAAAAAGAAAGAAGTGAAAATCATGTGCATTACTAATGAAATAAGATAGAACTAACTATTTCAGAAATAAATATAAAGTACGGAACTAGTGTAAAAATACGTTTGGAATGATTTCAGGAATAAGAGATTTTGTATTTGGTATAATAATAAGAAATAAGAAGAATAAAGAATATTAGTTGTTTTAAATGATTTTTTTATTCTCAAGTTTTATTATGTAACAATGAGATAAGGAATAGTGTCTCGGAAGATGTGAAAGAATATTTAAGAAAAAAATAAGAGGATGGTTGGAAAGAGTGAGAACAGTAATTCTCATTTATTCTAGTTGTACTGAAACAAAATATTCTCGTAGTTCCTAATATGTTTGGAGGAATAAGAAGAATAATTTCTTATTTTCAAATAATTTTAATACCGAGATCAAACATACGAGATCAAACGACGAAAAATTTTACTGTCACTACCTAGTAGGGAAAAAATTCGCTGTCTTGTGGCCCTAATCTTATTATTGACTGCACATGCTAAAAGCAAGGAGGGGAGCATGGGAAGTGGAGAGTGTGGCCCCACGGTGTTGTTTGTCATCTCATACCCATTGTGCGTCCGGTAGGCCAGCTGGCAGTCACCTGTTACGTACGTCCGTCCTTCCAAGTTGCATTATCTAGGTTCCCATATTTCCTGACCTGCTGATATGTATGGTAACTTGGAAAACTCAAAATTTAAAATTCGTGTGTGTTGACTTCAAATTTCCATAAAAAGGTGAGATCTAATAGAGAAGGTTATGCAAACATTCTCGAAAAATTTTAACAATTTCCGAAAAATTTGGTAACCTTCTTATAGCTGCGAATTAAGTGACAATTTGGGGTAAAAACTAAAAACCATAACAAGATGAGTTCTATACAATTATTATGAAGTATTATTATTATTCAAAGTACTAAATTTGATGCACTCTGCCTTCGTTTTGATGATGAGCCAACAACTGATACTTCTCCATGGCAATTATCGCCATTGCAACAGGGGATGCTGGCGTTGTGCGGACCAACATGAATGCCACCAAGAAGATAACCATGATCTATATCCTTAACAGTAAACTTGGTGAAGAAAAAGGAGATTTTCCAGTTTTTTTTTTTTAAAAAAAATACCCCTCAGAATTGTCCTAAGTTGTAAGTTAACTAGTTTGCTTAATCGTCCCAATCAACAGCCCATTTGTATGTATGATGATCCTCCGAGTTAGTGGATCATTAAAACCACTGGATAAAAAGAAAATACCAGGCTTCTTTATATGTAATGTAGCAACTACCAACTCATACACTATACTCTAATAACGACAAAAACTCAAGCCCTTTCGGATCAAGTTCAAATGTTTTTCCCACACAAGATAGAATGCTATTGTGACCCATGTAAAGTTGCCCAGCATTGCTACTACTCCCCCAGAAAAAGATAAACACCTTTAAACAATTAAGAGAGTAACTAACTAACTAACTAACTAACATCTGATGTAAATATCTAAAGCCAACTTTTTGCACCTCAAATCTTTGTTATGACAGATAATTATAATCAAACTGAGATGAAATCGAAGGAGATTAAAAAGGCTGATTAAGTGTCACTTTAAATAAACAGCAAAGAGATCAAAATCAAACTCCACATGCAGTAGCTTCAGAAAGATCTCAACTATAAAACCTCAAGCCTCATAAGTACATACTAGTGCCATAGTATTTAAAAAATAATTAGGACAAGTTATATTTACCCATCCCTGTGGGGCCTAATCGTGTATAAATCAGATAAACAAGCTGAAAAGTGAAAACAGATTCAAAATGGCTTACAAATGTAACAGTCCTAGAAATCCACATGCTCAGCCAGATGATGCTCCCTGCACGTGATACATGTACGCGAAGCTCAGACAAAGCTCGCGGTCTCTCTCGTCTCCCCATCCTCCCCATCCCTTGAAACCAGCTCGATAGCCACCCTGCTTCTTATACACTTGCACTGGCCAATCAGATTTGATGTTAGCGACCTTATCAATTTCATCGATCTCAAACTTTGCGTTGCCATCATCGACGCACACACTGCTCGAGCCTTGCCCTTGATGCAGCCCACACTTCCCAAAGTGGGCGGCACTTCTCCTCGGCCCTCTCAAAGTGTACACGGGAGTTCCAAACGACGGATAAACGGTAGCCCACATTGTTATGTCCCAATTATAGTCATCGAACGAGCAAAACTCCCTGGCCTTTGCATGGATCTTTCTCCAAACTGTCCGATTGAATGCATAACCTATGTTGCCGACCTTCTCAGCGACCAAAAACTCCCCGCCTTCCCCTTTCGAAGTCACATCAGAAGGTGCCAAGTTCACCGCGTGACACTCAGGACACTTGTGGGGCTTCATTGCAGTGAGTAGCTGGATATTCCTATAAGCATTAGGATAGATGAAATGGTCTTCCTCGATGAAAAGAATATGGCCGCCGAACCGCTTCGTCTCCCGCAAACCGTCCCAGATAGTATTCATCATCCACCACCAGTGATGCTTCAAAGATACAATCTTTGGAGAGCGGTGATTGCCGTATTGATCCGGAGAACCCTTACACCTCTTTGCTTTGGCGATATCTTTATCGTGACAATCCCCCGGCGAGACCCCAGGAAAGCTATCCGGAAAAAGATGCGGGGAGTAGGGCGCAAAGATTTGCTTCACCTGGCAGAATTTGATGGTCTGGATGATGTTATCCATCTCAGGGTAGGACCCGTCATGACTAACTATCAGCAGCGTTTCTCCGATTCCTTGGACAGTAGATAAGCTGCGAATCACAACTTGCAGGTACTGAGGTCTATTGTGGACATAGAGAACGATCTTGATGTGATCCTTGGCTAAATTTGGGAAGATGTCCCGGTTTCGAGGGGGTAGTCGGTTCCTTTGCTCCAGAGAGAGGGACAACTCGGTCTGCTTCGGCAGCGAGGGCTTGAAGTCGGGATCCAAGACTAGGCCCACGTCTTCTCCTTCTCCTTCTCCTTCTCCTTCTCCTTCTTCTTCTTGTTGTTGTTGTTCATCGTCCTCTTCAGCCGCTGCTCCGGAAAGAAGAAGACTCTCTCTTCTATCGTAGGAAGGCGAAATCATCATGGCGCGAGAGACTGTTCTACTTCTCAGGAAAGATACCAGCACCAGGACCGCGAAAACTACCGCCAGAACAAGCGGAACCGCTCGCCGGAACACGGCGGGATCCTTCATTCGGGATCTCTTGTACAGAGGCATAATAAATCTATCTATTATCGAGTCTCACCTTTTTGAGTTTTCCGAGTGGGGGTGGGGGGAGAGGGGAACAAACCCCCCTTACTATTCACCCTCAAAAAAATAACACTAACAATCTTTCAGATCTCAAAGAGAAATGAAAACCAGAAAGTACGATAAGCCCACGAATCAAAATGCTATCTTTCATCAGTGAGATTGAGATTGAGATTGAGATTGAGATGAGAGAAGGGCAAAATCAAACAGCATGCCCAAGCGGAGAAACACCTTAAATAAAAATAAATAAATAAATAAATAAAATCCGAAAAAAAAGTCAGAGTTTCCAACAAACAAGCAGCAAGAAGAAGAGGAAGGGAGACCGACCTAGACGTGGGAATGGGATGGGACGGGATGGGATGGAGACGACGAGGGGGAGTCCTCCCAGTCCTATCGGAAAGATCAGCGCCGCCTCCCGCGGATTCCCTACTGCTGCAACCCAGTTGAGATTTCGTCTGTTTACCAGGTCGCCGGCGTGGGCGCTTTGCTTTGTTTTGTTTCTGTTGGGTCGAGCCCAAGCCCAAAACCCACCCGACCCGACCCGACCCGACCCGACAATAGGAACCGACGAACGACCAAAAAAAAAGAAAAATAAAAATAAAAAAATAAAAAAATCCAACAAGTCGTCCCCTGCCAGGCCAGTTGAATGCGTCCCAGGCTACTGCTCAGTACTCAGCCCCACCACGTCAACTACCAAGTCTTACGCACTGTTTTTTTTTTTTTTTTTTTTTTTTTTTTTCGCTGATGATAGCTAATAAATTAATTAACAATAATAATACGTTAACAACGAGCAAACTGTACAGGTAGCTCCCGTGTTTCATTTTAGCCCCTATTATTTTAAAATAACTTACACAAGTTTCATGTCGAGTAAATTTAATCATTTAAATTTTTCAAAGAAAAAATAGAATCGATGCTCGTTACACACTTTTGGAATCTGTGTATGCACCAAAAGGCATAGATTCTAGCTTTAAACTGGCATTGGGCCTAGATGCCATTTCAAGGGAAATGGGCCTAGATGCCATTTTAAGGGAAACCACTGATTTGTGGATTCGGGTTACAGTAGGGACCTTTCTCTGCGGGTGGGTATGGTAGGGCCCTACATAGGATGAAGTATTCTCTTGTGGGTCTTTTCAGGTCGAGGCAAGTGTGGAGCAGGGGGATTTGCGTATTGCGATGAATCTTAGAGACAGAGCAGTCACGGCGGGGGATCGGATGAACCTCTCAATGGCGACGTGCGAAAAGGTGATGTATTCCGAAGGCCGGCATGGCGAGGAAACGGAGAGATCTCCTACAGCGAAGGGGGGTAGGGATTTAACCGTCGCGGAGTTCTCTCCTAGAAAGAGCGCCCGGCTTGCTAGTCGTGGCCAGGACCGCGTTTTGGAGAGAGCCATCGGCAAGAAGACCAACCAGAGGGAGGGGGCGGAACTCAAGGGCTTCGGTGGAATTAGCTTGGACTTGGTTAATTGGGTGGCTTTGCGCGAAGTGGGGGACAACAATCTGCGGCCGTCGACTCACTCCAAGATCAAGCGCAAGGGGAAGAAATACGGCGTTAGCTTAACTGACGAGGACGTGCGCTGCTTCAGGGAGTTTCTGAGGGCTTCGCCTTAAGACAGACGCGAAGAATGATGATTGGGGGCGGGCGTTTTTTATTTTAATTATGTTTCAAGTGTGTAGTTGGAATGTAAGGGGTCTTAACGACCTAGGTAAAAGAGGTTTGGTTAAGTTCGTCATGTCGAAGTTTAAGAGGTCGGTTCTTTGCTTTCAAGAGTCGAAGGTGGAGAATGTATCACGGCCCTTCCTCCGCTCTTTCGCTGGTACTTACTTCGATAAGTGCCATTTTGTTAAGTCTGTAAGAGCGTCAGTGTGTATTATCACTTGTTGGAGTTCTAAGGTTTTCTCGTGCTCCGAAGTGCTTACGTGTAACTTTTCTCTTACCGTCTGACTCAACTGTTTTAGCAGTGGTACGAGCTTCTACGTGACGAACGTGTACGGACCACCCTCGTGGGAGGGAAAAGAAGATTTTTCCTGCGAATTGGCAGAGCTCAAAAGAGAATGTGCTGGTTTGTTGGTGATCTGCGGTGACTTTAATTTAACAAGAAACCCACAAGATATGAGGGGCAGGGGTTGGAGCAGACGACTTATAGGTATGTTCACGGATTTAATCAACGAGCTAGAGGTGATTGATCTGCCGATGGGGAATCAAAATTTCACGTGGTCCAACATACAGCGCAGCCCTACTTTGGCAAGATTAGATAGATTCTTAATATCCACTTAATGGGACCTTGCATTTCCTTTGTCTAAAGTAGTGGCGGCGCCGAGAATCACGTCCGACCATTCTCCGATTTTACTTAACACCGGCGACAGAGTGGGCAAACACGTGTTTAGAGTCGAGGAGATGTGGCTTGCACGAGAGGATTTTTGCGACCTGCTACCAATATGGTGGAATGAGACGGCGAGAAAAGCGAACGGAGTGCTCATGTTCACAGCCAAACTTAGACACTGTCGTAAAAGAATGAAAGAATGGTGCCACACATGTTTCTACAGTATTGCAAATACCAAGAAGGCGATTTGCGAGGAGATTCACAAACATGATGTTATGGAAGAACTACAAGACCTGAACGAACAACAACTCAAGATGCGAACACAACAAATCAAAGGGTTGAAGACGATCCAGAAAAATAGGTTTATTGCAACCTTCTATGACACCGAAAAAAAAAAGAAATTGGATCGAAACACCGCTCTGATACCATGTGAGATTTAAAGCAAGGTAACAAGACGAGGGACAAAGATATAGGTGGTTCGGCTTATAGCCTACATCCACGGAGAAGATAGCAACTTTCTCTTATTCATTCATATTGCACATTGGTTTCACCGATTATTTATATAGATCATGAAGATCTCAAACTAAAGAAATAACTCAGAATAAAGGAACATAATATTAGAAATCAATCAGTGCTGCCAAATAGAAAGTAAATATCAATTTTATTTGGAAGCTTTATTTTCATCATTCTTATTTCCATCAAATGATGCTATGAGATCAGTTGTAGTTTTGCAGTAAATCTTCAAGTCTCCAACTTCAATGCTCAAAGCGTTAAGACACACCAAAGCGAAATGAAACAGAACAGAACATAAGCAGATTTACTTGCATTAGAGTCTCCAGACTGAGCCAACTAGAAGTAGGACAGGAAGCAGAAAGAAAGCCACATTTTCCATTCCATACCCGAATTCTACGATGTACAGACGAATGCAAAGGCCAAAAAAAAAAAACAGCAAGATATTTCGCGATGAGCTCATCAGTAAATCTTTTTTACAGCTTCGAAGCAGCATCATAAATTAAATTAAAGTTTAACATTTCTGTCTAACAACTGCAAGTTCGAAAGGCAAATGCAGATAAATGGGAGTAAACGGTCAAAATTGTTTCAAGTCCTGAGTTATTACTAAATCAAGGTAGACTAGTCCGGTAAATTTTTAAGAAGATTCTTCTCTGGTGAAGCTATCAAATCAATTCACCTTGTGATCGTATAAGCGAAACGAGAAGGATGGTGTGAGATGATAACGACGAAAGGGAAGTCCCGGGCGCTGCTCGCGTGCACGGTCATCCGCGTAAGATCTTACTGGGTCTTTTAGTGGGCCGTTTCTCTAACATAAAGCCCATACGATGGGGGGTTTACGGTCTCGCAAGCCCAAGTTATTTCTAAATAGTACAATAATAATTCTATCCCGAATTTGATCCGTTGAACCCTTTTACCGAATATCTGAATCGCGATCTCGCTTTGTAATTTTATTTTATTTTTTTATCCATGCAATTCGTAATATCACCTATATATTCACCTACTATATAGGATAGCAAGTCTATCTAGTATAGTCGTCAACCGTGTGTTACTTGATGTGCGTGGACTGAAGATTTGATTGAATTGGGTTAGGATCAGCTAGGCCACTGTTGGTGCTTAACCTTTTACCCTTTTAAGCTACGGTTCCTTTGTGCTCTGGCCCCTCCAATCCGATGCGTGGCACCAACGAGCGGTCCACGTTAATGCAGGCTGAGAAAAGATTGCCTAAATTTCTATCTAGTTTTGGGGAAACGCAATTTGGTTGATTGGGACTGATCGGGTCGGATCTAATCGGATCAGACCGAGTCAAAAAGACTAATAATTAAGTAGTAGTAACAACTACAATGATCATGTCATCATGACGTCTCATTTATTTTTTCTAATATAAGATATTTATTTGATTTATTGTCAGAGTTTAAGGTTTAGAGTTTAAGATTTTCGATTATCAGTACAATAATATTGAGTTTTCAGACCAATTAAGAAAAAAAAATACACAAGAAGAAATCTGGCAATAACAAATGGCTGAGTTCTTTTATTAACTTCAATTCAACATTATTAATTTTGGAGAGCGATGTGCACATTAGAGGTCGCAATAGTATAAATGCTTGACTAACATATCATTCAAAATATTTGTCACCTCTTATGTCTCTTTCATTCATTTTATTATTTTTAATTTATTATTAATTTTTATTTTTATTGTTTATTATATTTGTATATTTTACTTTATTTATTTATTTATTTATTTATTTGATTAAGATTTTTTTTTTTTTTTTTTTTTTTTTTGTATATCCATCCGTTCTTATATTAAAAGGTTAATTGTATACGACTCCCGATAAACATATCGAATAGCAAATATATTCCTATAAAGTTCAACTTTTCATATTTATCCTTTCAAAAGTTCAACGTTATTCATATATATCCCTACCGTCTATCTCTGTTAAAAAAATCTAGTTAACCAAAATACTTAATCTTGATTAGTTAGTTTGGTAAATTTATCTTTTTATCCTTCCAGATATTTCTATATTATTTTTTAAAAGAATATTTTTGAAAAGTCAAAACTGTCATTTCATATATAATCTGTTAAAAAATAAACAGTGAACTAACGATAATAAACCAAAGTGATATATATGAATAACGTTAGACTTTTGAAGGGATAAATATGAAAAGTTAAACTTTGTAAGAATATATCTGCTATTCCATATGTTTACAAGAAATCGTATGCAATTAACCCTAATTATTACTATCGCAAGCAGCTGCTGAATTATATATATATATACCTCAAATATAAGGTTAAAAATATAGATATAAAAAATAACAGTGTAAAATTTTTAAAAATTTTGTAATAAAAAAAGGAATGACATGTTGGTGTTGTTACTTCTTTTTTAAATTTAGGAATATTTATATTTATTATCATTAAATTAAAATTTTAGTTAATTTCGCCTATTAATTGTACGGATGTTATTTTTACTCGTAAATACATAAAAAAAAAAAAAAAAAAAAAAAAAAAAAAAAAAAAAAAAAAAAAAGCTTACGTGAGGCATGTGGCAATCCTCAAAATAAGACACTAGTGATGGATGCTTTTTTCTTTTTTTTTTCTTTTTTTTTTGTAGTTTTTGGCTCGTATGTAGCAGTGAGAAGAATATATGCTTAAATTCTTCCCGTGTCGTCATCAAATTAAAGTACTGCTTACTAATTTAGACCAGCAAACGTTGGTGTCCAAGAAAAACGAACCTGTCAATTCCACGCAGACCAACAAATGCTTATCCATTCCTGTTCGCGCACCGCCACTTGTGTGAAAAACGTCTCTGCGCGGCCCTCAAAAGTCTTACGAATTTGTTGTCTTATTATTGTTCTGAATATAGATATTTTCTCTAGTTATATTATATATTACATATCGGGTGGATACTATATATATATATATATATATATATATACATGGATATCCTGTGCCTCCAACGGAGAGAAACCTCTCTCTGTGGTTACCCTACCAGACATGAGAACATGCATGCATGTCTGGTTGGAACATCTACGAAATGTTTTCCGTAGGCAACCACTTTAGGATCACAAGCCTCCAAATCTGTAGCTCGATCAATCTGTTATTTTATGACAGAGTGGGACCTGCCTTCGTCCATGGATTCCAACACGTTGGAGATATATGGCAATATTTTGACAATATTTTTTCACTGTAGCGAGTAACTATTTGGAGGATTTTAATATAACAGACAGTAAGTCCGACGACTAAATTAAGAGGTTGTAAATTAAAGAAGGCACGCATATTGTCTATATATATATATATATATATATGGGCGTTGTTTACTGGCGTGCATTGTGGCTCTGACGCATATTGTCTTCGGAAAAAACGTTGTTGTGAAGTGCTTGAAATAAACATGATTGCATAAAAAATAATATATTGTCAGACAAAGTAACCAGCAGTACTAACAGAGTATCTAGCTCGATATTCGAGTTATCCCTGAGTTCATTTTATTATTGCTTGGGGACAAGGCTCTATCTGAGGTTGTCGAGGTAACAACTCTCCCAGATTGGTACCTCGGATATGTCAAAGGCCATGCATATGGATTCGTGGGTTTGGTCATATTATATACCAGCTTGCTAGCTTAATTAAGACTATATAATAGTTCATATGAGAGAGAGAGAGAGAGAGAGAGAGAGAGAAAAAAAAGAGAGAGTTCGGCTGCTATGTTTGCACAAATATCAATTAATTTGTGTTTATAATTTTTTACCGTTAAATTTATCTCTTTGACTAATTTTATTTTTTAGATTTTTCTATTTCACCAACCACTTACTTAAGTTAAGGGGTCCACTATAATTCCAATCATATATTTTTTCATCTAAAAATTAAAAATTTATAAATACTAATGACTTAGTACTTTTACCGACATAAAAACTTAATTTTATATTTATATATATATATATATATATATATATATATATATATATATATATATATATTCTGGTCAAGATATCTCTATGTGATCAAAATTTTATTTTTTAAAATTACTTTTGTAAAAAAATATCTAATATTTATAATTTAATTTACTTGTACCATTTAAATTTGAAATAGGTGCACGCTTGATTGATTTGATATTCTGTCACTAGAATAGTCTCCATGATAATTAATGTCCGTCCTATATCTTGATTTTTTATTTTTCATCCGCTTGAAATTTATCTAGTAATGTCACCATCATTAATTATTTCGCATAGATACGACTAATTTACCCGCATGTTCAACTTCCAAGTGAAAACGTTGGTATGTACTAACGTATACATTCCTTTGTGAGAAATCATGGGTCATGAATCATCAACAATTTGTTCATAATTATCAAAACATTTGTACGTTATAATAATATTAAGTAGTAAAAGATATCATGAGATGATTAAAGGAATATATATGTGCATGGTAAATGTATATAGTTCTAAAAAGTAGGTCATACTTGTTCACGGTCATTAGCTAAATATTCTTCATTTATTACTGGTCTGACTGTCTGAGTACTCTAGCGATAACTATAGGTTGTAGAAATTCACTTATTAATGTAGAAAATATATCTCTCTATTATTTTAATAAAAAAATAAATTTTAAAAATAATTTTAATAATATAAATATTTAAATTATAATTTTGAAATTAATAAATGGCAAAATACTATAGAAATATAAAGTTCAAGTGAGGTTTGCGAATCAAGACGTGCTATACTGCTCTAAAAGCGATATTGTCCCTCCACGTATAAGACTCCGATAATCGCTAGCGATACAACGATCACGAGCTAGCTAGCTATCTTGTCGACACATCTCTAAGATATATAGCACAGTAAGAACTAAAATAGCTCTTAGAGATCCATCAATGTAAATGTAAATAGAATAACAAAAACTCAGTATAAATTCAGTGTAGGAAAAAAGGTGATCAAAATGGTCTATTATTACCTCTTGTACCCTACTCCGCTATATAAGGTTGGTTGCTACAGCATATGCCTAATAGGCACTACCTCTTCCTGCAGCCAATAAAGAGGAAAAGGTCAAATGGATGCTTTAACCTTTCTCGGGTTAGTCGATAGACCAATATCCAGGTAAGGCATTTAAGGTGTTAGATGTTGAACCAATTTTCAGATAAGGTATTCAATAAAAAAGTTCAAAAAGAGAAATAAAATATAAGTTAAGTGATGGTGAATTGATTCGGCCGTCAGTAAGAAGAGTCGAGCGGCAACAGCAAGGAGAGGCTAGCTGCACCAGGCGACAACAGAAAAAGACGAGCACCAAGCGTCAATAGCTAGGAAGAGCCAAATAATACCGGGCGACAATAAGAAGAACCGAGCTGCATCAGGCGTCAGTAGGAAGAGCCGAGTGGCACCAAACGACAACAGAAAGAGCTGAATGGCACTGAACGACAACATAAACAGCCGAACAGTACCAGTCGTCAGTAGGGAGAGAAAGCCGAGAAACACCAGGCATCAGCTCGAAGACGATAGAGATTTCGAATCGATAATCGGAATCGTTATAGTTGATATAGAGTATTTAAAGCATATCAAAACTAATTTTATGAAATTTAAATTTTAAAGAGTCAAAAAATGAATGATCAAAAACGAATAATTTTATGAAAATAGATGTTAGACTTTCTCAATTTATGATCGAAATGATCAAACGTTATCAAAATAGTCTAAATAATGATAATTTTCTATTACAAATTCAAACGGTTTGAATTGCTCTACACCTTTAAACAAGCAAACAGTTAAGATAGGCTGTAAAAAATCGTCAATTTTATGATTTTTTTTATCACTATATAAATAATTTTTAAAATTTATAAAATTCAGTTCCTATACGCTTTAAATATTTTAGATCAACTCCAACTACTTCAATCATCGATTCAGAATTTTTATTATTTAAAACGATTTAAAAGTACAAATTAAGACCTCCATCATTCTAAAAAGATAGTAATTGAACTACATATATAAAACGAAGAAACGATGGTTTGGTTGAATCAAATCAAAACCCCTTTGAAAGCTCTTCCAACTCAAAAGTACACTTCGCAGTATTTAAGGAATCAGCAAAATGACAGTTACAAATTGCAAACAATCTTTTCATTCTCTTTTATTTTTTTTTTTTTTTTTTCATGACTTAATTAATTAGAAGTATCGATCATTAAACCTAATCCGTATCTCTCTATCTCTCTCTTCGGCATGAGATAATTTATACCAATGCATCTATATTATAAACGGAGCAACACTCAAATTAATTAGTCAGCAAATATTCTAAATAAACGGTTTTAAAAAATTATTATATCAATCTTAGCGATAAAAATATTAGCGATAGAGCACGTGGTGTGATTTTGCTTAGAATTTGATTTCTATTTGAGAGATTTTTTTTTTTTTTTTTTTTTTTGCAAAGTCTAAGATCCAACAAGAATTGCATGATTATAATTCTTAATTTAAAAATGGTAAACTCTCTCTTCTAGGATTTATATTTTTAAAAAATTAAGTTTAATATTAAAAAATAATAATAAATAATAAAATAAGTAAAGAAAAAGTTAGTGTTGGATGATGAACTTGTAAGATTAAATTACATAATCATATGATTAGTACAACTCCGAAAACAAAAAAGATTTAGGCTAAATTACAGAAAAACTCTCTGTAATATTTCGTTTTTTCACTTTGCCCCCTGTCTTTTAAAAGCCTATATTTTGCCCCCTCGTAATTACTGAATTGTCTTTAGGGGGCAACGGCGTTAACGGAGAAAGTAAATTGACGAAAATGCCTTTACCTTATATTGGAGAAAGAATGGATTTTAACTTATTTTCCGTTATTTTTGAATGATATTTTAGATATATCTAATAATATTTTTTAAAAAATTGACGATTCACTCAGGAAATGGTGACGGCGGGAGGGTAAATACATATTTCGATAATTACGATAATTACGAGAAAGTAAAATATAAATTTTTAAAAAACAGGAGATAAAATAAAAAAAATGAAATATTAAAAAAAAAAAATTGTAATTTAACCAAAAATTTAATAGTTGGAACTATCACAACGCGTTTGAAAGGTCGGCTATTTTAATTCCTACCTCATCATTGGACCACCAGAGACTTGGTAGAGTAAAATTTGTTGCTACAAAAGCACTATAATAACTAGTAGATTCACATGGGAATTAAATGGCGCGTCGAATTTATCAATTTCGCACCCAATCCAATCATTGGTCCCATCAGCAGTAGAGACGACCGGTCAGCACGATGTCCACACCACCTTTGCCTTTTTCTGGTAGGAATGTATCACATCCGCGTCACCAGAGGTCTCCTGTAGATTATGCAACGTCGTTATATCCTGTGGGGGCCCGTCACGGTGACGGCGGGTCTCCCCGTGCCGTCACGGTGCTCGTGTAGTCGTGTGGTGGGTGCGCAAGGGGGAGGTGGGGGGAGCGGACGGGATGAAACGGCACGCCACGTGGAGAGACACGTCAGCGATGAGTGAGAGCGGGGGTGGGGCCGGTGTCAGTCCTACCACACCGTCTGAGTGCTCCGCACCGCGACAAACATGTGCCCCCAATGTGCTGCTCGCGACCCCCACGCGCCCCTCCGCCGAAACCCAAAAAGGCAGGTAACAGGTTTCGCGAATGACCCCATGCCCCCCCCCCTCTTTCCCTCCTTCCGCAGCGTCTAATGACCATTACGCCCTTCTCCTTTTCTTTTCTTTTTTTTTTTTTTTTTTGGGTGGCCAAATTTTATTAATTTATTTCTGCTCCTACTCGTACTAGTATGTAGGAGCACGAATTGAACACGAGCGAGCTGGAATCAGCTCGTGTTTGACTCGTTTAATAAACGAGCCGAGCTGGAGTCAGTTAGTATTTGACTCGTTTAATAAACGAGCCGAACACGAGTTGACTCGTTTAAATATCAAGTTGAAAAATTCGACTCGTGTTTGGCTCGTTTAACGAGCCGAACACGAGTTTGTTCGCGAATAATAAATTTAATTTTCATTCTTTTGTAAAGTTGAAAAAAAATTTAAAAATTAAAATTTATAAAAAATTAATGGTTTAAAATTTAAATAGTAATATATATATATATATATATCGATATATATATATATGATATATATATATATATATATATATATATATTTATTTAAACGAGCTGAAAAATTCTGCTCATGTTCAGCTCGTTTACTAAATAAGTGATTCGATCTTGAACTCATTTCGAATTAAATATAAGTTGACTTGTGATCAGCGAGCTGAATTATCACCCTACTTAATATGAATGAGAAATGGTTGGTAGTGTCGAAGAGAACAATTATACTCCTCGTCCACGTGCCAAATCGCGCGGGGCGGCCGACCCGACTGTGCGGCCACGAGCGAGTGCTGCGCCAGCCCCGTTAGTCAGGGGTAGTCTGGTCATCACATACCGGTTTTCCATCCTTCTCCACTGAATAATAAAGTTTAGTTTAGTCATCTCATCTGACCCAAACCATAATAAATTAATTCCCTTTCTGCCAGACTGCCACGGGCTGTGTACGTTTCAAATTTCGAGTAAAATAGACCCCCCACTGAAGGGGTTTTTTTTTAAAAAAAAATAATAATAACTTTTTAAATTTTATAATTTATAAAATAATTTTATTAAAATTTTATTTATAAAATTAATTTTACTTTTGTAACATCAATGCCATATAAGATAGACGGTAAATCATTCACAATAGTCACAGTGAGTTCAACGTCTTCTAAAGACGATAAATATTTATCGTTTTTAACGTAAAAAAATCAGAATATTGATATGAATCAAATTTTTAAAAAAATTAAACTTATTGTTAACTGACTAAATATAAATATTTTTAAGAAATTTAAATTATTATTATTTATTAATTAATATAAAAAAAATAAGATAAAAAAAAATGTGATTATAAATTAAATTTTTAAAATGATTTAAATTGTTATTATTCACTAATTAATAATAATTTAAATTTTTTTTAAATTTAAGTTTTATAATTAAAAACGTCTTTTATTTTTTTTTATTCTTATATTAGTTAATGAATAATAATAATCTAAATCTTTTAAAAATCTATTCGGTATTTATAATTTTATTTTATCTTATCTTTCTACAATAATAAAATAAATTTTTTAAATGTCTCTTACCTATATTTTTATTTTATTTATATATTTTTATAATTTTATTTAAAATTAATTTAAGTATAAAAATTATAGTTAAAACAGTGAATAATCCACCGAGCGAAAGTAGAATTAATTTTTGCAAGATTATTATTTTATTAATTATAAATTTTTTAAGAATTATTTTGAAAAAAATGTCTCCCACGCCGCAAAAGAAGAAAAAAAGAAGGAAAAAAAGAGCTGCAGTCTTTCTTCGGTCCGGCTATAAGTATTGGCTCTCTCTTGCGTCCCTCCGCTGCTCATATACAACTCTCTGTCTTTCACTCACTCACTCTCTCTGTCTCTCTCTGCGCTGGCAGCGCGCTTCTCTTCCCTTTTCTAGTTTCTGCTGGTGGGCGGCGGGAACGGTGATGGCCTTGAAGGGGAAGGGGAAGGGGGGCGGAGATGAGGGGGAGGGGGAGATGATCAGGAGGGGGCAGCAGCAGGACGAGGAGGAGTCGGGGGAGATGCGGTGCCCCGTGGAGGAGGTGGCGCTGGTGGTGCCGGAGACGGACGAGCCGACGCTTCCGGTGATGACGTTCCGGGCGTGGGTGCTGGGGCTGGCGTCGTGCACGCTGCTCATCTTCCTGAACACCTTCTTCACGTACCGGACGCAGCCGCTGACGATCTCGGGCATCCTGATGCAGATCGCGGTGCTCCCCGTCGGCCGCTTCATGGCCTCCGCCCTCCCCAGCAGGGACGTGCGCCTTCCCTGGGGCCTGGGCTCCTTCAGCCTCAACCCGGGCCCCTTCAACATCAAGGAGCACGTCATCATCACCATCTTCGCCAACTGCGGCGTCTCCTACGGCGGCGGCGACGCCTACTCCATCGGCGCCATCACCGTCATGAAGGCCTACTACAAGCAGTCCCTCTCCTTCCTCTGCGCCCTCCTCATCGTCCTCACCACCCAGGTCCCCCCCCCCCCCTCCTCTTTTTCATTCCACCTTCCTTACCTCTCCTCTTTTCCTTCTTATTTCATCATTATTTCTTCTTCTTCTTCTTCTTCAATCTACGAATGCTTACCTGTTGCCATGTACGGATGGGTAGATAACACCGGTTTGAACTTAATTTGTAGAGTCCTCGAGTGCTTTCTAAGAAAGCGCATTCTACAATTACATCCCACCTAAACTAAAATGATTTTAGTGTTATTAAATTTGTCGCATCAAATTACAGTTGACTGATATTGACCATGCTTACCCAACTCTACCACTCCTGCACCGTTTACCTAAAAAGCACCCATGTCTGATATTTTGCAGTGCTCATTAAATAACAGCTTCTTCTCTTTTTTTTTTTTCTTCTTTTTTTCGGTAGGCAATTCAAAAGGACATTAAAAAATTTGTCAAATGGTATGATGCTATTTACATACAAGTTCTTTATTCATACTTAGTGTTTGGTGGGTGCGATTATTATTAATTATAATGCGAAAAAGTACTATGAAGAGTGTCAGAGGAGACATGGGTAGTCATGGGTGATGAGTCATGGGTCATGGGTAATCAATCATGGGGGGTTCACGGGTCATGGGGTCGTGGGTGGTCCCGGGTTTTTGTGTTACGGGTTACTTTTCAATGTACCGAGAATTTCTTATGCTCTTCCTCCTCCGTTTCTTCGCTTTCTCAAGAAACTTTCAGGTCCGGTTTGGTTGAATAATCTTCTTTTATCTTTTAATTTTTTTCTAAATAAGAGAGAAAAAATTATAAGAATAAAAGTTTAAAATATTTTCAGCTTAACGGATTATTTCAAAATAATTCGTTAATTTTTATTCCACCTTCCCTGAAATAAGGTTTATACCTAGGAACAATGAATAGAATTTTTTTGTTTATTTTTGCTTTAACTTAGCTTCCCATCTCAGACTATATTTACTAAAATATATTATTTACTAACTATGTTTACTAATTTTATTTAATAAAATATGCTATAAAATATAAAAAATTATTTTATATTTTATTTACTAATTATTATTTACTAAAATATACTATAAAATATAAAAAAATATTTTATTTAGGTAGGATATAATTTATTAATAATTAAATTGTCATTTTAATTAATTTATAATAATTAAAATTAATTTTTATATATATAAGATAACGGTAAAATTTGTATTTTGATAAAAAATCTATCATTTTTTTCTAATATTCTCCACTATCTCATAATTTTAGCCAAACATAATTTTTTTTATTTCAAAGAATACCAACTTTTGAACAAACGCAATTTAACTTTTATACTTGATTATCCCGGAATAGCAAACTATCCCAGATATAAAAAAATTTATACCTTTTAAATTTATAGCCGAACCAAACGGGCCTTATTGTTTTGCACATCTCAATCTTAAATCTCTCTCTTTTTTCTTTTTTTTCCTTTGGTAACGAGCTGGATCTTCCAAGCAGATTTCATTTTCACGCCAGTCCTTTTTGTTAACTTGTCACAATTGAAAGTTAATAGCTTTGCATGACTTGAAATTTGGAGGTTAACTAAAGTGCAAGTGGGGGCATAGGTGGGAACTAGATGTAAGAGTAAGAGATGGAACAGGATGTAGAGAATTAGAAAGAACTACCAAAAATGAAATTAGTGGGAACTTTTCTTTTGAAAATTAACACGGTTAGTTATCTGTTCTTGGTTTGATCACACAAGGATATTCCAGATCTTGTACATAAAGAATAAAGTTTACTTTGGTATTTTTCTAATTTTTTCTTTTTTAACTCTAATTTCTGCTGTTTTTTATGTGCAGATACTGGGTTATGGGTGGGCTGGGCTGTTGAGGAGGTATTTGGTTGAACCCGCTGAGATGTGGTGGCCTTCTAACCTTGCTCAGGTCTCCCTATTCAGGTCTGATTTTCTCCATCAGTTTCGTGTTGAACTCAGTAACCATTTCTTATTCTTAAAGAATTTCAACAAAAACAAGTATCATCAAATAGTTTAATGAGATGTTGAGGCTGCTGAATTGTATTTTTCGCGTGAAAAGTGAGCATCAAGCACAATAAAAAAAAGTATGAAAGTTTTTCTTTTTGGCATCTTTGGTAAAAAAGAAACATTAAAAGGTTCTCTTTCTGCAGAGACATGTTTAATTTGGTACCTTTGCTTTTTCCAAGTTCAACTCTGCTGGTTCCTATTTCTTTTCTTCTTTTTTTTCAATATGTCAATTAAGAGAAGGAACTTTCTTCTGAATGGAATATAATTATGTATTAAGATAAAGCACTTTTCTTAGGTTAATGAGTAGTATATGATCATTGCATGATAGTCCTTCGTCGAACAATTCTATTCCAATTAATGAATAGGAATCAAATACGGTGCATGCTCTTCCTTCTTTTTCTCTTCTTTTTTCTCATCGAGATCGACCGAGTTCTTCCACTTTCTCAGGAGTTGAGTTGAGAGCTAATAGTAGTAGTGTATTGCAGAGCACTGCATGAAAAGGACTCGCGATCGAAAGGGCTGACGAGGATGCAATTCTTTCTGACGTTCTTCGCTGTGAGCTTTGCCTACTATGCACTGCCAGGCTATCTCTTCCCCATCCTAACATTCTTCTCGTGGGTCTGTTGGGCTTGGCCGAACAGCATCACCGCCCAGCAGATAGGGTCGGGGTACCACGGTCTCGGCGTGGGAGCCTTCACGCTGGATTGGGCAGGGATCTCGGCCTATCATGGCAGCCCACTGGTGACTCCGTGGTTCTCCATCGTCAACATAGCAGTTGGATTCATCATGTTCATCTATATCATTGTTCCCATTTGTTACTGGAAGTTCAACACATTCGACGCTTGGAAGTTCCCCATCTTTTCAAATCAACTCTTCACTTCAGCGGGGCACACGTATGATACTACCAAGATTTTGACGCCGAATTTTGATCTCAACGAAGCTGCATACGGCAGTTATGGAAAGCTTTACCTCAGCCCGCTCTTCGCACTCTCCATCGGTTCAGGATTCGCCAGATTTACCGCAACACTCACCCATGTTTTCCTCTTTCATGGAAGGTACACGTACAGGAAATGTTTACAAGCTGCAGATCAACTAGTTTCTTTTTTCCCCCCTCAATTCACCAGAGGTGAAACTGGTAATAACAGTACAGCTTGCTTGGTGCCTAAATGTGCTGCAGTGACATATGGAGGCAGAGCAAGTCGGCGATGAGCTCGGTGAAAGAGGACATACATGCGAAACTGATGAAGAGGTACAAGCAGGTACCGCAGTGGTGGTTTCTCCTTCTTCTTGTGGGGAGCATCGCTCTCTCGCTCATGATGTCCTTCATCTGGAAAGAGGAGGTGCAGCTCCCTTGGTGGGGGATGGTATTCGCCTTCGGATTGGCCTTCATTGTCACTCTACCCATCGGCGTCATTCAGGCCACAACCAATCAGGTAAAAATAGTACAATATCTCTTCATTTCGTAACTCCTCACAGCAGGAGATTACTAAAATTTATGTCATTTTCTCTCTTCTTTTTGTTGGCCAATGCAGCAACCTGGATTCGATATAATAGCGCAGTTCATGATTGGGTATGTCCTACCGGGGAAGCCCATTGCCAATCTGCTGTTCAAGATATACGGGCGCATCAGCACCATCCACGCTCTGTCCTTTCTCGCCGATCTCAAGCTCGGCCACTACATGAAAATCCCACCCAGATGCATGTACACAGCTCAGGTAGGTAATTTATACTCATTAATTAAACACCATACGCAAATGCCCCGCCCGATGCCAATCATTTAAAATTATGATGTGTTCTCTTGTTGCAGCTTGTGGGGACTCTGGTTGCCGGAGTTGTGAACCTCGCGGTGGCATGGTGGATGCTGGAGAGCATAGAGAACATCTGCGACGTCGACGCGTTGCACCCGGACAGCCCATGGACTTGCCCGAAATATCGAGTGACATTCGATGCTTCGGTGATATGGGGACTCATCGGCCCGGGCCGACTCTTCGGCCACCACGGCCTATACCGGAACCTGGTGTGGCTCTTCCTTGTGGGGGCTTTCTTGCCTGTTCCTATCTGGGTGCTTAGCAAGATGTACCCGGAGAAGAAGTGGATCCCTCTAATCAATATTCCGGTTATTTCTTATGGGTTCGCCGGGATGCCGCCCGCAACTCCGACCAACATTGCTAGCTGGCTCATCACTGGCACTGTCTTCAACTACTTTGTGTTCAAGTACCGAAAAGGGTGGTGGCAGAAATACAACTACGTGCTGTCGGCGGCGCTCGATGCAGGGACGGCATTCATGGGCGTGCTCCTGTTCTTTGCTCTTCAGAATGAGAATCGAAATCTCACATGGTGGGGCACCGAGATTGATCACTGTCCTTTGGCGTCATGCCCCACCGCACCTGGTATTTCCGTTAAGGGCTGTCCGGTTTTTTAGCTATCAATATTAGGAGGATATACGATCTATCTATCTATCTACATTTTCATCAGAAAGCTTCGTCTTTGTAGACAGGAGGTATAGGTGTTGGGTTTGTAGATCGTTGGTTTTCAGTTGTGTGTTATTCTCACCAAAGAGCTGATGAAATGAAGCGGAAGCAGATCGACCTGCGACATTTCCCTTGCCGTGCAATAAACAAACTTCATTATCCGGGAAATATAGGGATGAGTTGTTCCATGTTCGGTGGTATTTTTAGCTTTTATTGAGCTGTTCCATGTTACTTACTTAAAATTGCGGTACATGTGCTCTGGATTTATATAATGAAAAGCTACCATTTTGCTCTTTCAAAGTTTTACCATCATAATCATCTTTTTCTTTGGAAATTCTTTCCCAATTTCAAGTATGTCACAGCAGGTACCCAACAACCTTCCCACCCACCAAGCTTGAACAAAGCAAACATAAAAACGAGAGCCTAATAAAGGAGAGAGACACCGGATACTCTTCTTTCCTTTCCGTGATGTTCTCTAAAGCATTTCAAAATATTCGAGATTTTATGTCCAATCCAAATCCAGCCCGAACCAACCCTGCACATATCTAAAACGTACCCATAAAAAATAAATAGTATATAAATTAAAAAATTTACTCATTAAAATTTTGAGTATGAATCCGAATACTTTATGCTGATATTCGATTTGGATCTAATTTTTTAATAGATAATTTTCAAATCTAATTTGGAATTCGAACTGAACCTAATAAAATACCCAATAAGAATACTCTCGATAAAATATCAATAGAAATACTCGATGAGTATTAAAATTTTTTATACTCATGAAAAATAATATATCTCTTTTATATTAAAATTATTTTTGAACGAATTTTATTAAATTTGGCGCACCTTATTAAAACTAGTTTTCTATAGCAAGTCCATAAAATGTTTTATAAAATGTGTAAAATATATACATATGAGTACTCATTCTCAATCTAGATCCGTATCCAACTCAAATTTAATACGATATTAAACGGATACTATAAAAATCCGCTCGAATAAATACAACCCGGCCCGAAGTTAAATGCTTATGGTATATATATTTTTCCTATCCAATTTTTTTAGAATACATATATAATATATCAACTATTCAAACCCAAGCCATTTCACCAACACCTTTAATGTTCTCTTCTCTTCTCTGCCCAGAATGCTAACCAGAGAAAATACAAAATCAATTGCTTCAGCATTTATCTTAATTAACTTTCCACAAAACTATGCAGCTAACCCCTGATTTATGCAAACAGAAATAGCAAATACCGTTCAAATAGGATAGCTCCCGCTCAATGCAATCAAAATACCAAAAGCCAGCGGTTTCTGGAAAGAACTTGGACAAGCAAGTCCTTTTTCACCAGCAGGTTAGTACAACACATGGAAGACGCAATGGCGGCAGTAACACACTAACAAATCATCATTTTCATCATCATCTAATAAATAATATCTGATTTACAAGCTTTTATCCCATACTCTATGACTCTTATTTCACGGCTCCAACCACAAAGGAAGCTATTGAGTTAATTATGAAGACTGTTCTCAGCATGTCCTAAGGATACATACGTGCAGAACAGGTAAGGATGGTTTCAAAGAGTACATTATCTGCCATTAGATGTAAAGCTATGGCGGAACTCAGATTATGAAGAAATGATGTGAATTCACAACAACGTGCTTGCAAGAATGAATCAAGCAATGGGAGACTCCTCGTGATGACCTAACTTTTTGGTCACCATTTCGTATATACGATCCAGTTTTATAGGATCGACCTTGAACAGTCCATGGGCATCAGATTTCTTCATAACAGTGCCTTTAAAGATTTCCTGCACCAATACCTCCTGCATCTTTAGATAATGACTGGGGAGCAATCTATTCTGGCAGCAGAGTCGTTGCTCCTATAAACAGGACAGTAAAACTGGGTCAAATGTTTTCCCCAAAAATTAAACAATAAAAGTTTTATCGAATCAGCTAAAGAAAAGGTATTATAGCTATCAAGATGAAATGAAACTCAAAATCAACTCTGCAGCAGTCCCTCCAACCCTCTAGAAACTGGAGATGAATACCCAGAGAAAGAAAATTCCAAATTTTGACGGCCGAGAATGAAAGGTACAAGGCAACAGTCAGGCATTTAAGCTCATGCAACTGAGTACAAGCCTCCAAAGTTCTGAGACATTGAAGCACTCAAAACAAATGATACAACCTCCACCCCAACTATGTTAAGGCAAAGTAAAACCTCTCAATCAATTGAAAAATAGTCCAACCCATTGAATATTACCAGCTCACTACACGCTGGCAATAGGCAGGTGGTACTGCTGGTTGTACTACCATGATGCTTCTAAATGGTGAAACACTTAACCCCTACGAGATGGCGTCCAACCCTACAAGTCATAGTGATCTATAAAAAAAGTATTGAAATTCCATGCCTTAGGAACAAAGCTTGAATCAATGGGAGAGACCGAAGGTTCTTACAGTTTCGCTTAACAATTCTGCTCCAGGAAGTCCAGTAATATCCCAATCATCCCACGATTTTGTATTTATCAGGCCCATCGCTGTTGGAGAGTCCTTGCCACCAGAATCTAACCCAACACTACCTTTTATTTTGGGGTCAACACTGTTTCTTGGGCTCCCATCAGATTCAACTTTTGCTGGGCGGCCTGTTTTTTGTACACCTTTTGTGCTCAGTAGAGCCTGGCCACTTTCCTTAGCTTTTTGTGCATTTGCCTCTAATTCCTTCTTCCGCTTCTGCTCAATGTATGTTTTTGCTTCAGCTAATGTACGACAACCAGCAGCACGACATTCCTGAAAATCAAGCGCAAGCAAACATATGAATTTGATAACAGTAAGAAGTGTATCCGTACACCTTTAAGAATATTACGTAATACTTTTTTCAGTTGTTAAGTAGGAAGACAACTGTATTAAGCAAAATAATATGGGAAGTTGTAATGAGTAGAGAATGTAATGGAGAAGTTAAGTGTTTATGTGCTTGTTTATTTCTGGAGAGAAGCTAACTGATAAAAGACTGGTAGAAGCTCTCCAAATCAGAATTAAAGGATTACTGAATATTAATTTAGCTAGGATATAGGCTTTGCTCATTGCACACCGAACCATAAGCAAATGTTCATGTGAACAAATAGGACAACTGCAATCGTAATTTGGCCATTTATACAAAGCTGTAGCCTTATCTGCTGCTAATTTGCCCAACTTTGATGGTGGTTAATATTAAAATACAATTTTAAATGAAAGAGGTTCAAAAATAAATGACAAATCTAACACAAAGAAATCTCTATGTTGAAAGTTCAAAATAATGATCGCGCACACACAAGATCCTGTGAACCGTATACATTTGAAGTAGTTTCGAAATAGCCATGCAATCTGTTCACTATCGAGTGCCAAGAAAAGTAATTGACATGGAGAAACATTCTAGTGCAAATTTTAGTCAAAATAATGAAAATTTGATGTTAGACCAACGAAAGAGCAATAAGCAAGACTTAGATTGCAAATAATTGATTAAGTACAATACACCTACAGAAAATATTGTACCTGAAGCTCTTGAATTCTTCTTCGAATTTTTTTCTCCTCAATAACACTCCTGACTAGGGTTTCATGTTCTTCTTGAGAAAGGAAGCGCATGAAAACTTTGAAACGGTGATATATTTCTTTGTCCTCATTAGAGAGTTCCTTCTCCAGCGGATTAGGGAACAGTAACTTCCTTTCTAAGATGAATTCCTTCCTCCTTTTCCTCTCATCAAGCCTATCCAAAAACTTTTGAAGTTTATACTATGATGACAAAATTTTTGAATCTCAATACCATGAAATAATGCTTTCAAGTTGGTTGAGTATCACGAAAAGGCAAAAAGAAGAAATTTTGCCCAAAGCATAATACACAATCTTGTTTTCCTCTAGCAACATCCAGACTTGCATATACTAAAGGAAGCTGACAAGTGGACTATATACTTTAGCAGTTGAGGCTTGAGAGCACTCTACAATGATACAAATGTTTTAAGATGACAGAAAGTCAACAAAGTACCTATCACAGAAATCACGATATACTCTTCAGCTAAAAAAATAGTGATATTCAACTCATAAAAACCTCTGTAAATTTAAAATAAAACTTTTAATTCTTAACTATGTGAGTCACAAATGATCTAACCCTTCACGTATACCCTTCATATGGTGCAAGAGGTTCACATAAA
Source organism: Tillandsia fasciculata (assembly GCA_029168755.2). NCBI lineage: Eukaryota > Viridiplantae > Streptophyta > Magnoliopsida > Poales > Bromeliaceae > Tillandsia > Tillandsia fasciculata. Next base: position 26,224,218 of record CM054932.1, on the reverse strand, counting down.
TGATATCCCTGAAATACAAGGTTGCCAAGAGTTCTTAGCACGTTGAGCTCTAGAATGCATATCTCTTTGCCGATAAACATCACCGATTGTTCTTGCCAACTACCAAAACAACACTGTCCAAATTATGGCAGTTACTAAATAATTTGTGTGGAAAGCACCAGGTGTTAAGAAAGCTTATATTTATAACAGAGAGAGAAGTACCAAAGAGTTAAAATAAGCCCACAGTTATAATTCTTTTACATGGAAGACTCAAAGTCTTGGTCCAGGTGCCCGCCAAATTAATGTGTGAATTATTTCCCATAACGTTTATCCAAGTTTCATTGGTATAATGCAGTTGGACAATGACTAATCAGTAGAGACAGAGGGAAGGTCAGTTTTCAGTCAAGAGAGAAAAATTCTCCCGGTGTTGCACTTCTTAAGCCAGCTAAAGATAAAAAACAGATTCACAGAAAAACAAATTTATATTATTAATGCACAGTTCATGGATGAAGCATATAAAAAATATTATCAAACTATGACAAAAGCCTTTTCCACGAAATATCATTAAACAAACAATAGTAATTATGCAGAACAAACCTCGACAAGTAAATACGTAATACACGCAGCTTCAATTCACGATCAGTTTCAGAGTCATTCTCCTTAAACTCCATTTCAGCAAGTGATTTTTCAGCATCATTATCATATTCTGGGTCAAATTCCTGCCTCTTCGGGTTGTAACCACTTAACTCTGCCACAGAAGGACCTTCTTCTCCTGAATATTTAGGCTTTTTCACACCAACACTTCTATCCATGTGCTTGTCTGTCAATTAATACAAATATTAAGGGATCAATGCATCAGAAAAAATTAAGTTCAAAACTCTAACAAAGATAACTACTCTCACAACTAACAGACCTAATGTTAAAGGTGCCCAGTATAACTTGTATTCTATTTTGATAATGGAAAAGGTGTAAGGCCATGCTGTTAACAATCAATTTTTAAGCAAGCTAAAATCCTCAAAAACTAGAACTTCAGACAGCACAAAAATCCCAACAGACAACTATTGCAACTATCTCAGTAGGTTGTAGCATCAACTTATCTGTTTCCGTGAGGAGAATGCTTTCTAGAAGGTAAAGAAGTTATTGACAAATAATATCTAAGATCACGTTCATTGCAGGACTCAGTGTAAATGGAAGGCCGGGCAATATATTCTAACTTTCCATCTTCAGCGGATAGCTGATCTTTTAGTTTAGTTCAAGTATAATCATCTTTCAACTAGACTATGGCTGAAAAATTTGCAATCACATTTGCAATATTGAACTGGCAATATTGAGTTTAAAACAAGCACAACAATATTGAACTGCAGAGCTTTCCAATCCATCTGATGCAAGACATCAAGCAGCATCATATTTACAGCTTCTCCATCAATGTTATATTTTATCCAAACCAGTTGACTTACAGGACACCTAGCATTACCAGCAGATAAGTTTGATGGCGATCGGCCAGCTGGAGCCTCCCCACCTGAATCTTCAACCCTATACAAGAAAATGAAAAACAGTAAGCGAAAGATTGGCTTCTAAGAGAAAGAGGGGCAATGCAGCAGACAGCATACTTGACTCTTGATGGCGAGAATGGAGATTCTTCTTTAACCGTCACATCCCCAAGCATTGAATTTCCTATCAGATAAGACAACGGAACATATTAGGCAAAATTAAAGAAGCTAATCAAGGTTGGGTGCCTAAAAAATTAATACAACGGCATTAATATGCGGGAGTTCCGAACAAATTATGGCTCATTCCTCTATAAGAATGAAAACCAAGATAAATTAAACAAAACTGGATTTGTTGTGATTGATTGTCTGGTAGACTGGTAGATGACCCAACTAAAGTGGATAAATACAACAACAAAAGATATGTACTACTGAAAGCAGTTACTCTAACCACAGAATACTGGTGTCTCACAAGTTCTTTATGGAAAAAGTTAGGTATCTATATAGCAAAATATCAGTGTGAGAGGGCCTTTGAATAAAGCTGATCCAATTGAATCTCAAGAAGATAAAGAACCTGTATATCCAATATGAAGGTTTCTTAAGAGTCTTTAACTTTAGTTTCAATCCTCTCACATTAAGGAAATTCTTTTGTAGATTGATCTTTCTATTTCACAAAAATTCAAGAAACAAAACATGTTTCCTCTATCAGATACAAAGTCATTGCACCTTGGATGATAAATAAGAATAAACAATGATAGTCTGTGTTAATACAAGAAATTATACTAGATGAGTGGCAACAACAAACCTTTCTTGCCCTCGCCTTGCACTTTAGCCATAGCAAGGAGTTCCTTTCTGTTCTTACCATTAACACGAGACATGTCCTATAAAAGAAGCACTAATAAGAAAGTTAGAAGGGTCTCACTTTGAATGATCAAATATACAAATCAATGATGCAAACAGCACAATACCGGAAGAGGATAGCAAGGTGAGTTCATGTATGCTGTTGTATAGTGATCAATACATTGTGCCTTACTCTTGGTGCCAACATGCTCAGCAACTTCAGCCCAGTTCCCCAGTCCATACATCTCAATTCCCTAACAACGATAAACTCAACCTTTTGAGATTAAACTCAAAGTTGTTAAATCAAAGACCTAATAGCAAAATCATGTGAGACGGGAAGTTATTACCTCTAGAAGTAGTATTTCCTCATCAGCATTCCAATCCGGACAAATAAGGGGAAAAGACAGGTTGTCCTGTTGGAGGAATTCTTATTCAGTACTCAAAAAGAAAGATACCCCCCTCTTCGATTCAGGGAAAGCATCATATCTGAATGCAAGGGAAAGTGGTGAAGAAATCATTCAAACAAGTAAATGGCCCAACAACTGTGTGCTAATTATTCAATGTAATACCCAATGAAAGCACTAAGATTCAGAAAAACTCTTGGTTAAAATTACAAGATGAATTCTCTCCAAGGTACCAAGCATCAAAAGGCAGGTCAAACTAAAACAGGGTATATATATTATGTCAGTGGTTAAATAAAGACCACGAAATGTAAAAACTACAATAAGTCATTGCTAGAGTTTCTTGATTAGAATGCAACACTTCCACAAGTAACAGAAACACACTATAAAAGCAACTAACAAAACATTCTAAAATCCAAGAATTGACATTATCCTAAACAATAGCAATGTTATTACAAATAAAATGCGAGAAATGAAAAAAGGAAGAGGTTTCAAGAGCTTCACCAACCATGACCCTGTAAGGATGGTTGCTTTTGTGTGGAGTGACTTCTGCACCTACAGAGAAGCACTCAACACATAGATCAAAATCAGAGCATTTACTGCATTTGATCCTAATCTTCCCAGATATGTCCTTATTGCAATAATTACAGTGAAATAGAGCCTTCTTCCCGTCATTTGTTCCTGAACCTGGATTAACAGTACAACAGCTACTATGAGTTTCATTCGCTCAAATAAGGTATTAAACTGGTGGGTCTTAGCATTAATTTCGTAAAGTACAGGCAGCACAGCAAATAAAGACAACTATTTCATAGGTGTAAATAAGCATAATTTTATGCTTGTAATTTATCAATTCAGTGACTAAAACTACAAAACTTAACGGACACATTGTAATTTTCAATGTGCGCATGAAGCACCTATCAATATTTTTTCAGCATGGAAGTCAAATAACCGGCGTCAAAATGTACAAATATCAGCTAAATTAATGGCTCTTGAACAGGCAAAACAATAAAATCTTTACGACACATCTTGATGCGCCTAATATCTCAGAAATTGTTCGGTTGGAAATTACCCAAATTAATCCCACAGGTAAACATAGTTCTGAAATCTGAGAAAAAATGGTGAAAAAAACCTGAGGTTATTGTCTCCAGTGTTTCTCCGCTTGAAGCAACCCTCCTTCTCTTCGATCTATAAAAGGAGCAAATGTATGAATAACCAAAAAAAAAAAGAAATATGAAACTCCAACAAGGAATGTAAGGTCGAAGCACCAAAGCGACAGCCAAATTAAGTTATAGAGGATAATATACGTGAAAATTATGGTTGAAACAAAGCCTTTCGGGACAAACAATCTGCATATTAACACAAGATCTGTGTATGTATGGCAATATGCAATGCTTGAAGCAGCCAACCAACGTAAATTCTAGAATTATAATAAGATTATGAAAATATCAAAGAGACACAGTGGGTGATGGATGAAGAAGCCATATAAAGATCAATCATCTTCTGCTTTCGATTAGAAATTAGTACGTGCATCGTCCTAGGCATTACTACAAGCCTACAAGTGACGTCTACAAGGCACGAAAAATATACCAATTAACTAGCTCGGGCATCCAATTATACTCCACACTTCCTCTTAAAACCCTGGAGGCGAATTAACTTAATCCCATCAACACCAAGCTCTTCATTAACTGAACACTCACCATTTTTTTGGCGAATAGCAAATCCAAAGAGTACTAAACCTCATCAAATTCGACCACTCCAAAATTAACAAACACGGAGCACAATGGAGTCCCTGTTCGTGTATGTATGAGAGAGAGAGAGAGAGAGAGAGAGAGAGAGAGACCTCTGGTTGGCTTCATCGTCTCCAGAGTTGGGCACCGCGCGGGAGCGACCCATCGTTCCCCGAAGGGAGAAGGGAGAAGGGAGAAGAATCAGAAACCCTAATTGAGGGGTGAACGTCGGAGGTGGAGGTGGTGGTGGAGGTGGAGGTGGAGGTCGTCTGGGGAGGGAAGGATGAACAGGAACCCTAGATTCCCGCAACCGGCGGTGTATGGAATTTGGGTTTCTGTATCTTCGGTAGATCTACGGTTCGGTGGCGAGTCTAGCGACCGGTATCACCTGCGCTCGGAAAGTCGACCCGCCCAGCCTCGTTTTTTTTTTTTTTTCACATTGCCCCCTCGATTTCTATTTATTATATTTCACCCTAACGATGTCAAACTTTACTTCCTCTTAGTTAAGTCCTGAAACCTGGGTCCGGGGTTTGGGTATCAAAATTATTACTTTGGATATGGACCGGGCTTAAAAATTTAGGCCTGAAAAGTTTTGGACCTGTCCAAGCCCGGCCCGGTTCCGACCCGAAAGCACAATACATATAAGGATTACATAATATAATATATTATATATAGTATATATTGTTATTAATGATATATATTAATATATATAATTTAGTTCCCATACGAGAATATTTTATTATAGTATTACTACATACAATTATGCATATCTATAAGTAAATATATATTGTATGAGATATTTTATTTTTATTTTATACAATAAAAATATATATGTACCATGTGGCAAATGCAAAAGTGGGCCTCCACAAAACCTAACGGGCATCGGGTATTGGGCTTAGGCCTGGGCCATACCTTATTTTTTAAAAATTGGATAAAAGACAGACCCAAAACCGATATTTTTTGGGCCGAGCTTAGCATATACTATGACCGACCCAAGCCCAGCCCAGTTCCATTCCTAGTCCTACGTATGCACGGTACCTCTTTTTAAGTCTAGTTAGTTATTAGTAGGATAAAGTTATAATCGAAAGAAAATTTTATATACTTTATACTCAGGGAAAAAAAAAAAAAAACTTTTCGACAGAAATACAAATTACAATATGCTCAATATATTATCTGTATTTTAGCCTATTTAAGTTTTTGTTTTTTGTTTTCCTTTTCTTTTTTATCTCCTTTCTCAAGATTCTGCTCTTTCTCTTATTCCCTTGTTTACAAATTACCACTTAAAAATGACATTATCTTCATAGAAAATGCTAAACTTATATTATGATTCTTAACCCGGCGCACCACATTTACACACCTAGTACATGCACGTTGGCATCACAATACTACCACAACCTTATACGCAACAATAGATTGAAAACCGTATTCCAGGAAAACTAGATGCCACTATGCTGAAAAACATTAGTAAAGTTAAGCATTTTAAGTTAAGTGGATCCAGTAGCGCAGGCCAACAGAAGCTCTTAGATGCTGAAGTATCAAGTAGATTTTCATAGCACACCTCCAACAGCTCAAGACAACTTACTGTGTAATATGCCAATGCAAAGTGTAATCATGTAGCCCTTTCTACTTGACATACAAACATTCAAGTGCTTAAAAGAGCAGATACAATAAAAAAAAAGGCCAACAGCCCTAAAATTACAACACTCAAATGTTCAGCTCTTCCGAAACTTAAAAGAGATTTTGGTAGGTTGATTTTCCCACGGACCACTTGTTTTCATCAGATTTACATACTTTCTGGGCACTGCTGCTGCCCGAGTTAGGCCTCTGACAATGCTCTGAACTCTTTGATTTTAGACATCCACGAGACTTGGGAAATATATCTCGATCAACTCCAGTGTTCTTGCAGAACAGTCTATCTTCGTTTGGAGAAATGCAACCTGATGCCTCGTCACACTCCTAGCGAGAAGGTATTTGTACAAGTTAGAAACCGACAGTTCATCTTCACATTATCTATCTGATTTGCAACGACATATGAAATCTTCTTAAGAAGTTTGTTCAATCGGTTCACTCAATTACCTTATATTTGTTCTTTGAAAAGCATGGGGTCAAACAAGGATTTAAATCCTTAAGGAACATTTCATCTGGGCTACCATATTCAGAACTCACAGGGTCACTGGAGCTGTAATCCTGCAAAGGCTGCCAGGCATAAATCAAGAAAGACCTTTGAAGATATTAAAAATAAAATTATAGGTAACTCAAAGAGTAGCCAATGTGAATTTGCTAGTGGCAACAACTCCAGCAATTATACACAATAATCCTACAGAGAAAATGTGCATTCACTATATAAATAAACCTTTTCAGAGTATATTATATGCATAAGTCATGCTCATGTCTAACTAAACATACCAAAGGATTTGCTGTCTCCTGATCAAATATCGGCGATCTTGAAAAGCTATATTCTCCATCGAAGCATGCCCTTGCAGCATATTTATCTGATTTCACCTGTCAATGTTGCATTAATCTTAGAATATCCAAACAACGTAAACAAAAGATAAATCATCAAATAACAAATTGTTGCAGATGCACCGAACTTGCAATTTGAGATTTTCTATTTGAAATATCATTGAAAGTTCTGGATCACAGGGTAAATCAGCTACTAGGAACTAATAACATAAGAGATTGCTTATAAGGCATGTCCCATATGACAGACAGGCTGTGGAATCCATCCTGCTTGTATGCATTGTGTGGGTCTACGGGGAGGAGGATTCTTCAAAAAAAAAAAAAAAAAAAAAAAAAAAAGGAAGGAAAGAAAAAATGTCTTGCTCTAGTGTCGTTTTATAATGTCTTTGGCTCATATTTTCTCTTTCACTGATTAATCAGATGCGAAAGTACACCAGAGTTCTCAAATAGATAAGCATAATAAAAGACTTGAATTGTGTATTTGGCATATTTATATAGTTCACACTCAATGACTGACCTCCTAAGTATTCAGTGAAAGGGTAAAAGCGAGTTAAAGATTAAAAATATTCAAGAATGATCACGATAGTTCAGTTTAAAGGTTAATACCACCTGGAAAATACTATTCTCACAGTATACTCAACAAGTGGAACTTTATCGGGTTGAACGGGAGTTCCAGTTGACATGAAATCAAACAGGCATGGATAGTATACATGTTCAGGCGTCACATGTCTGTGTAGCTTTTGTTAATATAACTCACCAGGAAATACAACTAAAAATAGATAAAATTATTTACACGTGAGATATAAAAGGGAACTTTAATTTGATACCTGAGAGTATTGTACTGTGATTAAGAGAAGTAAGGCACCAGGTAAACCAGTACTAATGACCCAAAATGATATAGCTTAGGGCCTTAGTCTTATAGTGGAAGTTGGCTGTGGAGATCTAACAAGGGAACAAACTGTTAAACAACTGGTTCCCCAAACATTTTAATATATCGGAAAGCATGAATTCCATGCTTAACGGCCCTGACACCCCCCACATAAGACTACTATATGAGCTACCATGTATTCAACCTCAAATATCAACAAATTTGTGAAAAAGAATTAAATAAGGTCGAGAAACAAAACTAAACACAACAGCAGGGCACAAAATGAAACAAAAATTAAAAGAAAGGGTTAATGTGCCAATCTCCGTGATACAACTGACGTTGATTGGTGTTAGAAGAAACACGAGCCAAGCGCAATTATGAATGGGTAAAATACCTCTGCGAGATCCTCGACAAGGCATTGAATCTGTCCAGAGAGAGAAGAGACCTGTCTCTGGAGATTCGGAATGACTTGCTTCGCATGCTTCAGCTCGGACCCTTGCCTCTGCAGCAGCTCCTGCAGCTGGGAGTTCACGACGTCAGGGAAGAGCACCGCATCCTTCAATGCCTTTATCTCCTCCCTCTGCTTTAGACACAAATCCTTCAGTTTCTCCACCTGCCATGAACATACTAGCCCTCTGTAATGACACGACTGGATTAAAAAATGAACAACCAACTCTAAAGAAGCCGAAAAGGGGCATTTCTACAAACACATGGTATTATTAAGATTTAGCACGAAGATAAACAGTAAAATAGAAATCTACAAGCATGAAACGGAGTTACTTCGCGGTTCCTTTCTTCCAGTAGCAGCCGCAGCTCGGACATGTCGGCCTCGTACTCCTTATTTTGGCTGAGAAGCTCCCTCTCGCTGCGAAGCACCTGCGCGAGTGTCCGTGTGTTAGCCTTCGCCTCCGTCAGCGCCTTCGCCGCCGTCCGATCTCCAGAACCACCCTTCTGAAACAGCTTCCGAGACAACGCCGAAAGGTTTGACCCCTTGGCGGTCTTCTTCTTCGTGTCCTCCGCTATTAAATCAGCCGGAACAACCAGCCCCGCAGACCCCGGCTTCGAGTCCGGCCTCCTCTCCATCATCCTTTTCACCATTGACCCCAAATTGTGCCCGCTTTCGCCTTTCGTAAGAGCCACGGCGTTCCCTGATCTCCTCCGGGCGACGGCACGGCAGGGATTCTCCACCACGGGCGGCGGCGGCGGCGGCGGCGACCGGATCGGACGGTCTACGGTTAGAATTGCCGAGAAGGCGTCTCAGAGAGGAGAGGTTTTTACTGGGGATTTTATGGTCGGAGAAGGAGGGAGATGATGAAGTGGAGGAGTGGGAATCGACGGAGGCGTAGCGGGACGAGGGTTTGGCAGAAGCCATCCTGGGGAGAATTGTACGAGGGACGAACGGTGGATTGGATTCAGAAGCGATTTCAAGGTTTCTTAATTCTGAGAAAGGTGAACAAGTATCGTATCGGATCGGATTGTGCCGGATTTTCGTTGAAGGAGCGGTAATGAAATTCAAAATTTGGCATGTCGTGTTCCGCCAGATGTTTTTAAGTCTTATCGTACGTAGGTGCACGCGAGGATAAATTTTTTTTCCTTTCTTTCTTTCCCTTAATAGCTATTCTATATTATAAAAATAATAAATATTTAATTAAACCCTTATATACTGTAGATTTTAGTTTATTATTTTTAATATATATCATAACTATATATTAGTTTGGTTAGGAGGTGAAACGGAAATAATAAAAATTATTATTTTTATTATTCTATAAAACAAATTATTTTTATCGAAATATTTTATTCAGGTAAATCTTTTTATTTCCGGTTATTCTGAGATATTTTGAGATAAATTATTTCACATTTTTAGTGGAATAGTAATATTTCAAAATTTAATTCTAAATTTTATTAAAATTATTATAATTTGATTCAAAACTAAATTATATATATAGGCATAATATCCTATACATTATAATAAATTAATTTTATTATAAAACTATTAACTGTACTATATTAATATATATTATTTATATTTAAATATTAGAATAAATTATCTTTATTAGATTTAATTTTAAGTAGAGTTTGAAAAATATTATTTTAATAAAAAACAATTTATTAAATTATAATTTATAATAAATTATTTTTATTAAATTATATTTTATATAAAATTTAGTCATCACTTTTTTTAATATTTTCTACTATTTTATAAAATTAATCAAATATAATTTTAATTATTTCTAAGAATAATAACATTACAAATCAAATATAATTTTATTTTTATTTTAATTATTTTAAAATTTATTCAAATGTCTTTGCCATCCAACGAAGATACTCAAGTTACATCAAGGTATATTTTATATGACATAATTATTACAATGAAGACTTCTTGTAAATAAGTGTTAAAAAAAAAAAAAAAAAAAAAAAAAAAAAAAAAAAAACTGACCTGCTTTAAGATTCATATATTTATAAAATAATATATTAACCAAAAAAAAAGTCACATAAAATAATATAGGGGCAATTTCCTACGTACCCCTAAAAATTTCTCTGTTTTCAGATTTACCCCTCTTAGAAGGCTAATATTAAAACTACCCTTCTTACGTTCCAACTTCTTTCCAAAATACTCCTGAAGTTAAACTCTGTTAGTGTACCGTTTGAAACTGCCGTTATCTGCGTGTAATTACTATTTTGCCCTTTCAAATATACCCTAAACCCTAAACCCCTAAACCCTAAGCCCCCGTTTGGTTAAGGGGATAAGGGGGGAATAACCCCCTTATCCCCAAAACTATACCCAAACGGTAAATAAGGGGGGGAGTTTTACTAAACCCGGAATAGTGGAATAAGGGGGGTTTAGCAAACCCACCCCCTCCCCTGGAATAGGGGAATAAGGTGGGCACGGTTTCCGAAGTCTCTCTCTCTCTCTTTCTTATTCATCTTATTCTTTTTATTCCTTTTTAACTTACCAAACACAATTTTTTCTAAACCCGGTATAATTCTTAAACGCGAACCAAACGTAAATTTACTCTAGTTCCGGCTTAAACCATAATTTATACCTATCCCCGGTATAACTAAAACCCTCTTAAACCCGAACCAAGCGGAGCCTAAAACCCTAAACCCTAAACCCTAAAGCCCTAAACCCTAAACCCTAAAACCCTAAAAAATCCTAAACTCTAAACCCTAAAACCCTAAACCCTAAACCCTAGAACCCTAAAAAATCCTAAACCCTAACCCTAAAACCCTAAAACCCTAAACCCTAAACCCTAAAACCCTAAAAAATTCTAAACCCTAAACCCTAAACCCTAAACCGGGGCAAAATAGGTATATCTGATAGTTTTCAACTCCGATTATTATTTAACTCTAGTTTAACCCTAGTTAACTTAACAAAGGAAAACGGTAGGGGTATTTTTAATAACGGTGGAACGTATGAAGGGTATATTAGAAAGAAAAAAATAAGAGGGGTAAATCAGATATTTCTTCATATTTTAGGGATACACAGGCAATTATCCCAATAATATAATGGCATCTAGCAAACAAATGATATATGACGCCAATTATTTACTATTATTTAACTATTGGTAGTTAAATATTATTCAAAATAAATAGGAGTAATATTTCTATACACCACTTAAATTTCAATTATTAATTTTTTAAAAAAATAATGGCTCAAATGTTGTTTCAACTTTTTGAGAATATGCTATCAGTCACCCGATAAAAATAAAAGAGTATTTTTGTCTAATAAAATTTCTCAATCTTATCTTTATAAAATTGTATTATAGATTTTTTATATTTCTAAATTTATTTTCAATATGATGATTATTAGTTTACCAAATATACTGAAAAAAATCATTTCTATTAAAAAAATTTACAAATTTACAAATTGAATCAAACTCAAAATATTCTTAAATATATAGTGCCAATTCAAATAAAACTTTCAAATTAAATTTAAATTTTTAATTTCAATTCTAAGTAAGAAGTTGGGTTAATTTATAAGTGCAGTGCAAATTAAATTCAAATTTAAAATAGATTAATATTTTTGAAATTTGTTGTTACTTTAATATTGAATTAACAATTTAAAATTGAACTTTGTTACTCATTTAAAAATTAATTTATATACTATTATAATTATAAAGTTTAAACTCGAGTTAAATTTTAATTTCAATTTTTGGGGGTTTGAATTATTACTATAATTATACTATAATAAATGTTGTAATTACTATAATCAAATTATATTAATTATAATAGTATAAATTTAATTATTATTGTAATTACTATAGTAAATTATTACTATAATTACTATAATTCCTATAGAAATAGTAATTTAAACGTTGAAACGTTATTATAATTACTGTTGTCTAAACTTAAGTTTAGATTTAACTTAAAATTTAAAATTGATTCTCTATTTTTTAACTTAATGTTGGATTAACAATTTGAATTTAATTTTAAAAGTAGAAACCTTTCAATTAAATAAATAAATAAAGTTAGGTTTATAAGCACATTATAAAATTAAATTTCAATTTAAAATAGATTAATATTTTTGAACTTTCATGTTATTTTAATATTGAATTAACAAATTGAATTGAAATTTATTATTTATTTAAATATGAATTTTTCTTTCTAAAATTTAAAATTAAAATTAAAATTAAATTTGAATTTAATTTATACTATTTTAAATATAAAGTTTTAATTAAAATTAAATTTTAAATTTGAATTTATGAAGATTTTCTACTTATTAAATTTGCCATTATTTAATTTTATAAATAACAAAATTAAATAAAATAAAAAATAAAGATGTTTTTGATCTTACTAAATTTAGTAATTGGATAGTATGTGTTTTCCAACCTTATAATTTAATTTGATTGGTTATCTATTGAGCAGATAACTAATTTTAAAAAGTCATTATTATATTTAAAAAATGGACGATTAGATTTAATTAAGCTGGTATATAATTAAGATCATTACTTAACAAATAATTATTCTAAGCAATTATATATATATATTCTAAGCAATTATAGCCCTTTGATGTTGTCTTCTCTGTATAGTAAGAGAAGACGAAAAATTAAGGAAAAGGATGATTTGATATAATCATGTACATGCATCATCTTTTAGATGCATAAATTTTCTAATGTAGCTAATCAATTCACATTTGATCGGTAGTCTTTTTCGCTGGTATGAGAGTTTAATAAAGTTGCTATCTGTGGTAGCTCCAAGCACTTAACGACCAATAGTAAACATTGACTTACTGCGAGGAGTGTGTTAAATTCAATATCATATATATAGTTTGGGTGTCGCGCGTGAGCTGCGTGGATGATTTTTTTACGACAAAATTAAACGGCGTTGATCTATCTATAAGTTAATTAATCAACACTTTCCTTATTCAGTAGTACGTATTCTAGATCTCCATCCAAGTGATCGATCATGCATGGAGCTCATAATATACCTATGTACGTTATCTTTTGCTTGTCTTTCTCCTCCTCTTTTTTGCTTTAAAAAAATTCTGGCCGTTGCCATTCCAAACTCCCCCACAACTCCTTCCGAGATCTGTCTAATTAAGAAGTGTGGCCCGCTCATGTTCCTCAATCTCGGTGAGGTTCCCATGCACCCTCGTCGTCTCCTCTCCGGAAGCCGCTAGAGAGATCATGAAAACTCACGACATCACGTACCTTCGCCTCCAGGCCAATGATAACTACAGCCGTCCAGGTCATGTCGTATGGAAACAAAAGCTTTGCCTTTGCTCCCTATGGCGACTACTGGAGAGAGCTGCATGCGAAAGATCTCCCTCTTGGAGCTACTGAGAGTTGTAATTAAGCGCGTTCAATCATTCCGCCCGATCTATTCCTGATGCGTCGGTCATTAATCTCAGCAGAAAACAATAATATATTTATGGCGATGACTTAATGATATCACCATAATTAAGGTACCGTCGATTGTGGGAGACAAAGAGCGAGAACCAAGATGCTCTACTAGATGTGATGAGTCAAGCAATATATACAGGTCGATCTCCGGAGGCTTCAATTTGGTGGATCTATTAATTCCCGTCTTCGACGCTCGTCCGGTCGTTCAGTACGTGGAGTCGGAGCAAAGATGAAAAAGTGCATGCCAGCAGAAGGTTGACAGTACCTTGGACCGAATCATCCGAGAGCGCACTGATCGACAGAGAAATGGAGAATACGTACGTACGGAGAGGAAATTTTGTTGGATGTCCTTTTAAGAATTCAAGAAGAAGGCCATGCATGCATAACCCTCAATTCCCTCTGCCCGTCGAGTCCATCAAAACTCTCATCAATGCATATATATATATATATATATATATAGTCATGTATGAGCTATATTTAAAATTCTAAAACTCTAGCTAGCTAGCTAGCTAGGTAGAGCTCTTTTTGTAAATTTTGAAGGAGCTATATATTCTCGGCGGGAAGTGAGACGGCAGCCAGCCACCACCATATAGATTAATTGGGCCATGTCAGAGCTCATGATGAGGAATCCAAGAGTGATGAAGAAGGCACAGTCGGAGGTCAGAGAGGTCTTCGTAGAAAAGAGGAAGGTGACGGAGGCTGATGAGCTTAGCAAATTGAATTATCTGAAACTGATCGTCAGGGAGACGTACGCTGAGGTTACACCCTCCACCTCCCCTATTGCTGCCCTGCTCTTTCACTTTGATAGAAAACTTCCGCCTGGAGTAAAGCAAAGTGAGTTGGCTTTGGAGTGAACTCTCGAAGGAGAGAGGAGCTGCAATTGCTTGCTGTCTCATGTTTTCCTTATTCTTAATTAAGATTTGAGGTATTGCTATCATCTTTCTATACCAAACAAATCAATTTAATTCTGGAGTTTGGCGCTATTCTTCTTTTGCAGGTTCCACATAAATCGTGCCAAGTTTTTTTTCTAAAAAAATATAGAGAGAGAGAGAGAAAGAGGGAAAGTGAGAGGCTTGTCTTTTCTTTGCGAGTTTTTTTTATTTTATTATTATATTTTTTTTTTTTGGAAAAAGCGTTATTCAAGAGTAGTGTCGAGTCGGGAGGGACGAAATTATAGTAGGGCCCAAGGTGATCATGGCCCCCTTCAATATTTTAATATTATATAATAATCTTTGATACTAATTTATCTCTTTCTTTTTTTAGATAATAATGGTCTTCCTTAACTTTTTAATATTTATTTTTATGTCAATATATATATTTTTATTTTTTATTCGTATACATTTTAAATAGATGAAAATATATTAGCAGTCTCGTACTTACAAGCTATTTGAAATATATATCTTAACTCTAATTTTTTTTATTTCATATTTTTTTAATTTCTAACTATTTTTGGTAAGCTATTTTATTTAACTAAATAAAATATTATACTAAATTTAATAAATCTTTTAGTTAAAATTATTCATCTAATTGAATTAGGGTTATATTTAATAAATTTTTTAATTATTTGAATAAAATAATATAAATAAAATAATTAAATATTAAATATTTTTAAATTAAAAAATTAAATATTGTTATATTAATTATTTAATTAATAATTTTTTTTAAAAAAAAATTGATGATGTATTAAAATTTTTATTTGAATATATTTTGGCCCCCATTATAGTTAAATTCTGGCTTCGTCCCTGTCAGGCAATGCTACTTGTACACTCCCAAGTGGGATGTACATTTTATATCCCATCCATTTAAAGATGGGATAAATTTTATTGGTCACTTCGAAGTGATCGGTAGGCTAGTTTCCATTCTTGGATGGATGGAGTGTAAATTCTATACCCCACCCATTCAAGAATGAAGTAAATTTGACCGATCACTTCGAAGTTACCGATAGATTAATTTTCATCCTTAAATAGTGGGATATAAAATGTACACCCCACTTGGAAGTGTACAAGTAGTATTTCCCTATCGAGTCGGTGGGTTTGCATTGTACGACAATGGGACCCCACTTTACACGTACAGTAGGACCCATCTAATTATTGACGCCAATTTGTGAAATCAGCACCAAATAATAATAAAAAAAAATAAAAAAAAAAAAAAAAACTTATTTTAATGAAAAATACTTTACTTTCTCATAAAAAAGTCTTTCCTCTCAATAATGTTTTGACAAATCTATTCAATATTTTAAACCAATTAAGTACACAAATTTATTCAACATTTTAAACCACGTACAAAAACCAACTAAAATTTTAACAATATGTACGTAGGCATTTAATGTGAGCTGTTGCGACAAGTGCATAATAGAATGTCCACTGTATAGAAAAGCTACTTTTCAAAATAATAATAATAATAATAATAATTAATAAATAAATGTGAAAACAACTTAGGTGTTGAAACTAATTTTGGTAGCTCAATCTAGTTTCAAAAAAACGAAATGTACTCATATACCATAAGCTAGGGTGCAAACTTACGCTACAGCCTTCTTGTAGCCTATATTATTTCACTTGTTATGAATTTTTTTAAATACTAAAATCTCAATTTCATTAGAATTTTATCAATTCTTGGATTTAAGAGACGTATGAAACACACTTAATGATAAAATGTATAAATAGTATTTAATTTTCTGTTTAGAATCCAAGAGTTAGAATCCAAACCTCTAAGTTATTCCTCTCAATTTTTTGTCCGTCTTAAAAGAAAAAGGTTTTAAATTAAGAGTAATATTATTACTAGCCCTGTCATTATATTTTTGTAATTAATTTTTAGTTAGAAAATTATTTTTATTTTAAATAAAATTTATATAATTTTTTTTTTTATTTCATCATTGTTAGTTCGTTAAAAAGTCAATAATTTTAGTGTTATGAAAAATTTCCACACTAACACATAAAAGTATAAAATATTACAGTAATTAAGTTGGAGACTTTTCATACATGCAGATGCAATCACCTCTCACTTCGTTCTCCTCCTCAGGCTAGTTACGACCTTCTAGCCAATCACCAACCACATATCCCTCTCTATCTCTCTCTCTCTCTCTCTATATATATTCATATTTAATTATTTTCGTACATGCATGATGTGTGCATCGAACTGTAAATGCATCATCTAGGTGTATTTGTCCGCGACGGGACAAGGGAAACGAGGGATGGCAAGCAAATGTAGGGCCGATTTCCTCCGCGCAGTGACGCCGAAGGCTTCCGTCACATCTAACTCGCCCGGGTGTGCTCCGTTGGGGATCTCCCAGTCAAAATAGAAGAGCAGGCCAGCAAGCGCAATCTCCGCATTCACCATCCCGTAGGACATCCCGGGGCACATCCTCCTTCCCGCCCCGAACGGCAGATACTCGAAGTCCGTCCCCTTGAAATCCACGGCGCTCTCGTGGAATCTCTCCGGCTTGAACTCTTCGGCGTCATCCCAAATCTGCGGATCCCTCCCCATCGCCCATACGTTGACGAGCACCCTCGTCTTCTCCGGTATCTGGTAACCGAGCACGCGACGCGTCTCTCGGCACTCCCGGGGCAGCAGCAACGGGACCGGAGGGTGCAACCGCAGTGCCTCCTTGACGACCAGTTTCAGGTAGCTCAGTTCCTTAAGATCCGCCTCCGCCACCTTCCCTCTTGCTCCGAACACCTCCCTCACCTCGGACTGCGCCTTCTTCATCACGCTCGGATTTCTCGCTAGTTCGGACATGGCCCACTCTACGGTGCTGGACGAGGTCTCGCTTCCGGCCCCGAAGAGATCCTTAATTGGATGATCGCGCGATATCACATCCATTAATTAGCGAACTAGCTAGCTAGTAAATAATAATAATAAATTAATTACCATGATGATGGCCTTGATGGATTCAATCGGCAGAGGAAACTGAAGGAACCCTTCCTCTCGGATTCTTAGGAGAACATCCAGCAAGTCCTCCTCCGATCCGCTTTCTTTGTGCCTCATCTCTACGTGCTCCCGGATGATGTCGTCCAGGACGACGTCTAACCTGCGGTGGTTTTTCTTCAGCTCGGCGGGGATCCTGCAAAACAGCCTGGCGAGGGACGAAGACGGGAACAGATCCACCATATTGAAGCCCGCCGCAACTTGTACGGATTTGGCCAGCACTTCTAGGAAGATGCCCTGCTGCTTGCACTTGTCGCCGACGATCGACTTCATGGTGATGTCGTTCATGAGCATGAACAATTTGCTGCTGAGGTTGACGACGGAATCAGCGCCGAGACTAACATCGATGGACCGCACGAGGTTGTGCACCTCCTCCTCCCTGATGGATCGAAACGAGAGGACGCGCCTGGTGCTGAGCAGCTCGAGGATGGTGAGCTTGCGCAGCTCCCGCCAGTAGTGGCCGTAGGGAGCAAAGACGATGCCCTTGTTGCCGTAGGACATGATCTGGGCGGCCAGGATGGCGGGCCTGTCGGCGAAGGCGATGTCGTGGGTCTTCATGATCTCCCGGGCGGCCTCGGGCGAGGACACCACCAGGGTCGGCACCTCCCCGAACCTGAGCAGCATGAGCTGCCCGTACCTCTTGGACAGGTCGCGGAGGGAGTGGTGGGGCAGCTTCCCCGCCAGGTGGTGGAGGCTTCCCACGATGGGGAGCTCCCACGGCCCCGGCGGCAGCGCTTGCTTCTTACGCCCACTGCTAAGGCCACTGCCGCGCAGCAGCAGGAAACCCAGCACCAGCAGCACAAACATGTACAGAAGAAATTAGTACTCCATGATCGATATTCAATATTACAAATTAATTAATTACACAAGAGAGCTATAAGTGTGTGTACGTCAGTACGTGTATATATATATATATATATATATATATGATCGATGCGGGCGACAGCAGGTGGGGGCACGAATTATTATTATTACTATTTTTTTTTTGATTAAACAGGTATAATCCTATTTGAAAGTGTAGAAAAAGACGGAAACAGACATTGTGGCTACACATACACTGCCAGGGGGCAGTCTGCCACGAATTAATTAAAGAAACGAAAAGGTTGATTTACAGTTACCTTATTAAATAGGGTGATGCTAGGTGTACACTCTATAAGGGGTGTACATTCTACATCTCATTTTATTTTGAGGTGGGTATTCATTTCACCCGTCATATCGAGTGACGGGTGGTTTGAGGTGGGTATTCACTTCACCCGTCACATCGAATGACGGATGGAATTTCTGAAGTGGGGTGTAGAATGTACACCCTTTATGTGGTGTACACTTATATATACCCTATTAAATATATATAGATCGAGTCGAGAAACGAAATGGTACCTACACCCATAAACCACTAAAGTTAAAATTTTATATCTTTGTTAAAAGATGTTTCGGGAACAAGTGTTAAAATGTTTGATAATTGATGTATGAGATTCAAAATTTACTTTTTTTTTTTTTTTTTTTTTTCTTTTTTTTTTTTTTTTGCATTGCATTTTCAGCCTAGTTAATTTTTTAAATTTTAAATAAAAAAAATTAAAAATAATTTACGCAATCCACATGCGCCATGTCTGATAATTCAGTGCCCGCTTTAGCGGACTATAAGATGCCGACATTTTATCATTTTCTCACCGTAAAATGCTAAGCGCCGATATAGAATGTCTGGGTAACTTTTTTCACTTTAAATAAGAAGTTTTTAAAAAATAGTTTACTCAATAGCAATACTAATTATCCATTCCGAAAAAATGTATAATATACACTTCATCTATTTAAAAATTAGGTGTAAAATGTACATCTATTTTGGAGTGTATATCTAATTTTTTTTTTACGCAATCCACATGCTGCCAAGTTTGATAATTCAGTAGCTGTTTAGATTGACTATACGATGCTGACATTTAATAATTTTTTTATCGTAAAATGTTAAGCCTATAATTTTTAAAAAATATATATAAATCTTATTCTCTTTATATTTATAATTTTTTTTACGCAATCCACATGCTGCCAAGTTTAATAATTCAGTACCTGTTTAGATTGACTATACAATGCCGACATTTAATATTTTTTTATTGTAAAATGTTGAGTCTATAATTCAAAAAAAATTATAAAATTATAAATTTATAAATCTTATTCTCTTTATATTTATAATTTTTCTTTACGCAATCCACATACTGCCAAGTTTAATAATTCAGTATATGTTTAGATTGAATATACGATGCCGACATTTTTTCTTATCGTAGAATGTTAAGTCTATAATTCAAAAAACATTATAAAATTATAAATCTTATTCTCTTTATATTTATAATTTTTTTTTAGGCAATCCACATGCTGACAACTTTGATAATTCAGTAGCTGTTTAGATTGACAATACGGTGCTCACATTTAATAATTTTCTTATCGTAAAATGTCAAGCCTATAATTCAAAAAAATATATAAAATTATAAATCTTATTCTCTTTATATTTATAATTTTTATATAAGATTTTATAATAAAAAATAATAATAAAACTAGTGAAAAAATACAACTCAAAATGTTACACTTTTTTAACTTTTAATATTATAATAAATAATAATAATACCAATGTAAAAATATTGGTTTTTAGATGAATAAAATATAAAATTTATACATATTTTAAAAATGCGCCAGCAATATTATATTGACAAAAAAAAATTATAGGATGCCTAGCTAACTTTTATAACTTTAAATAATTTTTTTTTTTTTAAATATAGTCTACACACCTGCCTTATAAATCTTGGGCTGTGCTGCCCATACACCCCAAAATGGGGTGTATAATGCACACCCCACCCATCCAAGGTGGGGCTTCCTCCACTGGTCACTTCGATGTGACCAGTGGAATTCACCCCACCCTAGGATGGGTGGGGTGTAAGATGTACACCTCCAAGGAGGTGTACACTTATATATACCCATAAATCTTATTCTCTTAGATTTATAATTTTTATATAAAATTTTATAATAAAAAATAATAATAAAACTAGTGGAAAATTTTGTATGAGAATTACAACTAATTAAAAATAGGCAATGCTAGGTGTACACCCCAAAAAGGGTGTACATCCTACACCCCCACCCCATCCTGGGGTGGGTATACTTTCACTGGTCACTCGATGTGACGAGTGGAATTCACCCCATCTGTGACGAGTGGAATTCACCCTACTCCAGGATGGGATGGGGTGTAGGATGTACACCCCTTATGGGGTGTACACTTATATATACCCATTATTAAAATCTCAACTCTATTATTATAGGAATTATTAGTACAAGGTAGATGTTAAATCGAAAAGCGGAAAAGATCTAGTTCGTTGGGCACGAAAATACCAAAAGAGAATCGAGAAAGAGAAGAAAAATAAAGCACATAATATTTACGTGGTTCCGCCACTGGCCTACGTCCACGGGCGAAGACGAAACGGAGACTTCCATTATAATCAAAGTGGTATACAAAATATGCCTCTCTCACAAAACCCTAATCCCAAAATACACCCATACTCCTTCTCATCCGCCGCACTAAATTAATGGAATAATGGTATATTTATAATAGTGGCTAAATCCTAATACAACTAGAAATACGAATCCACTAAGATTAGGAATAATCTTAATAAAATTAGGCATAATCCAAACTTATCTTAATTGGATAAGCAAAACAGAATAGGGTTAGAAAACTTTCCGGTTCTAGAATTCGAGACATCTAACAATCTCCACCTTGGCTTGAATTCATTGTCTTCTCCACCAAAACCCTAAAAGCTCCTGAAAGTGCTACTGCACATGCAAACCAAATATATGGAATTCTTGAATTTGGTCGCCTGACTTAATGAGCAAAACCGTGGGATTCTCTGAAGTGCCAATTTTCTCATTCTCCAGTTACGTTTTTTTGCAACCTCTGCTGCATCAGAACGACAACTTGCCGTACAGCGAAACTGCTGGAGCGATCAAACTTCTCGATCTCAAATTTCGTCGACGTCTTGAACACCCAAACGAACAATCCGGCTCTGATACCAGTTTGTAAGCAACGAGCGCACAAACCCAACAGGATCAATTGGCGATCACGACAAAGAAGTAAATCCAAAATGCACGACAGAAAAATAACACACAGATTTACGTGAAAAACTCTTTGCAGGAAAAAAACCACGGGCGAAAGAGGAGAGATTTCACTATGTTGAAAAAGAGGGAATACAAGAGTTCTTCAATCGTACAATCGCTCGATCTCTCTAGGGCAAACAAAAGAAAAATTAGGGTTTTTCCTTAGCGCGGTTTTCCTTAGCGGATCGGATCCGTGCGCTTCCACCACAGACATCCATTTTCCTTTCTCAAAATTTTTTACCAAATTTGTTGTCGCACCGCGAAACCATCGGCGAACCAGAAACCCAAAATCGAAGCGATTCTGATTTCGAGTCACATCTAACAAATCTCCACCTTGACCCGAAATTCCCTTTAAATAAAACATCAGTAATAACTCTCCACCTTCTCCGCAAGCCCCTAAGGGCACTCCAATCAGCAAGCAATGCTAATCAAGTCCAAGCAGTGCTTGAACTTAACATACGGAAGAGGCTTTGTCAACATATCAGCTGGATTCTCCAATGTGCTAATCTTTTTCACCGTAATGTTACCTTGAGCAAAAACTTCGCGAACAAAGTGATACTTGATGTCAATATGCTTTGTTCTCTCATGGAACATTTGGTCCTTTGTCAGATAAATAGCACTCTGACTGTCGCAAAATACTGTAACTTTTTCAATGCTTATGCTTAATTCATTGAATAAGCCTCTCAACCATATGCCTTCCTTCACAGCCTCTGTAATTGCCATGTATGCAGCCTCCGTCGTGGATAATGCAACCGTGGGTTGTAAGCAAGCTCGCCAACTAACTGCACATCCACCAAGTGAGAAAACATAACCGGTAAGTGACTTTCTTTTATCAAGATCTCCTGCATAATCAGAATCTACAAAACCGGTTAGGCTTGCTTCAGACTTCCCAAATTCCAAACATGCATCTGTAGTATCTCGCAAATACCTCAAAATCCATTTCACAGCTTGCCAATGTTGTTTTCCTGGATTTGCCATGTATCTGCTTACCACACTAACAGCATGCGCAAGGTCTGGTCTCGTACAGACCATAGCATACATAATGCTTCCGACTGCACTGGCATAAGGAACTCATTCCATGTATGCTTTATCCTCATCTGTTCTTGGTGCTAAATCAGTTGAAAGTTTAAAATGTGTAGCAAAGGGGGTACTTACTGGCTTGGCATCCTTTAAGCAGAACCAAATGTAAAGACCCGACCCGCTAGCAATAATAAATCGTTGGGCCCAAACCACAGCCCAAAATGCTTAAGCCCAGTTATTATTACTAGTGTCCATGTCTCTTATAAACCCAATCACAATTCCATCCACATCCGATGTGGGACTATTGGGGTGTCACAAACTCCCCCCGTTTAGGCCTGACGTCCTCGTTAGCCCAAACACACACAGAGCAGCCCAAGATCACCAGGCAATGTGAGACTTGTCTCGCTAGCCCTGTCATCTAGACCCAGGCTCAGCCGAAACTCGTCACACACTTCCGGCTGGTTATTGGCTCTGATACCAGCTTGTTAAATCGAAAAGCGAAAAAGATCTAGTTCGTTGGGCACGAAAATACCAAAAGAGAATCGAGAAAGAGAGAAGAAAAATAAAGCACATAATATTTACGTGGTTCGGCCACTGGCCTATGTTCACGGGCGAAGACGAAATGGAGACTTCCATTATAATCAAAGTGGTGTACAAAATATGCCTCTCTTACAAAACCCTAATCCCAAAATACACCCATACTCCTTCTCATCCGCCGCACTAAATCAATGGAATAATGGTATATTTATAATAGTGGCTAAATCCTAATACAACTAGGAATACGAATCCACTAAGATTAGGAATAATTTTAATAAGATTAGGCATAATCCAAACTTATCTTAATTGGATAAGCAAAACAGAATAGGGTTAGAAAACTTTCCGGTTCTAGAATTCGAGACATATCTAACAGTAGAGCATCTCCTGCCCCTTGCAGTGGTATCTTTTTTCCTTTGCCCTCCCTCTTACGAGCTAAGGATTTTCCTATACTATTTTTTTACAAAAAAATCCTTATAAATATTGCAAAATGAAAGGCGATAATAATTGAAGCAACCCTTAATTATTATTATTATTATATCATGAATTCACTTCTAAATTTTATGGCGTAGCGTTTTGGAGAGACCGCCACTTCAATATTCTGTCGTATCGCGTATGGTAAAATTTTTCTCAGTTGTTTAGGTGTAGCTTATAAATTGCATGTTAGATAAATTATGAATATATTTAGTTGGAAGAATTTAAAGTTTTGAATGAAAATCGGAATTAATTATTTTTATTATTAGTGTGTGATTTAAATGATTACCGTTTTTATTTTTATTTCGAAGAAATTAAATTCTTTCAAAAATGACTCCCAACATAGGGTGGGAGTCAATTTTGATTTCGAAAAGAAATAAAATTAAAAATTTATTTTTTTCAATAATAATTCTTTTAATTTAAATATATATATATATATATATATATATATATATATATATATATATATATATATATATATATATATATATATTGTTTTATTAAATTATAATTTTAAAATTAAATTTAACTTATAAATTTAAAATTTATTAACTTTAAAATTTAAATTTAAATTTAAATTTAAATTTTAATATAAATTTGATATTTAAATTTTAGGTATAAAATTATATTTTAACTTTGAACTTAAATTTTAGTGTTCGAAAATTTAAAACACGTCTGCTTGATATCTAAAGCTAAATTTATTTATAAAAAAAATAAAAAATGAAATTAGAAAGGAAAGGCCGACCCAACGTGACAGAGATGAGTTTTGCGTGCATCTATGTGACCGTTCAAACTAGGAGTGTCAACGACCTGAACATGAGCGAGTCGGGATCGGCTTGTTTAATCGTTTAATAAACGAGCCGAACACGAGTTAACTCGTTTAAATATCGAGCTGAAAATTTTGGTTCGTGTTCGACTCGTTCATTAACGAGCCGAACACGAGCTGATTCGCGAACAATATGTTTAATTTTTATTTTTATTATTAGGTGCAAAATTGAAAAAAAATTAAAAAATTAAAATTTTAATCTAATCATTAAAATTCATAAAAAATTAATAATAATATATATATATATATATATATATATATATATATATATATATATATATATATATATATATATATATATATATATAGTCCGACTACTATACTATTAATAGTACCAAGTCATCGGTACTATCAAGTTTTCTACCCTTAGATCAACCTTTTGATTATTTTCACCCGTTAGATTTTACTATTTCTCAACCACCTATTAACCCAAGAGGCCCATCATCATCTCAACCACATATTTTTTAATTTAAAGATTAAAAACTTAATAGTACCAATGATTTGGTACTATTAATAGTATTTCTGTCTAGCTCTCTCTCTCTCTCTCTCTCTCTCTCTCTATATATATATATATATATATATATATATATATATATATATATATATATATATATATATATATATCGAGCTCTTATCGAGCCGAACGCGAGCGAACTTATTCCAGCTCGTGTTCGGCTCATTAATTAAACGAGCTGAAAAATTTGACTCGTGTTCAGTTCGTTTGCTAAACGAGCAACTCGATTTCAAATATATTTCGAACCGAATTAGAGCTGACTCACGAACGAACAGCGAGCTGAATTGTCACCTAGTCCAAACGGCCGGTGAGCAAGCATGAATGCTTGTGGAGAAAGCTTTTGTCTCGACCGTCCAAGTATCTCTTATCGTGCTATAACTATCAAGTATTAAAGATACAAACAAATAATAAAGCGGAGCAACGTAAAGCCATGTACTTAGCGAGGAATCTGACGAGGAATCTGACGTGCAAATGATAGGGCTCATTTCGTCTAAATTGTTTAACGTTGGGAATTGAACGTTGAGCAACGTTCGACCCACGTAACATTCAGTTAGGCGCAAGAAACGAAAATTCACGTTCCGTCCGTTGGGTTTCTTCCGCGCCAAATTAAATAAATAAATAAATAAATAATAAATAATAATAATAATAATAAATAAATATATAATAAAACGAAATAAATAAATAATAAATAAATAAAATTAATAAATAATGGGGATTTTGAATTTTACCCCAACATCACTCACTCTTTTTTCATTTTTTATAAATTTAAATGACCTTTTTTTTTTTTTAGAGAGATGCTAGGTGTACACCCCTTTAGGAGTGTACATCCTACACCCCACCCCATCCTGGGGTGTGACAAGTGGAATTCACCCCACTCCAGGATGAGGTGGGGTGTAAGATATACACCCCTAAAGAAGTGTATATTTATATATATCTTTTTTTTTTTTTTAACAAATCTGTACGTACTCTAAGGCTGCGTTTGGTTCGGGGATAAGAAAAATTTAGTTATACCGGGGATAGATATAATTTATGGTATTAGCAGGAACTAGTGTAAATTTCTGTTTGGTTGGGTTTAAGAGTTATACCGGGTATAAAGAAAATTGTGTTTGGTAAGTTAAAGAGGAATAAGAAGAATAAAGAGGATTAAAATTTTAATTTATGATTAAAATTTTACTGATATGATTTTAAATATTTAATTTAAAATATTTATTAAAAAAATTATTAAAATTTATATTTTACTTATATATATAAAAAAATTATTAAAAAAATTTATCATATAATTTATTAAAATTATATGATAAATTTATTAAAAATTAAAGTTAAAAATTTTAAAAGCTATAAAATTTAAAATTTAAAATTTAAAAATTTATAAATGTTAAAAATTTTTATTTTAATTGTCTTAAATAATTAGTTAATTATCTATATACTTAAATAATTAGTTAATAAAAATAATTAAATTAATTAAAATATTGGATTAATTAAAGAGTTAAAATAATAATTAAAATTATATTAATTTAATTAAGCTTATTCTCAAATGGGAACAAGCCTTGTTGCAGGAAAAGACTGGAATAGTAATTCCAGTCTTATACCAGCTTATTTCAGAAAGACGAGAACAGCTGTTCCCACCCCTACTTAATTGCGTTTGGGTATAACTAGGGGGATAAGCCCTTATCCCCTCTAGTTCTCGTTACCAAACGAGACCTAAGTACATACAATCATGGCCAAAACTCTCTCTCTCCAACTTGGTACATACATCTAGAATTGGCCTTACTATGCAGCTATTACTACACAATTGCATACCATGGAGCTATGTATAAAGATCCACTAAAACGTACCATAATTTTAGTTCAATTAATTTTTTACTCTAATTAATATACAAATTTTGATTGATTTGCCTTCAATTTAAATATTTATTATAATTCAACTAAATTTTGACTATAAATTTAACCAAATTCTAATATATATTCTACTATGTATGTGGGGGCATAAACTTATAGTTGCCTACAAAATTTCCCACAAAAAATTCCACTTTCAGGGACTTGGCAGGGCTGCCTTATCTCATCCCCAGTTCAGATCCATACATTTTTAAAGAAAAAAAAATCTATCCATACATCCTATTGAATGGATGTGATAAGAAAAAAAATCTATCCATACATCCTATTGAATGGATGTGATAAGAAAAAAAGTCTATCCATACATCCTATTGAATGGATGTGATAAGAAAAAAAATCTAATCCATTCGATAATTAAATGAGTATAAATCATATAACTCATTTTAGAGTGCATGAATATTATTGTTCATTTTCAAAACGGTAGGCATGTAATGTGAGCTGTTGCGACAAGTGAATAATAAAATGTCCACTGTATAGAAAAGTTACTTTTCAAAATAATAATAATAATAATAATAATTAATAAATAAATGTGAATATATATATATATATATTTATATTTAATTATTTTCGTACATGCATGATGTGTGCATCTAGGTGTATTTGTCCGCGACGGGACAAGGGAAACGAGGGATGGCAAGCAAATGTAGGGCCGATTTCCTCCGCGCAGTGACGCCGAAGGCTTCCGTCATATCTAACTCGCCCGGGTGTGCTCCGTTGGGGATCTCCCAGTCAAAATAGAAGAGCAGGCCAGCAAGCGCAATCTCCGCATTCACCATCCCGTAGGACATCCCGGGGCACATCCTCCTTCCCGCCCCGAACGGCAGATACTCGAAGTCCGTCCCCTTGAAATCCACGGCGCTCTCGTCGAATCTCTCCGGCTTGAACTCTTCGGCGTCATCCCAAATCTGCGGATCCCTCCCCATCGCCCATACGTTGACGAGCACCCTCGTCTTCTCCGGTATCTGGTAACCGAGCACGCGACGCGTCTCTCGGCACTCCCGGGGCAGCAGCAGCGGGACCGGAGGGTGCAACCGCAGTGCCTCCTTGACGACCAGTTTCAGGTAGCTCAGTTCCTTAAGATCCGCCTCCGCCACCTTCCCTCTTGCTCCGAACACCTCCCTCACCTCGGACTGCGCCTTCTTCATCACGCTCGGATTTCTCGCTAGTTCGGACATGGCCCACTCTACGGTGCTGGACGAGGTCTCGCTTCCGGCCCCGAAGAGGTCCTTAATTGGATGATCGCGCGATATCACATCCATTAATTAGCGACCTAGCTAGATAGTAAATAATAATGATAAATTAATTACCATGATGATGGCCTTGATGGATTCAATCGGCAGAGGAAACTGAAGGAACCCTTCCTCTCGGATTCTTAGGAGAACATCCAGCAAGTCCTCCTCCGATCCGCTTTCTTTGTGCCTCATCTCTACGTGCTCCCGGATGATGTCGTCCAGGACGACGTCTAACCTGCGGTGGTTTTTCTTCAGCTCGGCGGGGATCCTGCAAAACAGCCTGGCGAGGGACGAAGACGGGAACAGATCCACCATATTGAAGCCCGCCGCAGCTTGTACGGATTTGGCCAGCACTTCTAGGAAGATGCCCTGCTGCTTGCACTTGTCGCCGACGATCGACTTCATGGTGATGTCGTTCATGAGCATGAACAATTTGCTGCTGAGGTTGACGACGGAATCAGCGCCGAGACTAACATCGATGGACCGCACGAGGTTGTGCACCTCCTCCTCCCTGATGGATCGAAACGAGAGGACGCGCCTGGTGCTGAGCAGCTCGAGGATGGTGAGCTTGCGCAGCTCCCGCCAGTAGTGGCCGTAGGGAGCAAAGATGATGCCCTTGTTGCCGTAGGACATGATCTGGGCGGCCAGGATGGCGGGCCTGTCGGCGAAGGCGATGTCGTGGGTCTTCATGATCTCCCGGGCGGCCTCGGGCGAGGACACCACCAGGGTCGGCACCTCCCCGAACCTGAGCAGCATGAGCTGCCCGTACCGCTTGGACAGGTCGCGGAGGGAGTGGTGGGGCAGCTTCCCCGCCAGGTGGTGGAGGCTTCCCACGATGGGGAGCTCCCACGGCCCCGGCGGCAGCGCTTGCTTCTTACGCCCACCGCTGAGGCCACGGCCGCGCAGCAGCAGGAAACCCAGCACCAGCAGCACAAACATGTACAGAAGAAAGTAGTACTCCATGATCGATATTCAATATTGCACAAGAGAGCTATAAGTGTGTGTCGTATATATATATATATATATATATATATATATATGATCGATGCGGGCGACAGCAGGTGGGGGCACGAATTATTATTATTACTATTTTTTTTTATTAAACAGGGTACAATCCTATTTGAAAGAGTAGAAAAAGAGGGAAACAGGCATTGTGGCTACACATACACTGCCAGGGGGCAGTCTGGCACGAATTAATTAAAGAAACGAAAAGGTTGATTTACAGTTACCTTATTAAATATATATAGATCGAGTCGAGAAACGAAATGGTACCTACACCCATAAACCACTAGGTACCGTTTGGATGGGATAAGTCAGAATGAGTTATACCAGAAATAAATATAAAGTTAGGAATAAGTTAGGTATAATATAAAATTGTGTTTATTTGGGAATGAGGCTTAAACCAGGTATAAGTAAAAAAGTGTTTGGTAGTGATTGAAGAATAAGAATGTACATCTATTTTGGAGTGTATATCTAACACATTTTTTTACGCAATCCACATGCTGCCAAGTTTGATAATTCAGTAGCTGTTTAGATTGACTATACGATGCTGACATTTAATATTTTTTTTATCGTAAAATGTTAAGCCTATAATTTAAAAAAAAAAAAATAATAAATCTAATTCTCTTTAATTTATAATTTTTTTTTTACCCAATCCGCATGCTGCCAAGTTTAATAATTCAGTACCTATTTAGATTCACTATACGATGCCGACATTTAATACTTTTTTTATTGTAAAATGTTAAGTCTATAATTCAAAAAAATTTATAAAATTATAAATCTTATTCTCTTTATATTTATAATTTTTCTTTACGCAATCCAAATGCTGCCAAGTTTAATAATTCAGTATCTGTTTAGATTGATTATACGATACCGACATTTTTTCTTATAGTGAAATGTTAAGACTATAATTCAAAAAACATTATAAAATTATAAATCTTATTCTCTTTATATTTATAATTTTTCTTTACGCAATCCATAACTGTTTAGATTGACCATACGATGCCGACATTTAATAATTTTTTTATCGTAAAATGTTAAGCCTATAATTCAAAAAAATATATAAAATTATAAATTTTATTCCCTTTATATTTATAATTTTTATATAAGATTTAATAATAAAAAATAATAATAAAACTAGTGAAAAAATACAACTCAAAATTTTACACTTTTTTTAACTTTTAATATTAAAATAAATAATAATAATACCAATGTAAAAATATTGGTTTTTAGATGAATAAAATATAAAATTTATACATATTTTAAAATTGCACCAGCAATATTACATTGACCAAAAAAAATTATAGGATGCCTAGCTAACTTTTATAACTTTAAATAATTTTTTTTTTAAATATAGTCTACACACCTGTCTTATAAATTTTATTCTCTTAGATTTATAATTTTTATATAAAATTTTATAATAAAAAATAATAATAAAACTAGTGGAAAATTTTGTATGAGAATTACAACTAATTAAAAATAAATGTAGAGCTAGAATTTGGTCTTAATAATTAACTCCTTTGGATTGGTTGTCCATATATGTATAGAGTCCGGCTAGAATACTATCGATAGCACCAAGCAATTGGTGCTATCAAGTTTTTAATCCTTAGATGAAAATATGTGCGGTTGGAATTATAGTAGTTTTCTAAGATTTTTACTATTCAACCAACCATTCATTAAATTCTAGGGGACCACTAACATCCTAGCCGCACATTTTTTAATCCAAAGGCTAAAAACTTGATAGCACCAATGACTTGGTGCTATCGATGGTATTCCAGCTTAATTCTATATGTATATATTATTAAAATCTCAACTCTATTACTATAGGAATTATTAGTACAAGGTAGAGCATCTCCTGCCCCCTGCAGTGGTACCTTTTTTCCTTTGCCCTCCCTCTTACCAGCTAAGGATTTTCTTATACTATTTTTTTACAGAAAAAAAATTATAAATATTGCAAAATGAAAGGCGATAATAATTGAAGCAACCCTTAATTATTATTATTATTATATCATGAATTCACTTCTAAAGTGTATGGCGTAGCGTTTTGGAGGTACCGCCATTTCAATATTCTGTCGTATCGCGTATGGTAAAATTTTTCTCGGTTGTTTAGGTGTAGTTTATAAATTGCATGTTAGATAAATAATGAATATATTTAGTTGGAAGAATTTAAGGTTTTGAATGAAAATCCTAATAAATTATTTTTATTATTAGTATGTGATTTAAACGATTATTGTTTTGATTTTTATTTCAAAGAAATTAAATTCTTTCAAAAATGACTACCAACGTAGGGTGGGAGTCAATTTTGATTTCGAAAAAAAATAAAAATAAAAATTTATTTCTTTCAATAATAATTATTTTAATATATATATATATATATATATATATATATATATATATATATATATATATATATATATATATATATATATATATATATATATATATTATTAAATTATAATTTTAAAATTAAATTTAACTTATAAATTTAAAATTTATTAACTTTTAAATTTAAATTTAAATTTTAATATAAATTTGATATTTAAATTTTAGGTATAAAATTATATTTTAATTTTGAACTTAAATTTTAGTATTCGAAAATTTAAAACACATCTGCTTGATATCTAAAGCTAAATTTATTTATAAAAAAAAAAAAATTAAAATTAGAAAGGAAAGGCCGGCTCAAACGTGATAGAGATGAGTTGTGCGTGCATCTATGTGACCGCTCATATTAGGGGTGTCAACGAGCTGAACACGAGAGAGCCGGGGTCGACTCGTGTTCGGCTCATTTAATCATTTAATAAACGAGCCGAACACGAGCTAACTCGTCTAAATATCAAGCTGAAAAATTTGGCTCATATTCGACTCGTTTATTAATGATTAACGAGCCGAACATGAGCTGGCTCGCGAACAATATGTTTGATTTTTATTTTTATTATTAGGTGCAAAATTGAAAAAAATTAAAAATTAAAATTTTAATCTAATCATTAAAATTCATAAAAAATTAATAATATATATATATATATATATATATATATATATATATATATATATATATATATATATATATAGTCGGGCTACTATACTATTAATAGTACCAAGTTATAAGTACTATCAAGTTTTCTATCCTTAGATCAACCCCTTTGATTATTTTCATCCGTTAGATTTTACTATTTTCCAACCACCTATTAAACCCAAAGGTATCGTTTGGTTCGAGGATTAGTGAGAATTAGTAGTACCAGGTATAAGTATAAATTACGGAACTAGGGTAAAAAAGCGTTTGGGATGGTTCTAGGGATAAGAGATTTTGTGTTTGGTATGATAATGAGGAATAAGAGGAATAAAGAGGTTAAGTTGGGTAAATTACTTTTTTACCCTCAAGATTTAATATGTGATAATTAATGAATTAAAGCTTTTAAAAAATTAAGATAAAATCAAAATCATAATCAAATTATATTTTTTTAAAATAATATTTAATTTAATATTTTTTTTCTCAAATTAAATTTAAAATTTTAAATATAAAATTTCAATATTTAAATTTTAAAATTTAATATTTTATAATATTAATTTTAAATTATAAATTTGTGATGATGAGTGTATTGGGAAGAAGAGAGAGAGGGGAGAGAGAGAGGGATTTGTGATGATTAGAGTGTATTGGAAAGAGAGAAAGGAGGGGAGAAGGGGTAGTTTGGTAAAAAAAAAATTTATAAAATAATATGTAAGAACTGTTGTTCCAACTTATTCTGTTTGTACTGGAACTACTGTACCTAATAATTCACCCTTTATTCAATAGTGTTTGGGTACAAAGGGGGGATATCCCCCTTTGTACCCAAACCAAACAAAGCCAAAGGGTCCACCATCATCTCAACCACACATTTTTTAATTTAAGGATTAAAAATTTGATAGTACCAATGACTTTGTACTATTAGCAACCGTTTGGATGTGGTATAAAGGGAAGATATCCCCCCTTTATACCCAAACGGGTTTGGGATATCCCCATTTGGGGATATCCCCCAAACGGGGATATCCCTGGGTATGGGGTTGGGATATCCCAACCCCAACCCCATCCCCCGGGTTTTGTAAAACCCCTTCCCAAGGCTGTCAGAGCCTTGGGAAGGGATATTTGGTTTTTTTTTTTTTTTTTTTTTTTTTTTTTTTTTTTTTTTTTTTTTTTTTTTTTTACCTTTCTTTATTTTTTTTTTGAATTTTTTTAATTAGAATATTTAAATTTTAAAAAATATTTAAATTATAAATTTATAATTTTATAAATTTTAATTTTTTATATTTTATAAATTTATATATATTTATATTTTATTAAAATTATAAATATATTTATATTTTATTAAATTATATATATTTATAAATTTATAATTTTAAAAAATAATATTAATTTTAAAATTATAAAATGTATATAAATTTTTATAATTTTTTTAAAATTTATATAAATTTAAAAATTAAAATTTTTACTCCTACTTAAAATATTTAAATTTTAATTAGAATATTTAAATTTTACTTTTTTTTTTAATTAGAATATTTAAATTTTAAAAAATATTTAAATTATAAATTTATAAATAATTTAAAATTAATTTTTTATATTTTATAAATTTACATATATTTATATTTTATTATATTATATATATTTATAAATTTATAATTTTAAAAAATATTATTAATTTTAAAATTGTAAAATTTATATAATTTTTTTATAATTTTTGTAAAATTTATATAAATTTAAAAATTAAAATTTTTACTCCTACTTAAAATATTCTAATAAATTCTTTAATTATCAAATTTATAATATACATAAAAATAAAGGTCACATCATCATTAATTATAAAAGTCAACTTTATACCTCTTATTTCTCATCCCCAATCCAAACACTACTTTTCTTATACCAGATTTAAACCAGGTTTATCCCTCATTCCCAACCAAACACAATTTAGGTTTAAACTAGGTTTATCCCTTACTTTATACCTATACCTGGTATAACTCATTCCGGTATAAGCCACATCCAAACGGTACCTTAATAGTATTCCTGCCTAGCTCTCTCTCTCTCTCTCTCTATATATATATATATATTCGAGCTGTTATGGAGCCGAATGCGAGCGAACTGATCCCAGCTCGTGTTCGGCTTATTTATTAAACGAGCTGAAAATTTTAGCTCGTGTTCGATTCGTTTACTAAACAAGCGACTCGATTTCAAACACATTTCGAATCAAATACGAATTGACTCACGAACAGCAGTCTGGACCTAGTCCACACAGCCGGTCAGCAAGCATGAATGTTTGTGGAGAAAGCTTTTGTCTCGACCGTCCAAGTATATCGTGCTATAACTATCAAGTATTAAAGATACAAACAAATAATAAAGCGGAGCAACGTAAAGCCATGTACTTAGCGAGGAATCTGACGAGGAATCTGACGTGCAAATGATAGGGCTCATTTCGTCTAAATTTTTGATTTTTGATTTTTGATTTTTGATTTTTTTTTTTTTTTTTTTTTTGCAGAATTAATTTTAATTTAATAAATTAATTTTGATTAAAAATTGTAAAGAGTTTGGCTAAATTTAGATGAAAAATATTTATTTTAAAGTGATTTCATAAAATTATTTGGAAATTTTTTTTGACTGTTTGTAAACAATAATTGGTTTACTAAATTTTATTTTAAAATAATTTAAAATTTGAATTAAAATTTTAAATTTTAAATTTGTACAAAAATTTTAATATCTAAAATTTTAATTTAAAATATAAATTAAAAAAATTAAAAATGTAAATTTAAAATCAAAATAAAATTTAAAAATTTAAATTTAAAATCAGAATCAAATTTCATAAAAAATAATAATAATAACTAGAAAATCAGAAAACTAATTCTAAAAATTAAAACCAGATTCTAAAGACGAAGTGAGCTAAAAATTATTTTTAAGCTTAAAATAAATTTATAAAAGTTAAACCAAACGTCCTAAGAGGAGAGATCGGCAACTGCAAGGGAGTGAAGATTCACAGTGGCACGGGAACCTTCAAGCCCCTCCGCCACCTAAAAAAACTGTTCCACATCATGGAGAGGCAAGGGCCCTTGTAGCTGCTGCAAAGTGCATGAAGAGTTGTCATCTTTTTTTTCTTGCAGGGATTTTCGTTTCCAAGAAAGTAGAATAGATCAAGAACAAAAAGGTGTGATTTCTCTTTTGCTCTATACGTATACAATTCAGGGAGGGGGGGGGTATGGCATCCAACTTGAGGACCAACTTTTTCAAATCACTTTTTATGCAAAACAAGAGCAGTTTTACCTGTGAACGATTAATTTCTAACATGCAGCATCCACATAAAATCATACTCCATTCCAATCAATCTCCGACCCGAATAACATACCAAGTAAGGATTATCATCAGGTAGAATTATAAGTATGTCTGCATTAACTACGTCCAAAGATATGGTAAACAGATATGCACTAGGGTTCACTTGATAGCAAGCACCATTTATTGTATTAATCCAAATTTAGTTATGATTCACATCATCTCCCCCAGAACATCTCTCCTAACATATATGTCAGTTCACAGATAACTAAGACTTCTCAAAGCCCTACGCGCGACCAACCTTTCTTCGTCATTAGCCTTCAAGCCACACCACCACTTGCGGCCGTCCTAATGATCTGGAAGAGAGCTGCAAACACAACAGACGGAAAGAGAAAAGGAAAGGTATTAAGAACAACTACAGCCCGAACGGATTTTTAACACAGATGACAGCATCTTAAAGCAGCAACAGATAATTGATTAACAGCCAACTCATAAATCAGCAAAAGAGAAATTAAACAAATATATCAGAAAGTGCTGGGCATTTCAAGGGAAAAAAAAAATGTTATACTAGCAAAATATATTGGATATCTTCTGCACAAATACATTCCTGCTGAAAGCACATCACAAGACAATGCAAAAATATTGATTTTCTACCACAAGACAATAAGATGCTCTAGTAACGTCATTGTAGTCATACTTCTTTTTGGTTCCATTTCTTTAACAAGTACATTATATCAGAAGTAAATGCTCTATTAACATGCTAGAAGTAAATGCTGAAATCTTGTAAATGCCTAAAGAAACAGATGGCATTTTCAAGAAGTACAATATTCTTAACGAACAGGAGAAGCATTCACGACAGTCAATTCACATGCTAGTGGAAAAGTATGCTTCAGCCTGAGCTGCTACTGCAGACTTTTAAATAAACAGTAGCTAGTACAATTGGATTGAATACATTCATCCAAAGGTAAAATGTGCCAACGATTGCAACTTATTTAGTAAAAGGAATTCTAAGATTCTTTTCTTTTCGAGAGAGGAAAAAAGGGGCATTTGAAGATTCACTTGATCTATCTCGAATATTCATACTTTTATATAATAAGACAAAATAGATGAGCTGTAGACAGGAGTTGGCTTTGTTTCCACTGAAGGCACAGTTTCTATGGAGTTCAAGCAATTGTCTTTCCTCTTATGATAGTCATTTGTCACGCACAATTATAAAAATATTTATATCTGGGACATAAAGATTCCTGTTCGATTTATGATGCGAGAAGCCCAGGACAACCAAGATGGCTTGTATATAAGCTCTCCAGAGTTATTGCAAAAAAGAAAAATTGGAATATTTCCCTTCACAATACACTAGTTTGAACTACAAAACAATGATCAATTCTAAACAGCAGCATTTAAATAGCTAAGATTCATCAACAAATTGAATCCCTTCACCTAAACCTTACATCCATAGTGGGATTGAAGAACCAAGAACTTTACACATTGAACTCATGAACGTGAGCTCATCTTCATTTTCACTCAACACTACTTTTTGTTGGCAAACAAGAAGCTGCCATCTCCCAGAAAAAGAAATATCTGAGAAATGTCCTTGTCCAATACTTCCTAAATCCAAAATTATAAATGGATAATATTTGCTTTTCAGCTACTCCACCAAATGATGAACAAAAGTTGATAATATTTGTTTTTCAAGAAAATTCTTGATAGAAACATGAAACCAAATTTCAAATTGCCAACAAACGCAAGTGATGCTCATTACTGTCCAAAAATGCAATACATGTATAACAAGAAACTTAAGTACAATGGGGAGTTTGGCAAAAAGCTGTAGAAAGTGAAAATGGCACATAAAACTCAGCGAAGTGTCATTAAGACAAGCAGGTACAATTACAAACACACAAACTGTAATAAAACATAGCCTAAAAACTGACAACTAGGAATAAGTTGACTAAACACAAAACATGAAACCAAATTAAAGAATTATTGAAAAACACGAAGTCCCTAATTATTCACTTTTATCTCAACCATGAACACTAAAAATAACATTTAAGTTGTTCATACAGTTGAGCTCCACAGATGTGATTTGCTAGGTCTACGTGCTACAAGCCTCAGCAGCATTCTATAAATGCCAAGTCTAGCAAGGATGCATGCATTTTCATAAGGATTGAAGCAAGAAATTTTGTTATATTGATAGAACTAATGAGCACAAAACTAAGAAGATAGAAGGTACAAAGTGACGAGAAGTACAGACTGAAAGGCAAAAACCAAGAGCATCGACGAGTATTACAGTGTCACCATTGTGACACTCTTTTCTTTATACCAACTCTTTTAATGGTTTAGTTATAAAAATGACTAATGAAGCAACGCAGTCCAAAGTATCGGATAGCCTATAATCAGAGATAGAAGGACATACATGATCCAATGACAACGAAGATAAAGAAGCCAAGCACAATAGGTCCGACAGGATAGTCGTAGCCTTTCTTGACTGTTGTTTCAGGAACGGATCCCCTCCTCATGATATTCTTCTGAAACTTGGCTACTTTCTTGTCCGCAAGCCTCCTTGAAGTTGTCTGCTCCCAACAAAAAAAAACACAAAAATATATATATATATATATATATATATATATATATATATATATATATATATATATACATATATTTGATTCATCCCAGTAATTGAAGTACTTGTGAAAACCAGTGAATGAGAATGAACCGATATACGTATAGAAAATGGTTATGATCAAAACAGTTCACGCGTCAATGCAACAAGCATCAATCCTTTAAAACTTCAACTTTATTTCGGCGAAACAGGGTGCGATCATTCATCCCCGAAAAGAACAGCATACTAATTTCTTTTTACAGAACACACTTGCTAGCATTAACAAAGCGTGCTTTAATCAACCGCACTGCAATAACTGAAGTTACCGAAATCTAAATAATGACAACGAAAACAGCATAAGGCATCTGTAGAGCGAAAGATTCAAAATTTTTGCAAGCCATCTAGCAGTAAAAACAGAAACAAAGATCGAGCTAGCATCAGTGACAGATACAATAATTCTCGGAATAATGGCATCAAAACAGGCCTTCGAATATGTTATCCACAGCCCTATATCCTCGAGAATATCTACCAGATACATTCAGATCAAAGGAATAGGCGTATAACTCGACACAAATCAACCAGGACCCCAATTTGAAGCTAGCGAAACCTAATCAGCTTTCACCAAAGCCTCCGGATCGAGAGATCTAAAATGCTAAAACCATCTAAAACATCTAAACATAATTAGCTTTCACGGAAATACCAAACTTCACGTATCAGAACACTGCCGATCCCTAAAAATACAATCTATTTATCGAGAGATCCTCGGCGGACGCCGGAATTTCCATCGGAGAGAATTGAATTTTGGAAAAGCAGATTCAGATGAAAAATTGAAAGCGGTGCTTAATGAATCATCCCTTACCATTTTGCTCGGCGGAGAGAGATCAGAGCAGGGTAGAGGAACACGTCGCCACCCGAAAAAACGCCTGGAAAGGAGCGCAGGTCGCCAAGGAGCTGCAGCGATGCGGCAGCGTCGGCATTTTATAGTGCTGTATGTAGTATAGCATTCTGGGGGCGTGCTGTATGTAGTATAGCATTCTGGGGGCACCTGGAAACGGACCCCCGAAATCAAGCCCGAGTTACGTGACTTGCGTCAACGGAAAGCGAGCCATTAGTCGATACAGTGCACGGGTTGTGCTGCTAGTCGGGTTTTGAGGTGTCGCTATCCTGGCCGCAAACTTGGTGGGGTTCGACCCGAACCAATTCGATCCGATCTGCTCCATACTTGATGGGCCGGGCCGGGTCGGGTCGAATCGGGTCAGCTCAGCTAACCTAGGATGTGGGCCCAGTCAGAATTGGCAAATATAAGCTAAAAACTTTCCTCACCTTCTTCCGAATTATTAAAATTTCCATATCTAGCGATTTCAAATTTCAAACAATGAAATTTGAAAAAACTAGATTTCTAATTCTAAATAAATAATATTTTAATTTAAGCCGGCCAAACTAAGTATTAGTCTGCGTTTGGTTCGGCTATAAGCGAAAATTGGTTATTCCGGAGATAGGTATAAGTTTATGTACAAGCAAGAATTATAGTAATTTTGTGTTTGATTAGTATAAAAATTGTACCGGGATAAAAAAAAATTGTGTTTGGTAAATTAAAGAGGAATAAGAATAATAGAGGGGATTACAATTTATAAAATAAAATAAAAAAATTTTAAATGTTATAAATTTAAATATCTTATAATTTTAAAAAATTTAATTTAAAAAAAATATAATAATAAGCAAAAGGTGGAACAGTTGTTCCACCTGTGGGGTGGAACAGCTGTTCTACCCTTATACCGAAATAACCTGGTATGGGAGGAACAGCTGCTCCCCCCACACTTAAATGCTGTTTAGGTA
This sequence comes from Tillandsia fasciculata, assembly GCA_029168755.2. NCBI lineage: Eukaryota > Viridiplantae > Streptophyta > Magnoliopsida > Poales > Bromeliaceae > Tillandsia > Tillandsia fasciculata. The sequence continues at coordinate 26,184,358 of CM054932.1, read as the reverse complement.
TAAAGGAAGGGATAACCCCTTATCCTCCTTATATGGGTTGCCAGAAGAACAAACTAGTGATGTTGGAACACCATGCTCGCAAAATTTGCACGTTTTACTCATCCTAGCTAAGGATAGCAATTTAAAAAGAAATTTGTCTGGACAATTCATGTTTGGATTAACACTAAAAAATTTTCATAGAGTTAATAAGCTATGATTTTGGTCTAAGTGAAATAAGAAATCTAACTCTAAAAAATTCGTTAGTTTCAAAACTTAAACTATTTGGATGCATATCGCATAATATCACAAAATTTCTCTCAATTTTAAATTTTAAAAAATAAAAAAAAATATTAATTTTATATTTTAAAATTCAAATTTTCATAATTTCAAATTTAAAGTTAAAAAGTTAAAATTGAAAATTTAATATTTAAAATTAAAATTAAAAAGTGAAAAATAAAAATTAAAAAATTAAAGTTGAAAATTTAAAACTTGAAATTTCAAACCAAAAAAATTGAAAAATTAAAAAAAATCAAAATTTTAAATTTTAAATTTTAAATTTTAAATTAAAATTTATTATTTTAAAATTAAAAATTATTTTTTAAAAATTAAAATTTATAATTTTAAAATTAAAGTTGATTATTTTAAAATTAAAATTTATTATTTTAAAATAATAAATTTTAATGTTTAAAATTTGAAAATCAATATTATAAAATTTGAAATTTGAAATTTGAAATTTAAAATTTTAAAAATTTGAATTTTAATTTTTTTTATTTGAAATTTGAAATTTGAAATTTTTAAAATTAAAATTTAAATCCTAGTTTTAAAATTTGAAATTTGAAATTTAAAATTTCTAAATTTATATTTTTAAATTTTAAATTTTATATAAAATTTAAAATTTAAAATTATGAAATATAAAATTTAAAATTTGTCAAGATGAGAGAGGTAAGGAATGGTGAAATTTTTTTTCTTCGGTTATAGTGAATTATTATTAAACTATACTAAAAAAAAATATGTTATTTTTTTTTTTTTGCGCCAAATATTTTATAGAATAATATTTCTATCGATATAGAGTATAGTGTAACTATACTCCAAACGGGTCCAACTGTTTACTTAATTTGTGGAGTATGTGAGTCAAGTTCGCAATAACTCAGATCAAGTCAGATCAAGGTGCCTTGGCCCAACCGGCCGCAGGAGCCTGACATTTTCTCTAATGTCGACAATTAACAAATTCTTACTTTCTCACATATTTTATTTCTTTTGATTAATAATTTTTCACTTTTTACCTTCTGATCTTTTGACCCAAATCATCTTCCGTTAAACAGTCACTTGAGGTGGATCGGTGTGCTCCGAATTTGAAGAATTATTCTTTAGGGGGTGAGTTCGGCAATGGCAGACTTGATCCGCTAGCGTATTGGACCAAGTTTAGATTAACCTCGACTTGACTCAATCTCACCCCCGATGGATATTGCACAACACTAGTTGATACTTGATAGTGGCGTCTGCCCCAGGTATCGTCTTCATATTGTTCTATCTCCGCTCATGTCTAATATGCACTATTCGTTCAGATCTCATCCTACAATTCTAGCAGCACCGTAACAACATTCATAAAATGGAACAATTTTCTCGTAACCCCAAATCTAGATCGACTAGGCAAGGCTTTTTGACCAGGAGCATGATATTTGAATCAGCATGTTGACGAGTATGGATGGTGCATCAATGAAATGGCTGCACCACTTTCTGGATTACCCAGAGAAATAAAAATAAAAATAAAAATAAAAATAAAAATATAAAAAGGTAAATGAATTTTGGACGAGTATATTTTGACAGGTAAGTTTGGTGGAGGTCTAATCCGCAAAAGAAGCTACTCGTCTCGTCGTGGGCTCGCGCTGTTCACCGGCAAACTTTTTTTTTTTAAAAAAAATAAAATAAAATAAAACAAAAGCCTGCGCAGAACCAGCTTGCTGCTGCTGCGGAGCCACCAGCCGAATATGGCTCTGAGCAGCTCCCTCTCCTCCTACGCTCTTCTCCTGCGATTCCCGCGAGCTCCGACCGAGCTCCCCAGCCCCATCCATCCGTTCCTTCTCCCTCGGCGACCGTCGGGATGCCCCTTCGTCCTCGCATCGGAGTGCCTGCGCGCTCGACGATTCGGCGCTCAATTCCCCGCCGCCGGGGCGCTCGCGGCGAAGTGCCGCGCGATTTCGTGCTCGCGCGAAGGTGATGCGGGCGCCGACTCGCTCGCGCAGTCCGATGCCAATGATCGGAGGACGGCGGGCATCTCCGGAACTGGGGTCGTAGCTGCTGCTGCCGCTGCGGTTGCGTGCGTGCTGCTGCTGTCGACGCGGCGGAGTGCTCTAGCAGTCGGTGGAGCCGCGAATGGTGGGCTCGGGGTGCTGAGGTCGGGGGGAGCGGCTCTCGGCGGGGCATGGCCTAAGATAGTGCAGATCCTGCAGGTTCTTAAGGAGCAGGGCTTTATTCTGGCCGCTCTGCTGAGTCTCTCTGCGTTCTTCTCCATGGCAGAGACCTCGATTACCACGCTGTGGCCGTGGAAGGTATGTAACCATACGAATTGCAGGCCTAACCCCCCAAGTTCTTCCTTCCTAATTCAACCTCTGTGGCTTTTGCCTTTCTTTCTGGTTTCAGATCGGCCGATGATATTCTATCGTACAATAATTTCGCATTTTACTGAGCTGCAATTTGGTTGTTCTAACCGTCTGAATTATTCCGACCTGCCTATGGCGTGTAATCACCATCCCAAATAACTTGGCTATCTTAATCTGGTATAGTTAGGGTGCCGCGTGCATGATTGTAGGCTTTGTTCATACAGAAATCTGCCTAATCGCATAACTTTTACGGTGACCCCGGTTCTTTCTTGCCTTTGCTTTGGCCGAACCTTGGAGCGGGTTTTTCTCTAATTAAAATGTTAATTAGTCTTGAATCTAAGTTGATAGCATATTGTAAACATTCCTAGTTCTTTCAGGATTTCTCCTCTAGTTAATTTTGCAGTCTGGCAAACTCTGTAATAAGACTTTCAATGGGGAAATGTTGGATGATCTGTGACGACTTAATCTAACAATGTCGAAAGGGCATATTAAGTTACTGAACATTTAGGGCTATCCTCCGAAGCTTTCGTGGTTCCACCTTTTTATTTTTTGACCCATTTTGTAGGGTGTTTCCTTTGTAGGATTGCACAAGTACCTTTTAGTCCACACATCATGTAATAACTAGTGAATAAAATTGTTGTATTTGAATTTATCAGGGATCTTTAGTGTTTACTTATTCTGTTATTTCTAGATATGGATAAATTTTCAGTGAATTGAATTTATTCTTTTGTCCCTTTTTTTCTTTTCTTTTCTTTTCTTTTCTTTTTGGTAAAATTTAGCAGTGTTCTCTCTTGATCAGGTTCGTGAGCTGGCTGAAAAAGAGCCTGAGAATGGTGTCTTCAGAATGCTTAGTAGTGATGTCACTCGATTCCTGACTACAATTCTTATTGGCACAACGTACTGTTTAGATGCATTTATTCATCTTCATAATCGAATATCCACTATTCAGTTCTCTTAGTGTTTCCACTGATGGCGTGCTGTTTTTTTTTTTTTTTTTTTTTTTTATCTATCCTCAGTGTGGTCAATATTGGTGCAACAGCTCTCGTCACAGAAGCAGCAACAACTATTTTTGGTGAAGCAGGTGTTAGTGCAGCTACTGGTGTCATGACTGTAGGGCCTTATCTCTTCTTGGAATGGAATTTAGATTTATATATCGACTGTCGCCATGTTTGAATAATGTACTGTAGCTTTGATATCTAACTGCACTGTATTAGTTTTTTTATTTATATTTGTATACTATGGCGAGTCCACTAATATTATACTCTCAGAATTTCAATGTTCAATGTTCAGAAAAATCTCATAGACTTGCAGTGTAATGTTTTATTATTCAACTCTCTCTAAGGACCCTTAGAAATTGGAAAGATGTTTTTGAGACTACACACAAGGAAAGAAAAGATCTCTTGACAAATATGATTTTGGAGAGTTATGCTAATTACAATTCGTTTGTTTAATGTGCTGCTATAAAAAACTCTATTGCTATGTAAAGTGGATCTGAGAGCACTTTTTTTTTATCTAAATTTGTCAGGTGGCTATTTTACTCCTAACTGAAATTACACCAAAAAGTGTAGCTGTTCACAATGCTACAGAAGTTGCTCGATTTGTTGTAAGGTGAGACTAATCTATGTGAGAAGTGAAACTAGGTAGTTATATGTTTTGTTTCTAACGGTTTCTAAAGTATTGCATCTGATACAATTAGGTCAGGCCGGTTGCATGGCTTTCATTGGTACTGTATCCTGTTGGGAGAGTTGTCACTTTCCTGTCAATGGGAATGCTGAAGATGCTAGGTCTAAAAGGTAGAAGGTAGGTCACAAGCTCAACAGCCTGACTCAAATTATAGTTGTTTTCCTTATTACATCTTTTTCCTACTTTGTGGTAATATGCTGACTAGTGAACTTCTGATATCTTGAGAAACTAGACCATATTTGATCAGATTTTATATTGATCTTCTTCTTAAATGCCTATGTTCTTCTTGTAATCATTCTATGCAATATTCCTATAGCACGCGTGCATTTTTCTTTGATGATTAAGTAGGGAATTGATTGTTACCTAAGCGTCACGGACATTGACACGGGATACGAGATATGGCACGACTCGGATAGGGCAACTTGACATCTTTCAAAAAATTAGGATACAAACACGACATGGACATTGCTAATAAAACATAATATTATTAATATAATAATATATATTTATTATAAATAAATAGTTAATTTTATTAAAATATTATTATATTTCTCATACGATTGAAAATTAGTAAATTTTCATTGATAGTTCATATATTTTAAAGAGGGAAATTCTCTACCATGCATAATTTATTTTTATTATTCAAAAAAAATTGAAACCAAAATATTTATTATCTTATATTATATATGTATAAAAAAAGTAATATATATATATATATATATATATATATATATATATATATTAACAGGATGCGCTATGGACCCGCGTCGAACATGTGCCCATGCCGTGTCCACGTCGGACACGCGAGACTTATAGAACTGTCCATGATACATAGATTGTTACTTTACAGGTCATAGACAAACACTGTTCTAGAGGGAATATGTGCAGGCAAAGAGTTGAGATTTAAGGCATTTTGATATACATTAGAATACAATTTCTAACTCATTCGGGCGACATGAAATCACATGCCACTATTTCATATACACGTACGCTGGTACTAGTATGCAAAAGTGAACCGCTCTTAACACCATCCTGAGAAAATTGTACAGTACTCTTTTGGCTTGTTCACCACATTCAATGTACATAAGTACATTACCTGGTTCTTTATTTCAAATTGTAATATAATATTATACTATTAATGATAAACTCTAACATGTGTTCTTTTAATCCTTTTCTGCTTGTAATATAAAACTTAACGATGCAGGGTACAAAAGGGTTCTAAAACTACCTAGCTGCTTTTCTGGGTGGGCAGATTGTAAATAGGAAGATGTAGAGCAAATCTCATCTATTATATCCTTAAATATTCTTGTTTGTCCATGTAGCGAACCATATGTCACCGAAGACGAACTAAAATTGATGTTACGAGGAGCAGAGCTGAGTGGGGCAATAGAAGAAGAAGAACAGGTGAAAAACTGTACTAGCATATTTTATCCTATCTGCTTATACTGTTTTGGTTTCAGATCCTCCATAGAAATAGGAGACTGAATTCATATGATAGTCTTGCTTCTGCTTTAATGGTTTTCAACTCCCATTTTATTTTTTTTCGTCTATAACTGTGATTACAACTTCTCTTCCGGTCTTTGAGATGAGTGGACTCTAGTTATTTGGGTACAATGCTATAAATAGAGATGGTTGGTGGTATCTTTTAGTCCACTTAAATAAAAAAAGCTCTATTCTTGTTCTTGTACACTATGTAGATGGCAGCGGTCGTATTTCTGACAACTTTCATTTATTATGATTTATATGCATGTCTTTTGCATATATTCTACATGTTACATTTCATGGTGAACTGTAGCTATTCATACTTTAAGTGCTTTTACTCTTCCAACAGGACATGATTGAAAATGTGCTAGAGATTAAAGATACACATGTGAGGGAAGTAATGACACCTTTGGTGGATGTAGTTGCAATTGATGCTAGTGCAACACTGATTGATTTCCAAAACTTATGGGAAACTCATCAGTACTCTAGGTACTTTTAGTATGATTATGCTGTCAATCACATTTGATTTTATGTTTTCCTTATAATTTCATGGTTCGTTTCTAGAGTACCTGTGTTTGAGGAACGGATTGATAATATAGTTGGAATTGCATATGCAATGGACATGCTTGAATTTGTTGAAAAGGTTTATTCTAACTTACAGTTTTTTGTTCATTTACTTGTTTTCATTTATATTATTATTATTTCGGTTAACTAATTGTTTATTAACTTTTAAAGGTCGAGAAGTTAAAAGAAGTCACTGCGAAAGAGATCGCACACAAGCCAACATACTTTGTGCCAGGTAATTCAAATCGATGGATTGTTCCTTTTGAGTTTTTTGGATGATTCACTGAACTAACTGCTGACATCTGTAGCTAATGATTTAACATTTATTTGTACAGAATAATAAGTGATAATTGTGCCTTTTTGGCCTTTTAATTTCTTAAATCATATTGGTTCCTTCTACTATCTATACATATGCAACTTAGTTGTTTTTTTCTTATGCTGTGGTTTCTTCTCCTATATTAAGTCGATGGATAAAGAAGGAGAATGAAACTTTTCTATCAAATAACTTGCAGATTCAATGTCTGTCTGGAACCTTCTGAGAGAGTTTCGCATCAGGCAGGTTCACATGGCTGTTGTCCTGAATGAATATGGTGGAACCGTTGGTGTATGTATACATCCATCTTAATTTTGCGAAACCAAATTCGCATCACTATTTCAAATTCATTTAAACCATCAGCCGTAATTAGGAACCTTAAACATGAGAGCCATTATGTTTACATTTTCTTCTCTTTGTATTTAATTGACTGTTGATCTGCTGCATGCTTATTGACATATTTTTCACTCATGCAGATTCATTTCAATTTTTTCTCAACCATTGCGCATTATATGTGCTGCTTTTTTGGTCGTCATGTTTCTCCTCTTCTGATTTTCTACAAATATCACAGAAACACTCAAGGCCTCTGACCTTGCTGAGGTTGTATTATATGATATCTGACATAATAATGCCACATCCTTGCACCAATTGAGTATGTGTATCTTTTTCTGGAGACATTTACAGGTGCTTTTTAAGAAATTATGTAGCAAGTCTTCTCATTCCTGGACATAAATGTTTCAAAATTATTCAATATCCTTCAATGAAAGTCTTGGGAAGACTTGCATGCTATTCAAAACTTGATTTTCTAGCTCAGTGACATCGATTTAATTCCAAAGCTAAACTTACTTAAAATCCTGTTGAGAAGCCTTTTTATCTGTTTAAGTATTATAGTATGAGAGGAGCCAATGCTGTCTTTTCTTGTTATTTGCTTTTTAATATTAGCTGGGAAATGATGGGTGATGCTAGAGGTGCTCTGAGATAGAGATCGGATCGAAACTGATTAGAGATTGCGAAAGCAAAGTATCATATCAATAATTTAGTTCACAGTGGATATCAGAAGGGATTAGGGGAATATTAGGAGGAGAATATATTGAAGAAAACATAAACCTTTGAAGAAAACATAAACCCATGATCAATAACCTAATAGTTTTCTGTTGTTATACAAGCTTTGCCACTTCCTGTAGACACTTATTTACAGACTAGAATCCAAATCAAAGACTGGTACAGGTAATGTAATGATACTCTCATCTCACCTATTATTACCAGAAGGCAGAGTTTGACATAGAAAAGGGACTTCTGGCCTAGATAAAACTTTAACACACTTCAAATTTTGATATTCCTAAATAGTTAGGACTTTCGGCTCCTTATTGCCAACTCATAAACATTCCCCTTTCTTTATTTCTTTTTTTGACTTTCGAGAATTACATGAAAATGATTCAGAATGCATAACAATTTTTGAGTTCAAACCTCAGTCAACTCTGTCTAAATAAGTTCCAACATTTTGATGTCCTCCAGTTGCATCTCATGATGCCTATTTAAGTATTTATTGATCCCACAGCTCTAACATACCAAATGCACTACCTCTACATGGTCTGTAAAATTTCTCATTTTCTGTATATTTGTACCCCCTTTATGTTTGATATCAGTTCTTCCTGACCTGCGGAGCTTCTGGTGGAACAGATTGTGACATTGGAGGATGTTGTTGAAGAAATTGTTGGTGAAATATTTGATGAGAACGACTCAAAGGTAGAGATAACGTCTGAAACCTCAATTATCTGATTTAACAATTTGGCACTATTACTTATGATTGTATCTCATTTTGCTGATTTCACTTGTTCCACCTGATAAAAGTTTTATTTTGGTTTGCATTCATCTTCACTCTAGTGGAATATCAATAATGATGGTTGGTAACCAATTGTTATCTTTTACGCATGAAATTTCTTGCTGTTAATTAGTGGAGTGGTACATACATTTTTTTGGACTGCATGATATAAATTTTTATGTTGACGTCTTGCTTTCCCCTTCTGAAATTTGCGCGCTTGGTGGATATTATCCCACATTTTTCTTGTCTGATTATTCTTTCTAAGATTTTCTATGGTTTTTCTTTATGGTCTGCTGATAAAAAAGAACAAAAGTTAGAATCAGTGTTAACCAAACAAGGTTGAAATAAGTATATTCCTAGTGCAGCGAACATTTAGAACTGGTTGAGTTTGTATTTTCATTTTATTTTTACATATGCCATGGACCTCATGGTTGAACTGGTGGTTGAAAATGTGGTAAAATACATATGAAATCTTGTTGGTTTATGTCTTTACTATTCACCCTCTGTAGATAGAAGCTAAAAGTGCCACAGATGGAGAACTTCAAAGATGGAAACAAAATAAAGTTAAAAAAAACATGTCAAATATTAACTCCCAAGCAGTTGGTAGAAAGTTGATGTCTGCTAGCATTCGTGTTTGTGTTAAATAATACCGTCTGCATAGTTATTACTACATGTTTGTGCATGTGCATGATTCTTTGGGCTAGCACGTGGTGAATGTCATTCTAGCAGCTCTGATGTACTTAGGTTGTATACTTACATATACATATATATTTATTTTTAAGAGAATGGTAGCATGCTACCACATTATTAATTTTTTCCAGAAATGAATTTAGCTAGAAATGTGAAACAGCTAGACTTCAAACTAGGAACATCGGGTACCAGCCATCAAGCCTTTTTCCACTTTCGCTAGGGACGGTCGGTTGTATACTCATGTTTTGATTCTTCTTGTCGAAGTGCTCATAATATTCTGAAACTTTGTGCCAAGTAAAATCAGGTAAAACAGCAAATTAAGTTTACTTAGTGGACTAGCAGAGATATGGTAGACACCATAGCAGTTATACTTGAGTGTTTTCCATTATTACTAGATATTTATTTCCTCTTGTAATTTCTTTTTCATTTAATTATGTGTAGGAGGAGATCCAGAAGAAAACCGGTTATATAGTGATGCGGGAGGATGGGACATTTGATGTCGATGCAAATACATCAATTGACCAGCTTTCCGAAGAGCTGAATATCAAAATACCAGAGGTTTGTAATGCTATAAGATAGTTATTTTCTTTGTAGTTATCCCTATTTTTATCCCTCTCGTTTGTGTTCTTAGTGTTTCCTATATAGATTAGAGACGCCACACCTATTAGTTGCCATGGATTAAAGATACTTGTTAATTATCTACTTCTGGTAATTAGGACTTTCAGGGCACAGTATATCTATTTTCTACTTGGTAGGATGAGTGTGTACGCAGGCACACCTAAGATGGTAGTATGTAAGATTCTAAAATCTCTCGTTTGGGCTGTTTTTATTAGCTTCCTATTGGATTACATTAGATAGAAGATAGACTTAACCTTGAAAGTCATGAGAGAGGAGATAGAGAATAAGTTAAAAACATATCCTTCGGAGGAAGGAGAGCTCTGTTTGACAGAAGGTTGAAGTTTGTTTCAGTAAATTTGGCTGTTGTTATATCAGCTTGAGTTGTTTTTATTTTATCATACTTTGGCATCCATTCATTTTTCAGTGTTCTCTACTAGTTAAGAAATTTTGTTTGCAATTATAGAGGCCTGCCTAAACATATCTACTCTATCATCTAGGGTCATCAATATGAGACAGTATCTGGTTTTGTCTGCGAGTCTTTTGGATATATACCAGAAGAAGGTGGCAAGATGTTAGTGGTACTTGAGAAGGCAAACCAAGAAGAGAATAGTGAATACACTGAGCAAGCATCAGATCACCAAGATGAGAAGGAAAAGCATCAAGCTTTTGAACTGGAGGTAAATTTTGGAAAGAAGCATATAATTAATTATAAATACGCTGCCACATATAGTATAGCATCTTATTGTAGTTCTTACATTTGATCAAATACTGTGTTACTTGTGATGAAATTATTGTCAGTCTTCTTTTACAAAATTTATCGTTTAAGTCCAGCATAAAAGCTTCATTTAATCGTCACTTGACCATACATAAACAACAAACATGTCTTGGATACCAGCCCCAGTAGTGGCTTGTAGCTTTATTTGTCAATTATTGTGCACATTACTATGTTTCTTCAACACTATTAGCTGTTTGACACTCACATGATATTATATAATTAGACAAACTGCAAAGAACTTGATATTGCATAATTATAGATGTGTCTAGCATGTAAATATGTAAATGCATATACATGTCTTGTAATTCATTAATAATCACCTACTATCATAGATCTTATAGAGTATACATCAAGATGTTTTGAACTCTGCTTTGTTTGATTGTTTTGTGTACTAAACTATAATGCTTTGGCATCTTTCTACGATTCTTTGGTGAAATAACTGGGTTCTTGTTCTCTAATTGGCCGTGTGTTATTGACTTCTGTAGCTCATAGGCTCTTTCTCATTTTATCTATTTTTTCCCCGAGCTGCAGTTCTATTTTCACGTCATCTTTATAAATAAAAGTCTGTGCCATTTCCATACAGAATTTCATCCGGTAGTTTAAATATTCCATGGAAACATTCAGATAAGAAATTACATATCATGCATTCAGGGGAGGCTCGAGTTTTAACTTGAGCTACCCTATTGAGGTTTCTCGTGCATCTCATTTGCTGTGTGCTTTTACATGCAGATATTGGAAGCTAATGAAAGGAAGGTGAACAAAGTGCAGTTCAAACCGATAAGCAGTGAATGTGTAGACATGGAGAACAAGGGAATGAACCGTTTGGTCTCCACCAAAGTCATCAAAAGGAAGAAGCAGACTGAAAAGGATCCAGATAAGCTTGACGATGGAGAGACCACAGAGGAATTTCAAGATGAATGCTCTACTGAGTTACTAATAGCTCATGGCAACCTAAAAGACTCTGCCAGCTATACTATTGATGAGAAAATGGATGACCACCATTGTAATACGGGACAATAAGCACACTACACCTCCAACTCTTTCCATTCCATTCCATTTCTTGATACACCACACAAAAAGAAAACGTAGGCCGAAAAAAAGGGTTGAGTCACCTTAAAAGATAGGAATGCTCAAGAAGGGAGAACATGCGGAAGGCCGGTGGACGGACATTACAAACATTTCTTCTACAGGTGAAGGGAAGTGTCTACGTCGACCGCCTCGTCGGAATACCTGGACGCATGCATGCTGGCCTTATCCGCCCACGAGAGCGATTTGTCCTCGAAGCAGCAGATGTTTGGGCATCTGCCGCCATGAGAGTCGAGGTGAAGGTACGACGTAGAGTGACGTAGGGGTCTTGAAGGGTGTAGTAGTTCAGGGTGGAAGAACCATGCGGGCTTGTCGTAGGGAGTAGTTGTACTCGTGACGGGTGTCGGTTGTTCGGCTTTCGCGAGCGTTATTAATCGCAGTAGCTCTTTTTCTTCTCTCATCTCTTTGATCCTTTGCAGCTGTCTGAACCTCTCTCGCAACAAGGCGATGGAGGAGTGAATGGCGGTAGAGTCATTGCTCTCCCTCGCCATCGCCTCCTCTCGCAGATGGCGCTCCGAATGAGGTAGGTGCATGGGCTGAGGTATATAGTGTGAGAAATGCATGCGCACTTTAATTAGCAGCAGCAGCAGCAGCAGCAGTGTAGTGGTAGCCTGTCCGGCGAAGGGTGGCTGTGGGTATTCGCTAATAAAGGGTTAGGTGTTTTGTCTTCTTGCTTTTATCCTACACTGTCTTGCGACTTGCGAGGTTTGATTGATTCGCCTCCCTTTGACGTAAAAGAGGGAGAGAGAGAGAGAGAGTGAAAGATGAGGAAGGGGGGAATGGGAGTAAGCGGCAGGGGTGGTACGGAGTCCGAGGAGGGAGAAACTTTTGTGGCTATCTAAGAAGTAAGTTGCCGCTCGTGGGAGAATAAGGGTGGGCGGGACAGTCCAAACGAGGCTTGTAGCCGTAGCGCTTGGTTGTTATTTTAGCGGGGGAATAAAGGGCTGCGTCGATGGCCCCTCGCCCTGCTCCCTGCGTCGGGTCGGAGTATTAGATGCAATTAGATTCTTGTGCTTTTCCTAGCAGCCGTTCATTTAACTGGATTCGGATGGCCTGGATTGCCCGACAGCAGTCTACGGTGCTGACGACCGACCCTAAAATCTCGTAGGCTCGGTGGTCCACCTCCTCCGCCCCGTCCACAATCTCACCTAATCTTTCCATTCGCTCTTTCTTCTATTCCTCTGTGGCTGCGTTGGGAAACGTGAGAGGACGACGGTGGGGGTTTGTGTGGAAGGGAACTTAGGGAAGGGAGGGGAATGATCTCGGGGTTTGGTGGATGCTGGGGACTTTTGGCTGGCTAACTTATTCCTCCTTTCACCATTTCTTTTTATATATATATATATATATATGTATATATTTCTTAAAAAAAAACTTCTGCTCCTTTCTTGATGACTAGTCTAGTTCCCACTTTATTTTGTCCTGGCTTGGGTGGATGCAAATGGCGTGCGGTTTGCAATGGCTTTTTGATGTGCCAATGCCATTGTGGGCTGTGAAAGAAGAGCAAGTTAGTGCCCCTTTTCCTTCCCTCCCCCGCCTCTATTCCTTTGCTTCTTTTCTGCCTCTCCCGCCAATCTCAAGAGACAACGCCTCTAGATTTGGCCACTCGTTGTACTGTACTGTCTGACTGATGGGGGCTGCCTTAAAGATTTAGGAAGCAGATGTAGTGAACTCTAGTACATGGCGTGTATAGAATTTTTGGGCGTGGTATTGTTAGTTGCCGTATGTTAATACGACCTTATTTGAGTTCCTCGATTTGGCTTTTCTTCGACCAACCACAACCTAGGAAAAGGAAACATAATCTATACTTTATTATCGGAAGCCCTGATCGAGTGGCTTCCTACACGTACGTGAGTCAAGAGATGTATATTCAAGTAAACGATTCAAACGCTCCCGTGCAATTAAAATTGTAATACAGTGATATGAATGCAACCTGCAATATGCATGCGGCGCGAGGACGAACAAATATTAACTTAGCAGTACACCGCTCTGTGTTGGCCCCTTGGAGAGGGCTTGGCTTGGTTTCGCCTCATCCATGACCTGAACGGCAAGCTGATCACCCACCAGGTTTAGTCATCTCCACCATGTCCATCTTTAAAATGGATACCAACACCCAAGTCACGTCGCAATTCGGCGCAGATCGGGAGTCATGTCACAATTCGAGCTAAAGAATTAGTCACTGGCTCATTATTACAATAGCAATATTATGTCCACCTTGAGAAGTAGGAAAGAGTAGAATATGGCTGCAAGTAACTAGCTAGTTCTCACCTATATGTGTAAAAATTACTATCTCGTGATTTATATTACTACGTAAGTACCACCATTAGTTTTACTGTTTAGATTCTGTCGTCATCTTTTCTCTGCGATAGGCATATTCTCAACAGCAACACCAGCAAAATGGACAAGACCTGTGGTAGAGCCAAAAGAACTCTTCTTCAAGATTAAGATCTGATTGTGCAACTTGTTGCTAAAGATAAGTTAGATTACGTTTATATTAAAAAGTATAAACAATCTTACGTCTTGGTAATTAAGCAGGGATCTTAAGTACTATCTATCATGGTAGGAAGGTTAAACCGGAGATAATTGGGTAATCAGCTGCTTTTTATTGCTCAGCTTCTTGCCACCATCACGGCTAAAATTCAACTGGCTGGGCATAGGATATATATTTATTTATTTCTACTGTACTGTCCTTAATTTCCTTCCTCTCGAGAATATATAACAGCCTTACGCAGAGCAGAGATTGACTGCAGGAGATAGTTAAGATCCTGTTAGTTTATTTAAGACATCACTTACTGCATCGCCTGTCCTTCTTGCGCTAGCAAGCGGAGTTTGTGAGTGAATTTTAACAATCGGCAATTACTGACCGGACGCACGCAATCTTTCGGTTTCCGAAACATTCAGAAGAAATGAATTCAACCGCACTTCATTCATTAATTAATTGATTAATTGGGAACACTTGATAATCGGTCCACCGCCATGGGCCGCGGCACACAAGAAGAGAGGAGAGGAGGAGAGAGGAGGAGGAGGAGAAACAGAGCAGAGGAGGAGGACTAGTCTTTTCTCTCGGGTCGGAACTCGGACGGCGCATGCAGCTGCTGGAGGAGGAGGAGGAGGAGGAGGAATAGACTTTCACTTGCCCGGGACGAAGTTGGTGGCGTAGGCCCAGGCGTTGTTGGCGGCTGGGTCGGCGAGGTGGTCGAAGAGGTTCTCGATGGGGCCCTTGCCGGTGACGATGGCCTGGACGAAGAATCCGAACATGGAGAACATGGCGAGGCGGCCGTTCTTGATCTCCTTGACCTTGAGCTCGGCGAAGGCGTCGGGGTCGTCGGCGAGGCCGAGGGGGTCGAAGGCGCCCCCCGGGTAGATGGGGTCGAGGCCCTCGCCGAGGGGCCCGCCGCCGACGCGGTAGCCCTCGACGAAGCCCATGAGGACGACCTGGAAGGCCCAGATGGCGAGGATGCTCTGGGCGTGGATCAGGTTGGGGTTGCCCAGGTAGTCCAGTCCCCCCTCCGAGAATATCTGCGCCCCGGCCTTGAACCACACCGCCTCCCCGAACTTCACCCCGTTCTTCGCCAGTATCTCCGGGAACACGCACCCCAGCGCCCCCAGCATCGCCCACCGGCTGTGGATCACCTCCAGCTCCCGGTTCTTCGCGAACGTCTCCGGGTCCGCCGACAGCCCCGCCGTGTCCCACCCGTAGTCGCCCGGGAACTCCCCCGTCAGGTACGACGGCGTCTGCTCCGAGAATGGGCCCAGGTACTTGGGACGGTCGGGGCCATACCTGTCGTCGGCGTCGGGTTGGAATTACGAATCACTCAGTCACTCAGTCTTTATTATTTTATTATTAATAATTAATTAATGAATTATTATCATCCTTAATTATATACTGACCAGATGCTCTGGGGGGCGTTCTTGACAGTCCTGCGCATGGAGATGCGGCCCTCCGAGACGCCGACCTTGCGGACGAGCTCATCCCGCGGCTTCAGCGCTCTCTGCCCGGCGAATGCTGACCTCTGCACCGCTGACGTGGCCATTTCTGATTCTTTCCCTTCTCTCTTTCTTTTTCTTTTTTTTTTTTTATTTAAAAAAAAAACAAATTCCCCGGGAGGGGGAGGAGGAGGAGGATCGTAGGAGGAAGAGGAGGAGGATATCGGTTTCCTTTCCTGATGGACGGTGACGGTGGCGGTGGCGGTGGCGGGCATTAATAGAGCATTGGGCAGCAGGATGACGATAGCGGATGAGGATGCTGCCACGTCCGCGCCACCCTATTGGCTCTCCATCCACGCCTAGATTTCCCCCCAGCTGATATCTCCTGGCCGAAACCAACCGCCTATTGCCACGTGGACTCAGCGGAGATCTCCTGGCTACCGAGGCCCGCGAATCAGGCGCCGCCACTTCCCATCTCCCTATCCGGAAGTGCAGATATTTCCCACTTCTCTTCGCGCACGAAAAAACGAGAAAAAACGATATCTCTTCTTCTTTAACAAAGAGAAAACGCCTTATTATAGTTTTTATATGCATTAATTGATTTTGTAGGCAATTAAAAAGATTACTTGATGATGTGCAAAACTGTGCTCGCTCCGCCTGCTGCTACTCGATCAGCATAGGCTTTTATTAGTATAATAACTTTACCACTACACAAAAAAAAAGAGAAAAAAAAAGAAAAAAGGGGGGCTGCAGTGTATCAACAAGCAATGACGATCGATTATTAATTAATGAAAGAGCACCCAACAAATCTAAAGCCAAAGTTGATGCTTAAAGTCTATTGTGTACATTACGCAGCTTCTTTTAACTGCCGCTGCCATATAACAAGCTCTTCTGTTCTGACGGCCCAGCGCCTAAAAATGAAAATTTATGCACACATAATATATAGTCGACAGTCAGCCATTCAATAAAACCAAGGGCAGCTATGTCAGTGCTCTAAATCATATCACACCGAAGAAGCCAAGCTGCTGTTAGCTTGTTATTGCATTTTCACTGGGAAAACAAGCGGAAATCCAAAAATCAAAAGCAATGAAGTGGAGAGAAATACAGAAATGTAGACGTCGTACAATCTTGGATTTTGGCCAGAAAGAGTTCTGGGGAGTTACAGTGGACAAGAAAATAAATGCATCCAATCAATAGCCACAAAGAAAACGATATCTCGAGTGTAAGAACCATTACACTTATATAAATTTTGATTGTTCATAAACATCAGAGTGGCGTGGGAAACTTTTCCGGTAATAGCACGAGAGACGGTCAGTGTGTTACCTTGATGCCCACACTAACTCACTGAGTTTTTATTCCAAACCAGCCCAACCGACCGAGTAGTAAGTGCCGTCTTTCATCTTTTATATGAGGACCACTGGCCATCTTCATCCTTTTTTAAGTTAACTAATCTAACTCACCGTAATTTCCCTCCGAACCCTGCACACTTGCCAACCATTAAACTACTCTTGTATCTATTTAGGAACATCAATTCTAATATTTGCTTCAGCTATTACCACCTCCTATTGTCAAGTTCTATCATACTTGCCCCTTTTCTTGTTAAACTTACTAGAGAAACATTTGCTCACTCTGGCTGTTAGGTGTACAACTAAAAGGTTTCTATGAAAACCATATACATTTGAGACCCTGTCTGAAGTGGACTGCCATGCCTTCATTCTCAAACTTGTGTTTTTAGATAACAGCTGAGATACTGCTTCCAACTGGATGAGATGCAAAGGGGCTATCTGGTAAATCAATTTGTCCACTGCACAACAAAAAAACAAGAAGAAAAAGCTTGTTAGTTTGTCTTTCATTGCATTAGCACCTTTCAGCAATAAGAATTAACTTTCAAAATGATGAGCAAACATCTGGGATTTTCGGAAAACTGTACCTCTCTTGGTCACCGTGACTGTTGCTACAGTGTCTGGACTTATTATTAGTAGGATTCACATTATTTGAGGAATCAAGGGCATGACTGAAATGATCTGTCATAGAAAAATTGATTCCACCTAAATAAACAAAAAAAAAATAATGTCCCATGGGTTGCACAGGGCACGACCAAGAAAACAGCAAATTGTTGTTATATAAAACTAAAGTTACAAAGCAGACCTTCTGTTACTACAGCTTCCATACTACTAACAAAATAGGAAGGTCGACAAATCGGCTTTGAAGTCAAGTTCAGTTCAGATAGTCTCCTTTGCTCAAGTTCAGCCAACTTTTCTTGTTCCTCTAGTTGTTGCCTCCTGATCGCCCTCGATCTACCTGATTCTCTTTGCACTACAAGGCCCCCACAAAAATAATGTAAGGCATATATTTGGGGTTAAAAAACACAATAACTAAACCATATCTGAATCTAATAAAGACCAACTCACTTGCATGCATTACAGGGTCCATTCTAAGGTAATAAGGATACATTGCAGGCTCCATTTTGTCCATATAACTTCTGCCCAACAAATAAACTCAAGTCTCAAGAATAATAAAAAATTTGCTTGGAAAAGGAACAGTCATTTTTTTTAAAAAAAAATAAATAAATAAATAAACAAAGTCGAAAGTAAGAATAGCTACAAATAAAGCAACAACTTTACAGCTTTGAAGTTTTCAATCAAAGAAGAATACAATTTAATGTTCTAAATAGTCGACTTCTGGAGTGTGAACTATAATGCAATTAACGTGTCCAGCGGTAGAGCAAAACTTCTCAACACAATAAACAGATTAACCAAAACATATAAATGATGCTGAAAAAGAACGGCAATCTTATAGCATTTAATCTGATAAAATATGAAAGCAAATAAATTTGTATTTGACATTTAGCAAATAAGAATTCAAGAAAGCATACCAAATAGGCACGGCACTTCAAGTTATTGTTCATGTCGAGATAGACATGTTAAAGGTTTGGACTTTAGAACCATAAAAACCCATTAGATTTTCCCAATTGCAATTTCACCTACTAAATTTTGTTTGGATATGTCTACTGAACTAGCCCAAACAACAATTCCAGTAACAGATCAAACTAGAAATCTTATAATGCCACAAATACTGTCCAACTTCAATATTCAACCCCGGAATTGCTGCCTTAGACTAACCGAAATTATGACATAGATCTTGACAAAGCTTAATTAGTAAGCTTCATGTAGCCATTTTAGATAACTGCAACTTAATGTTCGCTTCCCGCCTGCGATAATGATGTTATTTCTTTTTTTGAAAGGGCAATGATATTAATACTTTGCTGAACTTTTTGAGCTCCAACTTGATTAAGAATAATGAAATAATAATCTTAGTCAGACAAATAGATAAAGAGATAGAAATCCTAGAACACAACTAATGCAAAAACAGGAAAAAAAAAAAAAAAAAATTCAGGTAGGAAAGGTACGTTGGTGAGGATTACTTTACCTATTATTGATGATCCTCGACTTCTCCTTATACTGTTTAACAAGAACCCGAGCACCAGATATATAATGGGGATTTCGCTTTGATAGTATTAACTTTACAGTCTCTGGATGATCAAAGCTTACAAATCCAAACATACGCTTTTCTTGACAAGGAATTCTCACATCACTTACTGGCCCAAACTGCCTGAAAAAAGAAAAGGGCACGTAATGCAGAAAGCAAAAAAAAAAAAACCATGATAATCATACATATAAATAAAGAACCATCAAATAGTCACTGACTTGAAATAGTTGGAGACATCATCCTCAGTAAAAGTGCTATCTGCTGGAAAAGTCAAATAAATCTGGCGTGAGCTTGCTCCAGTATTTATTCCATCATTCCTATATTCCATGTATTTTGGAGCATCTTCTGCTAGTATCACCGAGTGTTGTCCATGAGGCCTGTAGATGAAATGATAGTCAACCATTCAATGTCTACCATTCTTTATATTTATGTTTATGCGTGTGTGCATGCCCAACTTCTTTTTATAGATGCTCGCCACTGCAGTATTTTTAATATTAATAGACATTATTATAAATCAAAATGTTTCACCTATATATTACAAGAATATCAAAAATGTCTGAAAACTATATCAAAAAATATAAGTAGAGAATCAGTAACAACGCAGCAGTACCTGTCTATGAGCCATATACTTTTATTTAAGCGGGCCAGCAACTTCGTCAAGCTGAAACCGGCCTTTCCGTGTCTTTGGCTTTCTGTTAGGTACCCTTCTGCCTGCAGATTTTTATTATACTTTTCGTAGTAAAGCATGGGCAGCGAAGCAATTGAAACAGGCATTCCCCTCCTCTCCTTCAGAAGCTCCGCAAGTTCCATTTCTAGCTTCTCAAGTGAGCCAGGTAAGATGTCATGGTCTTCAATCGTCATCTCACTCATGTTTGAGCCGCTACTCATCAAGGAATAGTCATTTAGAGAGAGATGGCCATGATAATAGCTGCAGCTGGCGCCGTGCTTACAGTATCCTTTGTGAAAATAATGGCAAGCCTTGAAAGGTAATTCACCTAGGCTGACTGTTCTCCTGCTAGTCCTGGAAGTAGGGCTGCAACTACCCAGACTGTCTTCTTGGTGGTAATGATTACTGCCAAATGTGTCGTGCCCCACCGTGTGCACAGCATTGAACTCATGATCCTCCAAGCTCAAGAATTGAGAGTGGCTAGGAAGATTGGATTCATCACTACTAATAGAGTCTGAATACAAATTAGGGACAAACTGATTAGAAGGGGGACCTTGAACCGCTGCTGATACAGTCGGAGTAGATAAATAGCGTTGCCCAATACTATTGGAAAAAGAAACGAATTGGCGGCCAATGCCATAATCGGCGACAGACTCTGCCGCAAAAGCTGGGACCTTGGATGATAAGAATATCTTTAGTGTCATCTTTGCTTCGTTAACGACAGAAAGGAAATCCTCGTCGGGCTCGAGGGCTAATTGAATCATTCTTTCCTCATCTGGTGTTGTCAGAAATAGACATCCTAGAATCTTTATAGCATTCTCAGATTCCACCTTCTTAATTCTGTTGAATATAACCTTCGTCAGTTCAGAGAAATCCATTTACAGCATCAGTACCTGCACATGCCCATCACAGCCCATAACAATTACATACAAACAAGTGTCAGTATAGACAAATTTTATGATGATTCATGAAATACCAATTTTTAACTTAAAAGTAGAAACAGAGAGCAAAGGTATTGATATTTGAAGAAGGGAAAAAAAAAAAAAAAAAAAAAAAAAAATGGAGGCTTTAAGAGTGAATGCGTACCAAGAAAACTTACATCATCCTACATTTTCCAAAACTGTGTTATAGAAGAATTGCAATAAGTGATTATTCAGGGGCATACCAAAATTTTACACCCAAATAATAATAATAATAATAATAATAATAATAACGGTAATGTCCATATCAAGGACACACCCAAAATCATAACTTGGTGGTGGAGGTAGAGCTAGAGCTATCCCTGTCCGGTAATTGGGAAAAAAGGGGCAAACGAAAAAAGAAAAGAAAAAAAGCATCCCTTCCCAGAACTGCAGAAATGGTTTTTGGTTTTTTCTTTCTCCCCATCCATCTATGAACAGAAAAGAAGATCAGTTAAGGATTCTTCTTACTGTAAACCTTCGTTTTGTTTCTTCTTGTCGCCCCGCTCTTCGCACACTCACTCTCTTTCCATCTCTATCTTTCTCACACTGTGTTGTGTTGTGTTGTGTTTGTGTTTGTGCTGAGTCTCCTAAAGAGTGAGGAGGGGGTAGTGTGGTGTTCGTGGTGATGGTGTTCGTGCGCGTGTTGAGTAGGGAGAAGCGGTCAAAGCGGATTTGGCAGTGTGGACCGTTTCTGCCGGCTACAAACGGGGGAAGAGGTTACGATTTCTCGTCGTGGCGTTACGGGCTTTTTTTTTTTTTTTTTTTTTTTTTTTGGTTTCCCGTTCCAGCCGACCTGTTGGGCCCGGCCCAATATCAAGAAATTAATGAGCCCATGTTCGAACAAAAGTGTGCGTGTTTTTTTTTTTTTTTTTTTTTTCTAGTGCCTCTTATTAAACTAGCAGCCCTACATGTAGGGGGTGACAATTCAGCTCGCTGCTCGCGAGTCAGTTCGTGTTCGGCTCGAAATGAGCTTGAGATTGAATCACTCTTTTAGTAAATGAGTCGAATACGAGCCGAATTTTCCAGTTTGTTTAATAAACGAGCCGAACACGAGATGGGATCAGCTCGCTCGTGTTCGGCTCGATAACAGCTCGAATATATATATATATATATATATATATATATATATATATATATATATATACTATTTAGATTTTAATTTATTAATTTTTTAGAAATTTTAATTATTAAATTAAAATTTTAATTTTTAAATTTTTTTTCAACTTTAGACCTAATAGTAGGAATGAAAATCAAACTTGTTGTTCGCGAGCCAGCTCGTGTTCGGCACGTTAATAAACAAGCCAAATTTTTCAGCTCGATATTTAAACGAGCCAGCTCGTGTTAGGCTCGTTTATTAAATGAGCCGAACACGAGGCGAACACGAGCCGACCCAATTCGTTTGTGTTCGTCTCATTGACACCCCTAGCTACCTGTATACCCCAAACAAAATGAGGCTCTTCTCTTGTCAAATTGTTTTCTTTTTTATTTTAAGCTCTAAAAAGGAGTTGTACCGTTTCTCTTATGATAAATATTTTTAAAACTAGCACTAAATATTTTAAACTCTAATATAATAGCGGTAGGATGTACAACTCTTTTTAAGATAGAATATTTTTAAAGGTCAATATTTTGGCTGCCAAAACTATGAACCCAATCTCTCCCATCTCTTTTCCACATTGGCTTAAGATATTCTGATTAATTTTCCACACTCATGACTCGCGCGATTTTACAACTTCCCCCAATCGGGATTGGGGAGAAGAGATTTTTCTTAAAAGAAAAAGGAAAAACAATAAGTATTCATACGTTTTCTAAACCTTCGATTCTGTTTCATGTGAGTAGTTTTAGCCAATTAAAACATAGACCATTAAATTTATGGTGATCCCATTGAATTTAAGGACTTCAATCATCAAATAATCAGCAACATTAATTTTAATGAAGTTTTAACTTAACCAACTCAAAATAACTAGAGCGTTGCATTTTCCTCTCATGCGATAGTCCCGTGTGAATACACCAAAAAACACACAAATTGCGATCACCAACTTTGAGAAGAGGGATGCTAGGTGTACACTCTTTTAGGGGGGTATATCCTACACCCCACCTTATTCTGGAGTGGGTATTATTTTACTCATTACATCGAATAAAGAGTGAAATTCATCCCAGGATAGAGTGGGGTATAAAATATACACTCCTAAAGAGGTGTATACTTATATTTACCCAATTAGTATAGACATTGTTCAGATCAAATATAATAAAACTAGCTAATTTAGATAAGAAATAATAGAGCAGAGTGTTTTCGAGGTCAAAACATTGCAAGAGCACCAACAAATTAAGATGTTGTATCAAGAAACAACAGTGACCCTTCCAGCAACCTGATCAAGATCGCGCCTTCCCTGCGATGTGATCATCTGAACAAAACTTTATACATTTCAACCGTGCAGAGATATATAGAAAAAAAAAGAAAAAAAAGAAAGAAAAAGGGTTCACATTTTGCTCTGACATGTTCTAGTCCGACTATAATGTGACATTTCCCTCTACATCACGAGACACTGTTTTACCTCTCATATTTCAGATAATTGAATAGGAGGAACAAACGAGGGACCTGAACGATAGACATTGTACTAACTGAATAATAAATTCCAAACCCCACACGAAATCTGACAAATTTGAAAAATACAAACGAGGGATAGAAGGAAGAAAATATCTCCAGTAATCTGTCGGCGGACTTTTTTTTTTTAAATAATTTTTAAAGTTTTTAAAATTTAAAAATTGATCTTTTCAAAAAAAAATTTGCAAAACTAATTCTATTTTTGCCAGCAGAGAGCCACGGAGACTAGACCATCTAAAGGCGCTGAATGATTTAGCTTCTTGAGCATAAATATTAAAGACGTTGAATGATTCAGCACTTAAATGTTAAAGGCGCTGAACTATTCAGCTCTTTTAATATCAGCGCCCTCACAGGATTTTTTTTGAGAACACTGAATGATTTAGCGCCTTGGTAAAAGCAGGATTAGTTTTACAAATATTTTTTTCAAAGAATTATTTTGTAAAATTTACAAATTTATGGATTAGTCCAAAAAAAAAAAAAAAAAAAAAAAAAAAAAAAAAAAAAAAGTCCATCTGTCGCTTCATGAGCAACTAGTAGCAAAGCATTCTCGGACAGTCAACAAACGCGATATTTACATACCTAGCTGGAGCCTGGAGGGTGGTTTTTGGTCTGACAGAAAATGGAGGCAACTCTTATTTACTTTTAACTTTCAACTTAGCTATTCAGCGCTTTCTGCATATATGGTTCAGTACCGTTAACATTTATGTTAAATGTGCTGAACCATTCAGCTCTTTTAACATTTATGTTAAAGGCGATGAACCATTCAGCGCCTTCACAAGATTTTTTTTTAGAACACTGAATGATTTAGCGCCTTGGTAAAAGCAGGATTAGTTTTACAAATATTTTTTTCAAAGAATTATTTTGTAAAATTTAAAAATTTATCGGTTAGTCCAAAAAAAAAAAAAAACAAAAAAAAGTCCATCTGTCGCTTCATGAGCAAGTAGTAGCAAAGCATTCTCGGACAGTCAACAAACGCGATATTTACGTACCTAGCCAGAGCCTGGAAGGTGGTTTTTGGTCCGACAGGAAATGGAAGCAACTTTTTTTAACTTTTAACTTTCAACGTAGTCATTCAGTGCTTTTAATTTATATTAAAGGCGCTGATTCATTCAGCGCCTTCTGCATATATGGTTCAGCGCCGTTAACATTTATATTAAAGGCGCTGAACCATTCAGCGCATTCACAGGAGAGAACGCTGAATGATTTAGCGCCTTGATAAAAGCATGATTAATTTTAGGGTTTTTTTTGAAATTGGCCTCCTAAAAATTTTTATTTTCAAAAATAGCCCCATAAATTTTATAATTGCAGAATTGGCCCTATTAGTGCCACTGGGCGCCACGTGTGCACCAAGCGGGCGCTGAGGCGGAGTAGTTAAAACACGCATTATGAGAGTGCGTGTTTAAAACACGCATTCTGAGAGTGCGTGTTTAAAACACGCACTCTGAGAACGCGTGTTTAGACGCGTTTAAATTTTTTTTAATTTTTTTTTATTTTTTTATAAATTTGATTATTTCTCAAACAAACGAATTTATTTTTTTTTAAAAAAATAATAAGTCAAAAAATATCTACCTAGAAAAAATAAATTTCACATTCTAATTTTTATTTTTTTATTTATTAAATATTTATATATTATTTTATATATTTTTATATTTTTAAATTATCTCAAATAAATAGAATTTTTTATTATTATTTTCTTACCGCAAAAAAAAATTTATTTTCATCTTTTGACGGGAAAAAAAAAAATTTCGCCAAAAGATAAAAATAATTTTTTTTTTGCGGTATGAAAAAAAAAATAAAATAAAATATCAGTTTGTTTAAAAAAATTTAAAAATATAGAAAATATATAAAATAATATATAAATATTTAATAAATAAAAACATTATTTTTTTTCACCAAAGAATAAAAATAAATTTCTTTTTGCAGTACCAAAAAAAAATGAAATAAAATATCCGTGTGTTTTCTGAGAGAAAAAAATATATATTCGGTGGGTTTCTAAAACAAACGGATATTTTATTTTATTTTTTTCGTACTGTAAAAAAAAATTTATTTTTATCTTTTGGTGAAAAAAAATATTTTTATTTATTAAATATTTATATATTATTTTATATATTTTCTATATTTTTAAATTTTTGTAAACAAACGGATATTTTATTTTATTTTTTTTTTTTCATACCGTAAAAAGAAATTTATTTTTATCCTTTTGCGAATTTTTTTTTTCCCGTGAAAAGATAAAAATAAAATTATTTTTGCGGTAAGAAAATAATAATAAAGAAATCCGTTTATTTGAGATAATTTACAAATATAAAAATATATAAAATAATATATAAATATTTAATAAATAAAAAAATAAAAATTAGAATGTAAAATTTATTTTTTCTAGATAGATATTTTTTGACTTATTTTTTTTTTAAAAAAAATAAATCCGTTTGTTTGAGAAATAATCAAATTTATAAAAAAAAAAAATTAAAAATTTTTTTTTAAAAAAATAAATCCGTTTGTTTGAGAAATAATCAAATTTATAAAAAAAAAAATTTAAAAAAATTTAAACGCGTCTAAACACGCGTTCTCAGAGTGCGTGTTTTAAACACGCACTCTGAGAACGCGTGTTCAACTACTCCACCCCAGCGCCCGCTTGGCGCACACGTGGCGCCCAGTGGCACTAATAGGGCCAATTCTGCAATTATAAAATTTATGGGGCTATTTTTAAAAATAAAAATTTTTAGGGGACCAATTTCAAAAAAAGCCCTTAATTTTACAAATATTTTTTTCAAAGAATTATTTTGTAAAATTTAAAAATTTATGGATTAGTCCAAAAAAAAAAAAAAAAAAAAAAAAATCCATCTGTCGCTTCATGAGCAAGTAGTAGCAAAACATTCTCGGACAGTCAACAAACACGATATTTACGTAGCTAGCCGGAGCCTGGAGTGTGATTTTTGATCTGACAGAAAATGGAGACAACTTTTTTTAACTTTTAACTTTCATTATGGAGACTACGTTTAACTACTAACTTAATTACCAGATGAATGTGCTAGTTGGAGGAGTTAAATCTTAAATCATCTACCTGTCAAGGGAAATAATAGATGGCTGAAACAAATTTGCCAAACTATGATAAAAGGGCATAAAGTAAAAAAAACAAAAAAAAAAAAAAAAAAAAAAGAAAAAAAGAAAAAAAAAAGGAAGTGGGCGACATCCATTCCTCTTGCGTCCTCCATAAATTTTCTGAATTTTTCTATACTGCTTTATAGTGCTGAAACAGGGAACAAATCTTCTCCCCACCAACATATTTGAACACTGGCACTACACGACATTTATGAAGAATATGCTGTAAAACTTACTCTTCAGTTGTACAATATTTTTGTTGCTGCATCAGATTTTATACAAGAGATCATTGAAAAAGGAACATATTAGTGTAACCAGACGAGCCATGAGATGCAGGTGCACTTGAATGGTTATTACCTGCAGGTGCATTTGGATGTTTATTACCGTAGCGAGCAATTCTATCATAAAATCCACTAGTGCCTATAGAAGGATCCCATGTATATACTAGCCCTTAGCCTGTTGGTAGTTGGTACTCGAGAAAACTCATGAGTTGAATCTGATTCTGAGCCACCCATGCGTATGACGTTTCTTCCATTACAGCTGCGGCTACTGCAGGGCTTTTGAATTTGAGGGAGCAGCAGCAACTCAAGTCTGCTTTTTGTGTGCCTCCCCAGTGCTTAATTTGGTCACTTTTTTCTGATTCGAGTTTATACTCTTGGATAGGGGTGGCAATCCAGCTTGCTGTTCGCGAGCCAGCTCGTGTTTGGTTCGAAATGAGTTCGAGATCGAATCGCTCGTTTAGTAAACGAGCCGAACACGAGCTGGAGTCAGCTCGCTCGTGTTCGGCTCGATAACAGCTCGAATATATATATATATATATATATATATATATATATATATATATATATATATATAGCTCCCAATTTATTCCGGGATAGATATACCACATCGTCATTATTTGATCGCAGGATTTGGAATGCCTGTTTGGTTTGAACAGGGCTTTAATCAGACATCGGCTGTAAGAAGACCCTCTTATGGGGTCGGGCCGCAAAAAAATTAAGAATACAAGACAGTTCGGTCCGCTAATTTGCCACGGATGAAAATGGGCCACCGGCCTATGTGCGGAATACGAGCTGGGTCTGTATAGGTGTCTGTGAGTCACACACGCAGACACGGCCCATTCTCAACTCTACTCACCGTGTAGCTTTATTTTTGGCATTTGAACAAATCATTTTGAAAACAAAATAATGTCGTTTAGATCATGAAGCATTTTCCCACATGGCTCCCTACGTACTACCTACGTGTCAATTTAAAAAAAAGTAATTAAAATAATTAGGAAACATTCGTAATGCGATTGCAAAAAAAAAAAAAAAAAAAAAAAAAAAGAGACAGTGAGATCCCGAGGAGCAGGTAATTCAAACCTCTCACAACGAGTCACGAATCGAATATTATACAAGGGGGTGAGCCCCAGACAGCCTCAACGGCTATTTGTGAAAAAGAAAGAGAATACCCGAATCCAATACTCCTCCGGCGGAGCGGAACAAAAGGGAAAGTTACAACTACGTGTCAGTTTTCTCGGGCGACGTTGACATGTGATGCTCAGTGAGCAGCAGCACTCTTCGGCCCTCGTTGTCAGATCCGGCGGCTCATTGTACCTAATACCTCCCAGTTTTTGAATTGCGTTTTCCCCCCCTCAATTCTCTTCCCAAGATAACGCTTGACGCTCCTCCGTCTCTCCGTCCCCATCGCCGCCTGCGTCCGCTTCTTCTTCCCCCGATGGAGATCTTCAGAACCCTAAAGCCCGCCTCTTCCAGATCGTTCTCTCCTCTTCTTCCTGCGTCCGCCTCCGCTCGCAAGATGAATTCCGACCCCCAAAATTCGGCCCCCAGATGCGAGCAGGAGAACACGCCTCCCGTCCACCCCAATGTCCAGATCGCCTCGCCCTCGCCCTCGCTTCCGAAGAAGAAGGCTACGTCGGCTCTTCTGCCTAAGCAGATACAGACCACTAGATCGGACGAGGCTCTTGCCAGGGATGCGTCCGCCGTTCTCCCCGATCCTTCTGTTAAGGTCGTCCCTCTTTGCTCTTCCCCGAACCTAATTCCTCCACAGGAAATATAATTTCCCCGACCAAAGATTCTCACCGATAAAACTTCAGTTTCTTCGATCTCTCTGAACTGCCACTTCTATATGATTTCTTGAACTGAATTTACTCTCTCTTTTCAGTTTCTTCGCTCTTCCTTTTGATGCTTCTGCAGGTTGTTGTGAGAATAAGGCCGCCAAATTGTCAGGAGAAAGAAAATAGTCGAATTGTGAAGAAGATTCCCGCTGATTCCTTGACAATTGTTTGATGCTTCTGTAGGTTGTTGTGAGAATAAGGCCACCAAATTGCCAGGAGAAAGAAAATAGCCGAATTGTGCAGAAGATTTCCCCTGATTCCTTAGCAATTGGAGAACGTAAGTTTACGTTCCACACTGTTCTTGGTCCAGAGTCTACCCAGGTAGAGCGCTTCCTTTTCTCGTGGCTTTTCAATTAATCTCTATAGTTCTGCTTAATGGAGACTACTGGATAAGTTACTCAACATACTAAATCACTCATGTTCAGGACGATGTCTTCAAGTTGGTCGGCGAACCTTTGGTGGAGAATTCTTTGGCTGGTTTCAACACTTGCATAGTATCTTATGGCCAGGTACTGTTCATTATTCTGCTCTGTTTTCATTTATTCATCATTTTTTTTCTTCAACTTCTTTAGTTTGATCAATGATTTCATGATTATAATATTTTAATCATTACTGATAGACGGGGAGCGGGAAATCCTACACTATGTGGGGTCCGCCTAGCGCCATGGTTGACAGCCACTCCATTGATAGCAACCAGGGTATTGTGCCTCGCATCTTCCGGAGGCTATTTTCGGAGATTCAACGGGTTTGTTCTTGTCATTTCAATTTTGAAAGTTGCTCTTGTTATGATTACTGGCTCAGCTTAGAGAGAAGGTGTGGTCATCTTCATGACATGCACTATCTTGCTAAGAAGGCTATATTTCTTCTCATATCAGTTTTCAATATCTCTAGCCATTGGAGACAATCTCTGCATCCACATCCAACCATTGTTAGCTATTTCGATTTTTATCTTAATTTCATAAAGATTTTTCCTGTGCAGAGGCAGGAGAGTAAAGAAGAAAAACAAATAAGCTATCAGTGTCGGTGCTCCTTTCTTGAGGTGATCCCTTCATACTAGAAAAACTGATCTATATATATATATTAAGTCTTTGGTCTTATTTGGTTTGTTTTGTCCATCTGTAGATATATAATGAACAGATCAATGACCTGATCGATCCAACTCAAAGGAATCTTCAGGTATAGCATTTTTAAGTCTTTACTTTGGTGGTCCGAAAATTAGCTACTTCGCGCATTTTGTTCAATAGTGTAGTTGGTTCTCTTATTTGTAGATAAGGGATGATTCAAGGATTGGTGTTCATATTGAGAATCTGACAGATGAGTACGCCACAACAGTTGAGGATGTTGTTCAGATTTTACTTAAGGTACTTACTCAGAGTATGTTCCTTTTGGACCCTTTTGCACAAGCTCTGGGTGTACATGCACTGATGGTGAATAGCATTTTAGCCAATAAGTTGCTTCGTTTTCCCGTAAGGAATATATTATTTGTTGATGAACTTCAACTTGAGGTTTCTCAAATCCTCAGAGAAATTAGCTTACAAAAGCATGCAATGCTCTGTACTTTGAAAGATAAGACTTTACGTCAATTGCTCTGCCAGCACATATA
This sequence comes from Tillandsia fasciculata, assembly GCA_029168755.2. NCBI lineage: Eukaryota > Viridiplantae > Streptophyta > Magnoliopsida > Poales > Bromeliaceae > Tillandsia > Tillandsia fasciculata. The sequence goes on along the minus strand of CM054932.1, from coordinate 26,154,284 downwards.
ATTGTTCTATAATGCATAAAGAAGCCTTTCTTGTTGACGTTTTTTTTTCCAGTTTGTTTGATGACCATATAGACCTGAGAAATCCCTTTACAATGTCAATTATGGTAGATCACTCAAATCACTAAACCGCTTTTATTCCTCCATATTTACTATTGAGTTTAGCAATGGTGCTATTAACAGCATGAAGCTCTCCGTGCTGTAGATTAGTTGTCAGTGATAGGCCATCCAATTTGATTATTGACACCGTTAAACGTGAACTAGGTATTCAAACTTTCTAGGAATCAAATTTTGTGAGTTTGAAAATCATTTTCGAGCTCAGTTGCTACAAAAATTAACAGTCAATGTTGGACAATTTATAGAATTTTTAAATTTAAGATCAGAGTTGTAGATTTTGATTTAAATACTTGGAAGATTTTCAATAAAAAATTCATTTGATTTGAATTGTTCTACACTCTTAAACAAGAAAACACTCAATATCTCAAGAAAGAACCCAATAGATATCAGTTTTGAGACCGTAAAAGAAGAAAACACCATTAAATAAGATCGCGCCCACTAGATATCAAGAATGAGTGCAGATTGATATTACGCACTATTGTCAAGTTCTCTTTTCCCTCTTTTCTATGAGAGAGGAAACAGGGCTAAGGCCCCTGAAAAAAAAGAAGAAGAAATTAAGACAAAAAGACTCAATGGAATAGCTGCACTTAAGATGCAGCTCAGACAGGACCCGATATCTCAAGGTGACAAAAGAATGCAAAAATTGAAAAGCACCACCAATATAAGTCTTGTTTTTTGCTTGGCATTCTAGCTATTGATTAGTTTCCTTTTTGTTGCTTTATTTATGTCACAGGGTCTTTCAAATAGAAAAATTGGTGCGACCAGTGTGAACTCCAAAAGCTCACGTTCTCATGTCATATTTACTTGCATAATTGAATCTTGGTGCAAGGTAATCTTCTCTTGTCAAGTATTTTCTTTCCCTGAGAAGTTGTTATACTTTTATGCATATAAGAGTGGACGGCCTTTCTGGCCTCTGCCACACTTGGACTCTGACTAGGAACTACATAATGGGAAAAAGTCACAATGCAAGCAAAGATGAATAACTCTTCATGTGACAAAGGATTAAGCGTAAAGACATGCCACCTAACTGTTGAAAATGTAACACCACTCCTTTAATGTTTTAGGGACAGTCAACAACGTGCTTTACCAGCTCAAAATCTAGCAGAATCAGCCTTGTTGATCTTGCTGGATCGGATTGGGATGAACTCTATGGTGCTGGCAAGCATTGCATTAAAGAAGCGAGACATGTTAAGAAGTCTCTCGCAAGGCTTGGGTATGATTTTAGTTGCCAATTGATTTAGTTGTTTATTAGTAAATGCATTTCTTTTTGCGCGTGTAATGTCAGGCTTGATACTTAGTGTGATCTGCTTATATGATAGATGTTTCTAAAATTAGCTTTAACATCAAACTTATACCTGGATTTTGCTGAATACTTGTTTAGAAAGCCAGTGTACAATCTTCCTTTTTCAGCTCCACTGATTGAACCAACTTGGTGGTGCCTAGTCATATCACCTTACTGGCTCTCATTTTTCTCTGATGAGTGCACAGACAAATTTTAGGGTGCCTAGACATTTGTGGGTACCCATAAATCTTTCTGTAGGCTTACATCTTTCAATAGGCATTTATGCATTCGACATCACACTTTAAATGTTGAATGATGATTCCGAGCCATGTTCGTTTCTTCTTTTGGATGAACACAGGAAGCTGGTCAATATTCTTGCAGATGTCACGAGTTCTGGAAAAGATCACAAAGCCTCGTATGTGGAATCCTGTCTGACACATCTATTACAGGATACACTTGGTGGCAATTCAAAGGTTACATTTTTGTGTGCCATTTCTTCAGATGATAGGTACTTATACTACCAGACTTAATTGTCTTGTCAGTCCATATGTGATTTTCTGAAAATGATCTTGGTAATATGGCAAATGTAGATGCAAGGCAGGCACTTTTAGCACACTGAGATTTGCTGAACGAGCAAAATATATACAAAACAAGCCAGTCATCAATGAAATAACAGAAGATGATGTTAATGGCTTGAGTGATCAGATACGACAATTGAAGGTAAGCTCCCTCTGAATGATCAATAAATCTTGAAAGACCATGAATAATAGGAATAACGCAGTTTTATGTTCCATGGAACAGGAAGAGCTTATAAGAGCAAAGATGTATAAAGGCATCCCTGCTGGCGCTAATATTGGTGGCCACTTTAAAGGGCACAGTGCTCGTGAAAGCTTAAACCTTTTGAGAGTGAGTCTCAACCGCTCATTGATTTTACCTCATATCAATAGCAATTCAGAGGAAGAGACGGATATTGATGAGGAGGATGTAAGAGAATTCTGTGATCAAATAAGCAGCCTGCATTCTACCTCTGAAGATAACTTGAAAGATTTTTTGGAGAATCAGGATGTGAAGTGCAATGTTTTTTTCACAGAAGAGAGTTCAAGAATTAACAAGGACAAGAAAATAGACTCACAAGTGGGTGCTGCTGCCAGTAAAGAACTTGTAATCAAATCATCGCAAAAGGAAGATAACCCTAAGGAAGAGCACTGCAATGTAATTGAACCTTCACCTTGCAATAGAATTTCTGTGTCTATGGAGAGTCGCTTAGAAGGCCAAGATATTTCCAAAGACATGAAACATGATCAAATCTATGATTCCACTAGGAAATCTAGCCTTTCAATCATACCGCGCCAAAACATTCCAGTGCTCCAAGATCCACCTTTGTGCTCTTCTCCAAAGATTGATAACAAAACTAAGAAAAGTATCATGTCGTTGTGTCTGTCGGTGGGAGAGGAGAATGCGTCAGAGTGCCTAATATCGAAGTCGAATGCGGAGTCCTCTAGAACAGGTGATGTTGTTCGTTCCTCCTTGAAGTCGACCAAGCTTAGCCCCACTGAGTCCTTAGCTGCGAGTCTTCAGCGAGGTTTGCAGATTATTGATTATCATCAGCGCAATTCAGATACGCAAGAATCATTTATTGGCCTTTCCTTTGAGCACTTGGCCTTAAATTCTTACCAGTCACTTGAAAAGGTTAACTCCGGCATGCAAACATTACCAGAGGAGAGAGCAACAGCTACTTCATTCCTGTGTTCATCTTGCAAAAAGGTGATGGATGCAAATGGATGCAATCTAATCAATGATGACTCACATATGCAAATTGTGCTAAGCAGTAAGACATGTGGTGCTGATACCTTGCAGAAACCATTACCTAAGGTGTGCTAGTGATATATCATTTATTTGATTATTTTAGCTTTGCCCCGAGTTAAAGCTATTTTCCTTAATCAAGCAGGATGATGTTCCCACAAATGCTTCAAAGAGAGAGATGGAGCTGGAATTCCTTTGTGCAGAACAGGCAGATAGAATTGAGCATTTGACCACTCTGGTAATTTTATCTTGTGCATTTTCTATTTTTAGGTCCCAATGCTATTTGAGATTCACCTCTCATATTTGTTGTTTAAATCTTTGCAGGTTGAACTATACAAGCAGAGAGATGGTCAAAGTTCAATTACAGGTCGTCTTCAGGATGCTGAACACATGGTCGGTGTCCCTAAGAATATAGTCTTGTTGTTTCACATTCTACTCTCCTTTCTTTTTGTTTCTAATATTAAAGTCTTGCAGCATTCGGTTGACAATATCAAGAACAACTCTGAGGTCTCAAATATGGAGAATTCATTAAAAGAAGCTCAGAATGAACCATTTAACATGAACGAGAGGGACGCTCTTCTTAATGAAAATCAGAGCCTCAGGAATCAGTTACAGCCCTATGCCAGAGGCTCTACACAGGTAGATTCTCTTCTTGATCAAATAAGGAATGGTGGCATCCCATCTTCAGACAAGGGAGAGGAAGATCTTGAGAAGGAAAGACAAAAGTGGACAGAGTCGGAGAGCAGGTGGATATCTCTAACTGAAGAGCTGAGACTTGATCTCGAATCAAATCGTAGGCTTGCCGAGAAGAAGGAGATGGAGCTGAGTCTGGAGAAGAAGTGCACCGCAGAGTTGGATGATGCTCTGCAGCGAGCCATCCATGGGCATGCTAGGATTGTAGAACACTATGCAGAACTCCAGGAGCAGTACAATGACCTTTTTGAGAAGCATCGCCAGGTCATGGAAGGGATTGCAGAGGTGAAGAAAGCAGCTTTAAAAGCTGGACGGAAGGGCCGTGGCTCAGCTTTTGCTGTAGCTCTTTCTGCAGAGCTTTCTACTCTGAGGATCGACCGAGAAAAAGAGAGGGCCTATCTGAAGGAGCAGAACCGGAGGCTTCGAATTCAGCTGCGTGACACTGCTGAGGCTGTACAGGCTGCTGGCGAACTCCTTGTGCGGTTGAGAGAAGCCGAGGAAGCAATTTCACGAGCAGAGGTTATATTTTAAGCACTCATTTTTAGAGTAACATTGTTTGGCGTGTTATTGTGATCTTATAGTTTTCTTTCTCTTGCTCTTTCTTTTTTTTTTTTGGCGGGGCAATAAATTGCGTAGGGTAAGCATGCTGCAGCCCAGCAAGAGATCGAGAAACTGAAGAAGCAAACTGAGAAGATGAAGAAAAAGCATGCAATGGAGATGGTAACCATGAAGCATTATCTAGCAGAGAGTCGACTTCCGGAATCTGCATTGGAGCCCTTCTACCGCCATGAGTCTGAGATTGAGGAAGATCATTCCAGAGCTCCAATGTGTGAAGAGGAACAATCATGGAGAGCTGCATTCAGACCTGCCTACAATGAAGCATAAAACATTCGCAGATGACGACGAACCTGAACAAAAAAATTGTCTTAGCGAGGAGTGGGAGACCAAATTCTTCCTCTGTCTGGTACTGGTGCAGGGCTAAATGATGCCGACTCAATCTGGTTAACTGTAAATCTAGCCTAGTCTCTAATAAGCTTTTCAGAATCCATAATTCAGTGCTGCCTTGATTTGTCTAATGAAATATGATGGATGATATAACCATATCCGGCGGGAAAGAACAAGATAAGTATTCATTGTTATTCGAGGATTGTGCCTTGGGCTTGTATGTTGTAACATCAAAGTCTGCTGTCAGTACATACGCTAAACCGGCGTGAAATTCCTAAACAATATTATTCTATATTTTTTGATTTAATGATTTTCTGTTGAATTAGAGTCTGGCAGTCTGCCAGATATTTGATCTCCACTTTGGGCGCGTTCCCTAGTTTGGTTTGCTTTCATCGTTCCTTCTATTATAATTGTTTATTCCATTCTATTCCTTCTTTTCTGCTTTTCGATTGACTTCCAAGTTCCAATTCTTTAATGCAATGCCTTTGAGCACATAATCTTAAGTTGTAGCTGGATTTGTAGTGTTGCACGCAAGTGTTAGTTACCTAAGAGGAAAGATGTGCAGTAGCAGCTGGCGAGGCACAACCTCACGTAGCATCCATGGACTGTCGACCTAATTGTGTTAATCTTTATATGAAAAGTTCCAGAAAAGTTTGCCGCCTACAATTAGACTTACAATGGTGCAGTGAGCAGCGCACAGGATTGCAGTAAATTCTTCAATTCCTGTATCACTCTGGATTACAGCAAAGAGCATGCCCTATATTACGGTCCAGAGGGGTTATTACATTGCTAACTGCAGCCAATTATATTCTCAAAAGAAGCGATTTCCATCAAACAGGAAAGTTTGGTCTGCCATGGTGCTTCAATGCACTTCCGTCTTGCAGCAAAATAACTCTTTTAAGTTCGCACAGCATAATAGACACAATCCACAAGATCCAGGTTTCAATAAATACTAATAATAATAATGGGGCTGAACACCCAAGTGACTGCTCCCAATAACCGAATGTTCATGAGAAAATTCTAAATAGAGCTTGACTTGCTCGTCATCAAGGGGCTTCATAGCACAACCAAATGCGCGACATGCCTAAAATACTTGCCTACACACAACTTTCCAGTTTAATTTTTAATTGCTCTGTAATATTTGCCTTCTTCGCAAAAAAAAAGGCAAGAGAACAGAGAGAGAGAGAGAGAGAGAGAGAGAGAGAGAGAGAGAGAGGGGAGGAGGATCCCTTGACAAAAAAGTTCCACCTCACCGTCCTGAACCAAAGTTTAGTTGGACTTAATATCCTGATAAAGGTAACGAGCTGGTCGACTATGAAATTACACCTTCTGAACACCATCCATAGGATCATAATTTGTTTTGCTTGTAGGGAGATCATAGAACTCCGCTAAGTATTCCAATGCTTCAACGTTTCCACTGCAGACCTTGCACAGAGATGCAACCTCTCCTTCAGCAACTGCCCCCCATTTCTCGCATTCATCCATAAAATCTACGAGCTTTGAGTAATAACTATCATAATTCACAAGTAAGAAAGGGACTGGAAGCTTAGATCCAATCCTCTCCAGCTGAATCAAGGCCAGGATCTCAAAAACCTCATCTAGAGTCCCGATTCCACCAGGGAACGCAACCACCGCAGTCTTGTCAGTAGGATTATTCCTTACTGCCGCATCGACCAACCCATGTTTCCGAGCTGAGAAGAACCTGTTTGCCATGCAGTAATGAGAATTCCCATGTTTGCAAATATAAGTCTTATAGAGAGTTAATCGCTAAATTTACCTGCATGTAAGGTATGTATCAGGAGGCAGGTAAGGATGGAAGTTTGAAGAAGTCCATTCACCCGATTCTCTGGCTATCTTGAATCCGCCGGCAGGCTTCTTCGCTTCGAAAGCACCTCTGATCGCAGCATCCATGAAACCAGGACCTGCTCCTGTCCATGTGGTGCAGTCCAACATTTTTGCAACCTGTCATCATAAAGATGCCCGCTTAGCAGTCAACCGCCATCAGACTGTAAATTTAAGCATTCAGATACAAAGCTAAGCCTCAACCATTTCAGCATATCTACAAGTTGGGATTACATTAAGAATTCACAGACTACGAAATACTGGTTTGTGTGTTAAGTACCATTAGGAACACATTTGCAAGCATGATTATGCATCCCATTGCCGGTCTAGATAAAAATCCTAAAGTTGCAAGCAAATAGGAAAGATATTTCTTCGCAATCAATTGAAGCATTTGTTTACGGTGTCGCAATGGCAATTGTAACAAGAATGACAACATTAAACCAAGAGACTTCCCGAAGGCCTTTCTAAGAGATGCTGGCTCAGTAAATATAGAACACACATATTAATACAATTATTTGACACTAGGAAAGGTATGACGATACTTTGTGAAAACAAGCTTGAAGTCCCTATTTCTTCAGAACTTGCCTCTCTAGCCAATTCTAAAGCTTGCAGGTAATGTGGATGGTTTGTCTTTACTCGAGAAGACCCCAAGTAAATTACTCCCCTCCCAAGTTTCTGTACAAGAGCATAGCATCTCTGAATTTCTTTCCTCACCTACAGCACAGAAAATACAATCTGTGTTAAAAAAATATGCAAGCAAATGAACTTGCGGTAATTGACAAGTATTAACAATCAAGCTTAGCCTTCAATTTGCTTAGAAGAACTATATCTAGAACCCGATCAGGTTGGGAGCTCAGAATGTTCATGGTGAATAATTACGCCTTGATTGTTAACATATTTGTGAATCCAATGAAGTGCACAATGCTAGCTACATTCTAGTGTAGATCACGGAAGGTTACAGTTAGGCTCGCCACCCCCTTGTGTCACGTTAGCACTTTAATTTGCAACAAGTTTGACATTCTTAAGATAACTATTACCATGGATTATGCATATCTTGAAAAGCATGGAAAAGAAAATCGAATTTGTTCGACCAAATTGTGTGTGTGCGCGTGTGTGTGTGCATAACTCTGGACATTCGAATCAGCTGGGTAAGCAATGGATGGATAAAGTCCGAATTAACAGCAGGAGGCTGCTTAATTGACAAGGGCTGCAAGCCGGCATGCGGAGGACACCACCATATCCTTTTCCTTCACAGATTTATGTATATAAATATATGCATATACACCAACAGATATATATATATATTACTTAGATAGTTAACTGAGACAAATTCGATCTGCCGCTGCCGCACCGAAACAATGCATAAGAAAGACAGCGAATAGCTTATAGCTTTCTGATAATCGGTTGATTACTCTTATTAAGTAATGGACGGATGATGACTCCGAGTATGCTAAGCAGGCAAGAAAATGTGGGTTTTTTTTTTTTTTTTTTTTTTTTTTTTTTTGGGTGGGGGTGCCAAGGATAGGCCTTAAGCGAAGAGGGATGAGATTGCAAACGCACATAAAGAAGGAAAGTGTCTTGTGATAATCCCCGGAAAACGAGCACACCTCGTCGGGACTGGTTCTCTGAGAGAATTCGCAGAGCTCGTCGAGCTGCGGCGACGACAGGACCGGTCTCGTGCCGGCCCCAACCCCAACGCGTTGGGAAAGAGGAAGGGGCAACGACGAGGAGGAGGAGGAGGAGGAGGAGCCGCGGCTTCCTGCTCCTGCTCCTGCTCTTGCTCTTGTCCGTCCGACCGTGGGAGTGTGAATGGGTTTGGGGTGGCAACAACGAGGAGATCCCCGGGCGCCGCCGACCAACTCCCCTCCTCCTCCTCCAACTCCTCGGCCGCGCGCGGGGAAGGACTGCTGCTGCTTCGGGGGACCGCACCAAGCGGAGGAGGAGCAGCTCATCGCACCTATCCTTCCCATTTTCCACCTCTCTTTCTTTCCTTCGACTTTCAGAGGTAAAATGAACGATGGTGGGGATCAGAGAGATGATGGCTGATGCCTGCTGCGTCACCACTCCCAAATCCTGTCTAGGGGGGGGGGTGGGGGTGGGGGGATCGTCTCTGCCCCTTGGGGCGAGTTGCCCAAACAAAACAAAAGCAGCAGGGGAATCCAATTCCCATTCTCGCTTTTCAGCCGGCAGAACAGATCTCAGGCCCACTCACTCTGGAGTCCGGAGTCCGGACTCTGGACACCGGACCCGAGACACTGTCGTTTTAATTAGTTCTCGTCCGAACTGCCGGTTTCACTAAGTTGGATTCTTCTTTCGATTGGAATTCCACGCAGGAATTTTTGCATAAAAATATAATAATTTTTTTCCTTGAAGCAGAAAAATAAAATTTTGTCAAATAAAATATTCTACGTAAACTTTCCATCACAGTAGAAAATTTGAAATCTTATACTAAAAAATTTAATCACTAACCTTCCGTTAGAGCAGGCAAAACCAAATGAACCCCAGTAGCGGGACCGGGGTCCATCATCCACGCCTCTTTTACTCTCTTCTGAGTTCTGACTTGCTCCTCTGCCCCCACAATGTTGATCCACCCCTCTAGCTGCCCACCGAGAAAGACATTGAAAGGAATTAAAACAAAGGCTCTAATAGAACCAAAAAATAACTTTTTCGCTTAAACCCAAAGAGGCCCAAATGGATGCATGCCTTTTTCCATTATGCCAGAAAAAATATGCAGTTAAACAACGTAAAACTCTGTGCTACAAACAGAGGTACAACTTACTGAGCCTATGAGTTTAAGATTTGCGAGAGATAATACAAAGGTCATTTCAACCACAAAACCAAACATGACACTCCATGTTTTTCCTCTGCTCAATAGATGCTGCTAACACTTGCCAGTGACAGCCTGACAAGAGGCAATTCATATGTTACAACACAAGCTTTACTACAATTCCTAAACCCACAGCTTCCAGAAACTGGATTTTGTTGGACGGCAAGCAAGCAGCAACACAATTTTGTACTCGCTTTCTTAATAGAGAATTCATACCATGCAAAAATGAAAGTACATAAAGACACAAGCTGATTGCCGATTTGAATATCATTTATAAGGAAACTTCAAAGACGACGTCCATGATGTCAGGTTTCATATCTTCTTTCAGGAGAAAGAAATTTATTTAGTTCCCATCAACTCCTCAAGGAATGCATCCTTTAGGACTCATTTAGTTCCTTTCAACTCCTTGACAAATGCATCCTTAAGATGAATGTTTGATGCCGCGACCCTCCTAGACATTATGTCAAATTCTCCTCCTTCTCTGGTGCAAAACAAAATAACAGGTGTTCAGTGCAGTGCATGTTAGAACGACTAGAGATAAATGCAGCTCTGTTACAAGTTGTTATCACTCACGGATCAAAAACAAGACCCCCTGCCTCTTGAACAATCACAGCTCCAGCTGCCACATCCCTAAGGGAAACAAATAACACTCACTGTAATAAATAATCAAGTCCTAATTCATGACAGGACGTATTAAAACAAACCTACCATGGGCCACCAAAACCTATCTCGTAACACAGATCCAGCCTACCACATGCAATACCACAAAGGTTCAAAGCTAAAGAACCGCACATTCTGATTGATCTCACCTGAATATCAATGATATTATTACCATGATAGGGTAAATGATGCGCAGTATATGGAAAGCTACCTTGAAGAGTAAATTGTTGATTCTGTCTGTAGTAGCGTCAACAGTCAATACATCCCGGTTTGTCCCAGCCTGCTCAAATTCTAGCACTATCGATCAAAGCCGATATAATATCTCCAAACTTGATAGCTCTCAGAATTATCCAGAGCATATATATTTACATACCCCAAAGCATCAATATTTACATAACATAAGTTCACCGATAAAAGAACAGCATACTAAAGTGTACGCTATTATTAACTACTAGGTATAGCAAAAACATCCCTATAACAACATACAAATATAAGCACAGCATGTCGGATCTTCTTTCTTCCGCTCTGTCTTTACTGCTTCAATGTAATTGACAGGTTGATCACTGCTGGCAGAACAACTTGACAACAGTCGATATGATACATGCTCTCATGTCCATCTTGAAATTTACATATCCTCTTGGTGGGGAAGATCAAGCAGACTCTTGGAGAGGATAAAACAATTTTACATATACCAATCTAAGTATCACTCTTTGAACTAACAAGACCCATCCAGTTTAATAACTTTTAGGTTGCGTTTGGTTCGGGTATAAAAAAAAATTAGTTATTTCTGGGATAGGTATAAGTTCAGGTACAAGCAGAAATTAAAGTAATTTTGTGTTTGGTTGAGTATAGGAGTTGTACCGGAAATAAGAAAAATTATGTTTGGTAAATTAAAGAGGAATAAGAAGAATAGAGGGGATTAAAATTTATCAAAAAAATAATAATAATAAATTTTATAAATTTAAATATCTTATAATTTGGGGGAACAACTGTTCCCCCCATCCAAAATCACGTTTGGGTATAAGGGGGGGAATAACCCCCTTATACCCATTGCCAAACGGAGCCTTAAAGATTTAGAATAGAGAAGTTGTTTTATTCAGTTGAAGTGGGACTTGACAAAACTACATTGCATAGATAACTTACAAGGCTTTAGACAATTTCATAGATGGAATGATGTATAAAAATTGAGTTCAATAAGAACCTAGCTTCGTGGAGGACATCCTATTAGTTACACAGTTTGAGGAATCATATCCAAATCATTTTCTACACAGGAATCATGTTATAGTTTGCAAGTATCACTTTATAATTGACTATAAGAGTAAAATACTAATATTCCAAACTAATCATATTAATTACTGAAGAATAAAAAATCACTATAATGCTACATTTCAGGGGGGGAAAAAGAAAAAAACAAATGCCCATATGCTACTAAACTTCAACAGCAGTAAAAAAAAATAATAATCAAACTGGATAATTCCGGCAAAGACGTAACCAAAACGAGACTGATGAAAGAAACCACATACCTCTGTTACGAGGAGAGATTTCACCAGTTCAGTTTGAGATGAAGCTGCACAAGTTGCAAAACTTTTTCGAGTTTTATCATCAGACCATCAAAATAATAGAATGATAGCTTATCGCCGTATCTTCATTAGCCCCAATCATCAAGTTCAAGAAAATGCATTGTATCAATTTTGAGACCAGGATAATACTCTTACCCTTAATTGGAGAACCATTGAGGAAAGCACCTTGTCCACGAACACCAGTAAAAAGCTACAAGTAGGAATTGACACAAGACACCACCATAACCACTTTCATTTTCAGGACAAAGATAGCAAGAGACGGAAAAGAAAAATTTAAAAGAGCGGGCATACAAAAGTTATGTCTTATTGTTGAATATAAGTATTAAAAACACTGTTCTCTAATAATTTAACCTTTTAGAGAACAACGGTCATTCCACATTTTTTAACGTGGTACTGGTATCAGAGCGGAAGGCCCTGAGTTCAAGTCCTACCAGGCTTCTAGCATAATTAATTTTCTCCCATTTAATTCAAATCCACATTTTGGGCCTATCCAAAAATCTTGAGCCCAAGCATGAGGAGGAGCGTTAAATATAAATATTAAAAACATCGTTCACTAGTAGCTTAAGCTTTTAGAGAACAACAATCGTTCCACGTTCTTTAACACTAATAATAATGCATAATCATCAATCTGAAAGTGAGACAAAGTTCAAATAAACAGAAAACTGCTATTCCTTCTGCCTAAGTTCTAAAAGGGACTTCAACTACCGATCAAGATATCATCTAATTTCCTGTGACTACCAAGGAAATGTCCTTTAACACCAACCCAAAGTACTAGATATATCCTGCAAGCAATGCTTGCTTACAGATGCAAATCAACAGATAAGGTATCCAAGTTCGTAGAGGAAGCTATTGCTAGCATCGCTTAACCTTGAATGTTCCATTTCAGAGTAGTTATGCATGGCTAATACAGAGAACATTCATCTTTTAGATTTCATGAAGAGAAAACCACGACATTGCAATACAACCACAACGACAAGAATAATCGAACGTGTTTACTGCAAATGAGCTAACCGGCATTTGGTATCAGTGATGAATAAAGGGGTGGTGAGGGGGGCACATTCTGACGCCTGGACTTGGAAGTTATAGAATCATAGACTCAAAGAACCGTGTAAGTGTAGGGGTTGTAGTGCACTTTTTGTGGGGGCCGTTGTGCACTTGTACCCCCCATTTCAAATAAAAATGTATAAGAAAGATTTCAATTCCTGATATTCAGTGATGAAAAATTAGTGAACAAGACATCAAACCTAAATATTATGTGAGTGAAACAGTCAAAGTAGCTCTTTAAAGTTCAGATTAGGAAGAAAAAAGAAAAAAAATTTCAGTATGTTTATGAACTTACATACATTATGAGGTATTGCTTTAACCCTATACCACTGCACCACCACCGCCCCTTGCAACCCACAACTGCACAGACTATTGCACCCTTTTTGGAAGATGATTTGTCTTTGATTTCCAATTTATTTGATGACAACTAGGCATTATGCTTCCAATATTATATGCATGTGTAGAACAAGAGTCAAATAATACACTTTATATAATAATTATATGTATGTAAAGCTAGATAGATAGATGGAGATGTATGCGCGTACGTATATATTATCTTAAATGCATTGGAAATAAGAATACTTAAACTATTTCTGCTATCAATCTAAAGTGGGAATTTCAACATTGGACAATAGGGCGGTGAATTTAGAAGCCGTAGATATTATTACACCATAGGACGCATGCGGAACAACTTAAAATTTGGATGACTAAGATTATGTTTTGATCTGTGAGGTTTGGAAAAGGGAGAGAGCTTGTTCGCCTGCTTACCTCATTCATTATTGGGTTGTATACAACACCAATAGTAGGAACTTTCCCAATAGTAAGACCAATAGATACACAGACAAGTGGGAAGCTGCAGGGCATGTGGAGATTTCCGTGAGAGAAGAAGCAAGGACAGCAGAATATTTGACAAAAAAAAAAAAAAAAAAAAAAAAAAAAAAAAAAAAAACTCCTCATTACATACCCATGAACGAAGTTAGTGGTTCCATCAAGGGGATCGACAATCCAGGTAGGATGGTCTGTGAGCTCGGAAGTAGTACCATGCGCAGCAGACGTCTCCTCCCCGATGAACTGAAAGACAGATTTTATTTTATTTTCTTATACAAAAAAAAATCACAGATCCTTTTTTGAAGTCGTAGGGTGATGAACGAACACGAGACCTTGTGATCGGGGTAGTGCTTCCGGAGGTAATTGAAGATGAGGTCTTCACATGTTTTATCTGTTTCTGTCACCAGATCGACCTGCATTTGCATCATGTCAATGAACCAACAACAAAACCAAATGTTCACTATTTACAACAAGAAGAAAACAAAAATAAAGATCATCTAGTGCCTAATATTCAATCATTCATCTGTTTCTGTGGGGGTGTGACAGAGAGAGAAGAGAATACTTGGCCTTTGTGCTCCACATGCTTCGTCTGGTAGAACCCTTTCCGGATAATCTGGTTTGGGGATATAGAGTCGGTAAAAAGGACGAGAAAGAAGGAGAATTTTTCAAAACAAAATGGAAGAGAAGAGAAGAGAAGTTCCAGAAATAATTGAAACGAGAGAGAGAGAGAGAGAAAGAGAGAACTACACTTACATCTCCGGCGCTCTTTGCAGCTTCCACCGCTACGGCCAGCAACTCCGAAGACGAAGCTGCGCAGAAATATAAGCCCGTAAGAAATCTACCAGAGAAACAACAATCGGAGGAGCAACCGGGGAATCCAGAGACGATTTCGCACCCATTCCAATTCCTTTGTCTGTCTGGACCCGCTAATTAATTTCAGTCCCACTCCCCCCTCCCCCTCTCTCTACAACACCTATATATGGACGGTGGGTGGTGAGCGAAACAATAAAAAAAAAAAAACAAGAACAACATCAACAAGGAGAACAGTAGAGGAAGCAAATTAGCATGCAAATCGGAATAAACCATACAACTGGGGCGAATAGGAGGGCATATCATTGATGCTATCCGTACGCAACCAAAAAAAATAAATAAATTTGAATGTAAATCTTAATTTTTATTTATTAGAAGATGTACTAATTTTATTATTTTTTTAATAAATAAATATAAGATTCATACTCCCCTTTCAGATGTACAAATATATATATTTTTTTCAATATTATTATTTAGGCGAGAATGAATAAATGAAGACCCCTGAACAAATGTCCTCTCAATTTTATTATTATTATTATTTTATTTTATTTTTTTTAAGATAAGGTAAAGAAAGGCTCATAGAAAATTTTTATTTTCTAAATTAAATATTTAATTAAAACAAATTAAAATTTTAATCAAATTACTTAATATTTCACCAGATCAAATGATTACGCCACCTTATATAGTGAATAGAACCGAACTAATTAACCACAAATATAGCTAATTAACTATAAAATAAATAAACTCCCCCCCAGGTAACGAATAGCAGCAATATGACGCGCCGCGCGCACCGCCACACATGACACAGCAGGAAGACGCAGAGGGGGTGGGTGTTTTGGAATGAAAATTCGGTGTGTCCCCAAATAGGCGAATATTCCGTGGTTATTCGTTGCTTTTCTGTCCTCGGGGCTAGTCGGGCCCCGGGAATTTTGCCTTCGGGCCCAGCACCCCGATCAAAGCTTTTCACTGTATTATTACCTCGTAATCCTCGATTACATTTATCTCTCAGCTGAAAATATAAAATAATTAAATTTCAAACTCGAAATTTTAAATATAATCATCAAATTTCTGTAGAATACTGTTGAAAGTATAAATTTTTGTATAGACTGTCTTTATGCGAAGAGTACTTACAATGGATATTCTTCTGAAACAGGATTGGAGTGTAGAGGTAGGATGCATTTTCTGTAGGGAGAAATTTGAGACCGTAAATCACCTGGAATTTACAAAATTTTTGCTTGCACTGTCGGCGAAGCTCTGCCCTAACTACTATTCAGTAAGCGAAATATGAAAAGTCACTACTACTCAGTAAGCAAACTATGAAAAGTCAGCATCGGCAAAAGGGTAACTTAGCAGGGTGGGTGCGTATGAATATCGTCACTTCTTGGCGAATAATTAGGTTAGAACAGAAAAACAAACAATTTGATAATTAAAAAGCCATCACGAAACAGACTCTAGCGGTCATCCGTTTGCTTCGCAATCTTTAGAATTCCTTCTGCATTTATTCTTTTTTTTCCCCCTGAAACCTGGCTGCTCACTCTGTAGCTTAGTTCAAAATTTTTTAAATGAAATGGTCGCAAGCTACCTTTTCTCACCAAAAAAAAAAAAAAAAAGAGAAGAAGAAGAAGAAGAAGAAGAAGAAAGAAAATGGTGAATGTTCAAGTACTAAATCATTGTCGACCTGCGGCCTTTGTAATATCATCCCAAATTTTGATACAAGTTAAGATAATGCCGAATTAGCACAAAAGTAGGCATCACAACAGCCACTTACAAATTTGTACCAATTAAGGTATAGGCGTATAGCTGATCAACCTGGAGCAGCACAACCATGGCATTCACCAAACTAGCAGAGCCTACAGCTCAACAGATTTCTGAACCTCTACAGACCGCCAAGATGAATCAGAAATCATGCAGTGTTCTGTCCTTTGCACAATGTACATAGTTAAATGAATGCAACAGCATATCATAGTTTCAAACTCTACTTCGAAATTACTCGTGTGCATACTCAGATGCACTTAAATATTCACCATGCTCCTCAAAGTACTCAACCAAACGTTTTAAGAAACTGTCCTGACTGACAGTCTCAACATCACACACAAGACAGCACTGTCTCCTAGCACGTGTCACAGCAACGTTCATTCGCCTATGGTCGCTCAGAAAACCAACCTGAAAGGTATATAAACTGAGATGAAGATGCAACAGCTGTAACATGCTATACCCTATCAATTAAATGTCAGGGGAATTCACAAATTCAAGAAACCAAGAAATCAAGAACTTGCAGACCCAAAATACCTCTCTCTTCAAGTTAGATCTGACCATCGAAATGATAATGGCCTCTTTCTCCCGACCCTGAAACCCATCTACAGTAGAAATCTCTACATCTTTTAGTTTGTTTTCTTTGCTTCTCAGCATTTTAAGGCATAGTACCTGTTCATCCAAACGAATAAAATGATGTCAGATTTAGAACAGAGAGTAGCAGGCAGAACACCAATAAGTGTGCACATGAATAAACCTGTGCAGCATAAGGAGTGATGATTCCGATATCTGTTGCACGAACACCACTTTCAACAAGTTGCTTTGCATGAGCAGTAGATACTGCAGCCTCACCCTCATTCATGGTGCTATCTTCTTCATCTTTTTTTTCTTCCATGTCACACCTAAACTACGTATGAGAGTCGATCCTTACCAGAGTAAAACAAAGGAAATGAACAAAATTTTAATAAACTAAAATGCAGAGAAAAAGCAATATGAACCCCAGACCAAGATAGGTAGGTTGTCTACTGCTTGACAGCAATGTCTATACAAATATTACTTAAGATTTGTATATTGACCTCCTGGACCAAACACATCATAGTTGTGGTGCATTTTAAACGATCAATTGGTACTAACATAAATGTAAAAAACAATATTATGGTTATTTGCTCAGAATAGACGTGAAATGCATTATTTTGGTTTCACATTTTACAAAATCAATTGCAGCAATTAACTATAGTAGAAAGTAACCGAGCAAGAATTCCTATTCTAATTATCAAGAAAGAGGTAATCATTCTCTATGCACCATAGAAAAGAGAAATATAGACAATATTGCTGGAAGAAAAGATAAAAGGCATCCAAAATCAATAGTCCCTAGCCAATTGTTTTGAAAATTAGGCACATCTGCACCTGCAAGGAATAGCCGTACAACAAAATCAAGATTACAAGTCCTAAAGAACCCTCCAACTCCAGCAGCTAAGCCCATCATTAGCATAACCTTCAAAGGAAGGTAGAGAGCCTGTTCCTCCTATGTATTGAAAATATCAATATGTATCGGTGTCTCACTAATATCTTCTATTGTTTACGACTCAATAGTCAGAAAATAACCCCACCATGTAATAATGCTGCATCTAATGAATAACAATGCTGAATGTCCGACAAGGGCACAGCTAGTATATCACTATATTTAAGTTTTATGACCTTCAAAGAGTATGTTGATGTTTAGGTAGCATAAAAATTATATGTCCATTCCCAAGCTCTAGGTCTGTTAGTCAATTTGTAAATAGCTTACCTATAATTAACATGCCATATAACAGTATGATAGAGAGAAAGCACCTACCCTGTTGTATCGATGAGAAGAAGAGTGGGCTCTGAGGAAGATGACCTCTTCACATCCTCGAGATCATAAAGCTTATGTCCAGAAACACTTGGGTGTGCTATTATCTAAACATAAATTATTAGAATTGTAACATAGAGATATAACTGAACATGATTATCAAAAAAAAAAAAAGAACTACATGCCCTAAATTTGAAAGAAACTATCTCTATATTCATATAGATTCTTTAGCCACCTTATCACTGTAGAGTTCTTTTGATGACCACCTCATGATGAGATCATGCATTCGATATTGGACAGTGAGCATGGACATGATCTCTTCTCCATATAGTCCTGCAAGACGTTCAAACAGGGTCTTTCCTAATCCCTTCCTCTCAGCCTGAACACTTTGTACTGTAGGGGGAAGTTGCATATGGTCTCCAGCAAGCATACACCTTGATCCCTACAAATGCACAGAACTTAGTTACAGATAGGGTTATATATTTAAATTCTACTGAAGGTTGGAGGGACCCGCACATGATACCACTCCACCTAATTACATGCGATCCCTTGCTATCCATGCCAACGCGGACCAGGACACGGAAAGGGCTTAGTATTGAAAGGATGCAAACAGTGTTTGCGGTGCCTAACACCTAACACCAACTGATACAATCCGTGTCCTGGCAATCAATTCCTTTCTCCAACATATTAGGTGCGACATGCCAATAGTCCCACATAAGATGGAAACAATGTTATGATTGGACATATGCCTAAACGAGGGGAGTCTGTGACACCCCAATAGTCCTACATTGGATGGGAACGAGACTATGATTTGGGCATATAAGAAACCATGAACTCTAATAATAATAACTGAGCTATAGCATTTTGGGCAAGTGATTTGGACCCAACGAGTTATTATTGCTAGTGGGTCTGGTCATTACATTTGATATCCGCCGCTTTAGTCCACTCAGCCATCTCTCCTAATTCCAAATTGAAAATTTGTTATGTGATGTAACACGTGAAATAAAGATTGATAAAAATCCACCTTCTTCTCTTTATTTTCTTTTTTCATTTGATTTTTTTTTATTTAATCTTATTTAACTGAAATTCGAAATATTCTAAAATATTCTAATAATTCGTACAATGTTATGATTGGACATATGCCAATAGTCCCACATAAGATGGAAACAATGTTATGATTGGACATATGCCTAAACGAGGGGAGTCTGTGACACCCCAATAGTCCTACATTGGATGGGAACGAGACTATGATTTGGGCATATAAGAAACCATGAACTCTAATAATAATAACTGAGCTATAGCATTTTGGGCAAGCGATTTGGACCCAACGAGTTATTATTGCTAGCGGGTCTGGTCATTACATTTGATATCAGAGCCGGCTAGTGAGCCGGAAATGTGAGGTGGGCCTCACATTATCTGGTGATCTTGGACTGAGTTTGTAATTGTGCTGACGAGGACGTCAGGGCCTAAACGGAGGTAAGTCTGTAACATCCCAATAATCCCACATTGGATGGGAACGAGGTTACGATTGGGCATATGCCTAAACGATGAGAGTTTGTGCCACCCCAATAGTCCCACATCGGATGGGAACGAGGCTATGATTGGGCATATAAACTATGGACCTTAGTAATAATAACCGGACTATAACATTTTAGGCCGGTGGTTTAGGCCCAACAAGTTATTATTGTTAGCGGGTCAGGTCATTATATTAGGAGTTAAGTTCATCCCTTGGATAGTTACTAAACAGCATGCAAGACAAATCCAGTGTTCATAATTGTGGTACTCAATTGCATCCTCCAATCAAAACAGTGATGACCACAAAATCAACTATATGAGCAAAGGATGCAAGAGCAAATAGTGGTGTTTATGGAAAAGTGGGACGTAAAAACATGAAGCTGGCTTGCAAAGACAGTAAAGCTAAATAGACAACAGAAATTTCATTAGCGGAACAAATGCATGTAAAATATTATATGATAGATAAAAGACCTTCAAAAGAGCTATCCAGCATGCCACCTCAAGTGCCTGAGCAGCTTCATCAATAATGACCAGATCAAATGTAGTATTTTCTAATTTCCGAGAAAATGCACCAGTCAAAGTTGTTAATACAACATCTGAATTTTTGACAACATCAGAAACCGCCAGCTGCTGCCTCTTCCTCTCTTCTCTAGCAAGGGTCCTAAGCTCTTTCCTTATTTCCCTTTTTGCGTTCCTATCTTTCACTTTCAGCAGCTTCCCGTTTAAAACCTAACAGAGAGCACAAGAGCAAAAAACATATAAAAAGCATGCTCTAAAATACTGGAAAACAAAAACTGTAAAAATATAAAACTCTTTGATGTTTGCATTCAAATATTCTTGGTTCTATATAATATAGATTTTACAATTTACAAGTTAACATTATAGTCTCTGAAAAATGTAGGTTAGCGCAAGTGGCACTACAGTCCAGTAAAAAGGGCACTCCAGTATCCTGATAAGCGTTGTACGGTGCAAATAAGTTGAGAAAGGTAATTACTTTCATTTCCTTACGGATATCACCTGCCAAGCTACTGTTATCACCTCGCAGGACCTACTCAAGAAAAGAAAATCACAAAACAAATGGAAGCATTAGAAGTCAGAAATGTGTGGTAAAAAATTGATACAAATTTTGAGATGTACTTTCTGTAGTTCGTCATGCACGTAAGCACATAATTGTTTTGCTAGTAAAGATTAAAGAACAGTAAAAAAATGAAAATGATCACAGCGGTAAATTTCATAAACCTTTCTGCCACTAAAAAGGAAAATGATGAAAGAGTAGCAGGAACTCCTTAGCAAAATAATTAAAATAGTGTAAATTATACAGCAACAAGTTAACACAAACTAAATAGTTCAAAACTTTTGAAAGAGTAACAACTCGTCATTACACAATTATATCACATAGAATTAGTACCTACTATCTAGAAAGAAACCTTTGCCTCAAATTATTTATCTCTCTGTTCAAGTAGGCCTGCTAATCAGGACATGGTGAGTTGTTTCCATATATAAGAAATTTTAGTCAAAAAATTAGATGGCCTGCAAATGCGTCCACAAACAGAGCTGTCTCAAACTCTTGATAATATCATAAATAAGAACATTAATTTCCTTTTCACCATTTAAACCCTAAATACCCTTACAAAAATAGTGATACCAGTTAGTTTCATCATTTTTCAGCTGTATAACTAACCTAAGATACCTTAACTGTTGCCATATCTGAAATTCAAACTTGCTTGCATATGGAAACCAAACTTCCATCTGTACAGCATTACAATACAACTCAAGTCGTCAAAGAGTACTAAACAAAAGGTTCTACAGATATTCTTATTCCAAAATGCTATATTTCAGATTCTGCACCTCTTTTCTCCTTCCATAAGGATGTCACATTTAGACATATACATGATTAAAGTCCTACTAAACACAATCTGCGTGAGTAGCTAGCAGGTTTAGCTTAGTCTACATGGGCTTGGCTTAAATCAGGTCAACCAGTTTAACATGATTGCAAAATGGGTAATTTTTGGTTTAACATGCTTGATCCAAAACATTGGCCAATATTTGTTACATTTTTTCAACTGCGTTGAAACAAACATTTGACCTTACCTAGTTTTACTAGTTTGACGAGATAATGAAATAAAACTACTATCTTTTCCTTATCATCTTTCATGTGCTGAACATTGGACAACCAATAAAAATTGCAAGTTCCTCATGGAATTATAGATGAATCGTATTGAAAAGTAAATTGAAGGAACAGACCTCAAACTATTGTGAGTTGAACTAAAACCGTCTTACTTTAATCAACCGCAATTTAGTCCTCAAACTATCAGATGAATTGCAATTAAGTCTCATCATTATATTCCATTGCTCAGGCTTGACATAGAGATGAGTTGGTGTCCTCATGGACCAGGAAAAGACCCACCAAATCATCTCCATTCCATTCAACCCCTTGTATTTATATTATTCCAGGGAAAATGGTGGGGATTGATTGCATGCCACCAGATAATATAAGGACTAAAGTGCAACAAATCAAAATTTGAGGACTAATGTGCAATCCACATAATATTGGTGAAATTTATCCAATTCCAGATGATGCTTACAGTTATATTTTCCAGGCTAAGAACGACACACATGGTATTTATCTTCATATGTAGTAGATGAAAGTCAATGGGCACATTCATTAAAGAACATAGGACCAATTAGGTAAACTGCAGGTCATATTATCATGGTAACTGAAATTGACTAATTATTATAAAATTTTTGTAGGCCTATTGGTTACCTGTTTAATAAATGGTTAACCAGGGACGATTTTAACAAGCTGGTGCCCGTTTGGTGGAGCGAAATTGAGTGTAGAGGCTCCAGTGTACTCACCTTCGCGGCTAAACTTCGTCATTGTCGCAAGAGGATTAAAGAATGGTGCGGGTCAAATTTCTATAACATTTTGAACACTAAGCGGACCTTAGCAGAGGACTTACAAAAGCTGGACATACTGGAGGAACATCAGTGCTTGACAAACACCCAGCAAGAGCTTCGATCACAACTTAAGGCACAGTTGAAGGGTATCATAAGAGACGAGGAGATTATGTGGAAGAATAGAGCCAAGCAACACTGGTTAAAAGAGGGGGACGGTAACACCAAATTTTTCCACGCAATGGCAAATGCGCGGAAGAGAGCGAACCACATAGAGGTGTTAGAGGATGACGGGAGAAGATTGACTCGGGAGTTGGACAAGAGCGAGTACTTTTTTAGCAAATTCAAGGAAAGATTCGCACCGGAGGGCCTATCATCCCCGACATTAGGGGACTGGAGCGACATCTTTAGAGATAGAACCTTACTTGGCGAGGACAATCTTACAGCTCCTTTTTCGGTACATGAGATCAAAAAGGCCACCTTCCAGTTGGGCGCAAATAAAGCCCCAGGTGCCGACGGCTTTAGTATGGCGTTCTTCCAACGATTCTGGGAAGTGATTAAAGTCGATTTAATTAAAATTTTTGAGGACCTGTTCGAAGGTATTTTGAATAGCGGCCCTATCGATTACTCGCATATCTGCCTTGTACCCAAGAAGGAAGGAGCTAAGACTGCCAACGATTACAGGCCAATCTGCCTTATCAACTGCGTCCAAAAGATTATCTCCAAAGTGCTCGCAAACAGATTAGAAAAAGTGATGCATAAAATCATCTCCATTTCGCAGACGGCCTTCTTAAAAGGCAGGCTAATCTTGGACGGGTTTGTTACTGCAAATGAGATCATTAGTTGGTGCTCGAAAGAGCAAACGGAATGTGTCGGAATTAAAGCCGATTTTGAAAAGGCTTTCGACAGAGTAAACTGGGAGTTTCTTCGAAACATTCTAAAATGGCTCGGGGCCAACCAGAAATGGATTGGTTGGATAGACCAGTGTATCTTAAACGCCAAGGTCGCTATTTTGATCAACGAGGTACCATCAAAATGGATCAAACTATGGAGAGGCCTCCGTCAAGGTGACCCGTTGTCCCCTTTCCTTTATCTGCTGGTAGCGGAAGGAATGGCAAGGCTAATGGATAGAGCTGTTGGAAATAAATTACTGAGAGGGGTTGGGCCTACAGAAGAGGGGAAAATTGTGATTATTCAGTATGTGGATGACACGATCTTTTTCTGTGAGGCTAAAGATAGACAGGTGCGTAACCTTAGATTCGTGTGGCAATTATTTGAGTGGGCCTCAGGGCTCAAGATAAATAGGAATAAGTCTGAGTTATTCTCTCTCGGCAATAGAGAGCAAAAGGGAGAGGGACGCGGAGAGATCATCGAGTGTAAAATGGGCACGTTCCCGATCAGGTATCTTGGATTACCCCTGGTGAAAGGCCGCATTCGTAAGGAGGATTGGTGGGGTATCATAAGTAAAATTGAAAAAAGAATCAAAAGTTGGCAGGCCAAACTCCTCTCGCAGGGTGGGAGACTTATCTTAGTCAACTCGATACTTGCGAACCTACCTCTTTACTACTTCTCTATTTTTTTAGCCCCTAAATGGATTGTACGGCGTATCGAAGCACTACGGAGGGCCTTTTTCTGGAAAGGAGGGACTATCATCAAAGGGGGTCAGTGCTTGGTTAGCTGGAAGGTGGTTTGCAGAGATAGGAACGAAGGGGGTCTAGGCGTCAAGGATCTAGAAAATTTGAACTTAGCGCTACTGGTAAAATGGTGATGGAGGCTATTCTCACCCACACCCAATTTATAGGGCCCACTTATCGAGAGATTATACTATACCCGCAGGAGAGGACTTAATGAAGGGGTTTTTTCAAACCTTACCCACAGTGGTGGCGCAGCGTCTTAGAGACAAGGAACCTATTTAAGTGCGGTACCGCTCACTCGGTGGGCGATGGGGGAAGGATAAGTTTCTGGTCGGATATTTGGATAGGGGGCTTCTCACTCCTAACCCAATTCCCACAAATTTTTAGTGGAGTACGCAATAAAAACTGCAGGGTGAAAGATTGTTTTGGATATTATGGATGGAGATGGAGGAAAATCCTTTCGGGTTTTACAGCTAGCTCAACGATTGAAGAAGACTGGATTTGGAACTTAAAGGAAACACTTGCTGGGACGCAACTTACTGACAGTAGAGGCGGTATAAAATGGCGTTGGACACCATCGGAGGTGTTCTCGGTCAAATCAATGTACAATTTTCTACAAGACAGCGGCGAATCAGACAAGCGCTTCCTCAAAATCTTCGTATGGCTAGTGCTGAAACGGAGGGTATTGACGGCCGACAAACTGCTGAAAAGAGGCTGGAACGGGTCTGGCTACTGCGCCTTCTGTCTAGGGGCAATAGAGACTGTGGATCATCTCTTTGTAGGGTGTGATACTTCGAGAGCCCTGTTGGAGGGTTTGCTCACGAACAAGGCCGGCATACGCACTAGCTCAACAGTAGTTAAGCTCTGGGAACAAACAAAAAAAATGATTGCTTGGGAGAAGGGAACTAATTACCATCGCGGGGACATGGTGGACTTTATGGCTAGAACGTAACAGTAGACGCTTCGACAACAAGAAACGTTATCTTCGGACTCTGTCAGCGGACATTCGGGCTCTACGATCGCTCTGGACCTCTTTTTGTTTGTAATCTTTTATTTATTTATTTATTTTTATTTTTATTTTTAATTTTTCGCACTTCGCACTGAGGCCTAGTTGTCTCACCTTAGTAGCTGAGTTCATCTCTCTATGAATGAAGCGGCAGCATGCTGCCTTTTCCTCAAAAAAATAAATGGTTTTCGTCTCAGATTTGAAGTTTTGATCTACTAATTAAATCTGTGAGGTTTGGATTGACACATATATCCTAATATATGTGTCTTGACAGTCTGTTAGTAACCTGTGAAAACAAAATTGGTAGCCCTACAAACCAATACATGCTGAAAAGCAAAGATCATGCTTGAAATATATAAGATAACAGTTGACTTGAAGCAGCGTGGCAATATGCTCCACATATTATTAAGCTGTTTCATTTGAAAGATTCCATTATAACAAGGTTGAATATCCAGAAAGTATTTGACTACATTAAAATTCATTTTTCAAGCTTAAGTGCCTTATATCATTTGGTTACAGCAGGAAGGCATTTCTAAAGTAATTGCTGGCAAAGAGCAAGACTAAAAGCAAGTGTTCGATGATATCCCACAGCATATTTTCCACAAGAATTTGAATAATTGTGCTATTAATCCAGCAAAAGAACTGCAGAGCAAATAAAACAGTTATAGAAGCATGATTTTCTTTTTCCTATTCAAGAATGATGAGATGGTGAGATAAATATGCAGCTTAGCCGCTCAGGTGATTAAAATGTAAACTCATCTCTGATTTATTAAACATTCTTTGAGTAGTGATATCAAGATGTAAACCATTCTCTTAGTAGCTAATATTGAATAAGTGAATAAATTCTATTTGCTCAATAACTTATTCACCCATAATCCTTTTTTACCTTTGTTTGTCCACCACTTCTTATGAATCTAAACAAAGGAAATCCGATAGACCCGGAAAAGAAGGAAAGGAATAGTAATCTTTGATGAACAGTAGATACAAGACGACACAAGAAAAAGGAATTTTCACCCGTTTTCTTGTGTCGTCTTGCGTCGAATAGAAGATTAGGAAGACTAGTAATCCTTCCTAAAAGTATTTGTTCCTTTCATTTTTATCATCCTTGCCTTGTATTCTCTTCTTTTGTATTTGTATGCTAAGTTTCTACTTGAAATTCAAATATTTCAAACTAGTGTCTTATAGATTTATTCAACAATACTAATGCAAAGACTCATAAAATAGAAAATAACAATATGTAACATGGTATACTTGCATTTGCTGAAGCATGTAACTAATATACACATTTCTTAAGAACACAACCTCATATTGTCTGCCAAGAAAGCATACCCTAAAATTTTAGTACCTGTGCATCGAGCGCACTCTCTAAGACCTGAGGTAATAAGCGTGCAGGGTGCCCCAACCTCACCAACTTTACTCTAGCAAACAGCAACAAAACCAGTTGTACATTAACTAAACCAGGAAAGAAGAATAATTGAAAGTAAATTAACATTGAAATAAGTACTCATTTCATTAACAAGGAAGTAACTGGATGGTGAAATTAAATTCTTCAATGTGAAATACAACAGTGTAACTCAACATTCTAATCAGCATAGAATTATATCATAGCACTTCATTTTATTCTCCGTTCTTCTCTTATTTCAAAAGTAGCAACCGAAATTTTCTGATTTAAAAGGTGATGTTGTTACAAATAGGTTTGACCCATATATCCTGATGTATGTGTCTTGAATGGACTCATTTTAGCATGTTAGAAGATTTACTGGGAAATCCACTTCTAAATTACCAAAAAAAGGGCATCCCTGAAAAAAGCGGCAATATTCACACATAAAACAGTCAAATGAAATAGAAAATGCACTGAGATGGCACAATGGAGTAAAAACTTACTTCCCTTTCAGCAAACAATTATACATGAAAACAAAATGTAAAAAAATAAGAACACAGCACTATAAGATTAGCTGAACTATATAAATAATTAGTATAAGTAGTACGGACAAAAAGGTGAATTCAACCTAAGAAGACAAATGATGTATAATTTTGAGACAGCACATATTACAAAAATGTAAAATTTATCGAGTTGTGCTGGAATACTATTAATAGTATGTGAATAGTGTTTACCATCCACTTTTTGGCCATTGGATGCCTAGGGTTAAGTGGGGAGTTGGTGGAATAGTAATGATCCAAGGGTGGAAAAGTGGATAGTAACTACTATTAATATATTATTAATAGTAGCCAAGTTGAACTCAAATTTATCTAAAACTTCTAAGTCTTTCTAGAACTTTAGAAAGGTTGCTCTTCTTTCTCATGAGATTGAATCTAGGACTCAAGTGCCGAGACTCAGATCATGTCGAACACTTGCCTGCATGGTGCAACTAAGGCTGGAACTGGGTTGAGTTTGGGTCAGACCATACTATGCCAAAGTCCGGCCCAAAAAATAAAATTGGGCTTTGGGTCAGGCATTTACCTATTTTTTTAAAAAAAATTAAGGTCCGGCCAGGGCCCAGACCCAAAGTCCAATATCCATCGGGCTTTGTTTGGCCCCACTGTATGCATTTGTCAAATAGTACATATATATTTATATTGTATTAAATTAAAATAAAATAAAATATCTATTTTTGTAAGTGTGTAATTAATTAAAGCTTTAGAATAATACTATATATAATATATTATATTCTTAATTCCTGATATAGGTAAATGCATATAACCAAATATCTAAATAGTTGGTAATAGTAACTAATGTGTCGGGCTTTCGGGTTGGGTCCGGGCTGGGCTTGGTCATGTCCAAATAGATCCGAAATTTTTTCGGATCTAAATTTTTAAACCCGGCTCAGGGCGAAAGTTATAACATCAAGACCCAAAGCTCGGCCCATATATGGCCAATTGGGTCGGGCCTTGTTTAGGCCCGAGCCCAGTTCCACCCCTAGGTACAACATGGTGCTGTGCTGCACCATGCCAATGTGTCCTGCTGGCACAAACTTGTGTGCCAACACATTGGCATTAAAAAATTTATTTTCTTTAGCACCAATATATTCTAATTGCTCTTAATATATTCTTTATCAAATATTTTATATTATTTATGCAACTACTTGCTAATTTTGAAAAAAAAAGATTTTGAACCGTGCCATCAGAGGATTATGTTTTGTCAATACCTTATTAGCACAGTATAGCACAGAAGGCACGGCCCGTGCCGATAGGCACTTAAATCTTTGGATTGAACTATGATCAACAAGGTCAGTCCTCCAGCCAACTAGATATATAGGTTGTGGACAGATGCCTCCTATGATACAGTGGTGAACTCGGAAACAACAACTTTTCAAAAAAGCACTTGGAAACAGCTTAGGCCTAGTATTGGAATGTGTTGTCCAAATTCACCCGATTTGATGCTTTAGAAGGCCCCAAAACTTTTGAAGTTCTATAGAGCTTCCCTTCTCCGATGCTTTAAAATGGTGGCCGAAACCGCCTTCCTAGAAGCATCATATGCTTCGATCCTTCTCTGGTAGGATGCTTCTCCGATGGTGGTTACCACTATTTCAAAGCATCGGAGGAGGATAGCTCTAAATAGCATTTAGCTCTTTTGAACTTCTAAAGCATCAAAACAAGTGCATCTGCGCAGCACATTCTTAAACTAGGCCTCATGTTCCTTTGCCATTAAGTTGTGTATTCTACAGATTTTTGACATTGGACCTTCTCAACATAAAGTTGTGCTCCAAATTCCACCTCATTTCTGATGGTAGAAGGCTTGGACAGGGATTCACAATGCATCGACTTGCGAAGAGTAAATATGATTTTATTGTCCAATCCCAGATACCTATATGGAAATAGTCGTTCAACAATGTTATCAACTGCAATATTCGAAGCAGCACATGCAAGGATTTTTGTTCCTCGTTTGACTTCTTGCAAGATTATTTCCACAATTGTTGTTGTTTTCCCAGTCCCAGGAGGGCCATGAAGTAAAAACACGTTCCTTGATGAGAGAGCCTTTGAGATGGCTTCTTTCTGCAGTAGGAAGCAATTTAAAAAGCTTTAATTGGAATTTATGCCAACTTTAAATCAATTGTTTAAAGGAATTGAAGCATAGTGAAAAGACATCAGACTGAAACTTGTAACACTTTATTTTCCTCTATGCATTTACCCATATTAATACAGCATGAATGGACAACTCTTACTGCAGTGTCAAATGAAAAAGATAGCCACCACTGGAAACAAAAATAGGTACACTTTAAAACTAGATGTAAACTTAAACAGAACAGGGACAAGGCAAGCTGTACACAGCGCCAAGTCAATCTTTAAAGACTCTTTTGGCCAAAAATTTCATTCAGGTTCTGTATTCAACCCCCCCCCCCCCCCCTTCTAACTTTCAATCCTCATGATAGTAAGCAGGTGAGAAGTTGGGAGTTTTGATGATATATATATATATATATATATATATATAGAGAGAGAGAGAGAGAGAGAGAGAGAGAGAGAGAGAGAGAGAGAGAGAGAGAGAGCTTATATACTCTCAAAAGAACAAGCCTAAATATACTTGTGAATTCTTTACTATTGGATTTGCATTGAGATTTGTACTTTTGTAAAGTAAACTAAAGAGAGAGAAAAAGTAAATAGCACAAATCTCAATGCAAATCCAATGGTAAAAAATTCACAACCATATTTAGGCTTGTGTTTTTGAGAGTCTCTCTCTCTCTCTCTCTCTCTCTCTCTCTCTCTCTCTCTCTCTCTCTCTATACATACATACATATATATATATATATATATATATATATATATATATATATATATATATATATAAAGAGAGAGCTAAAATACTATCAATAGTAGAGGAATAATGTTTACTACGTACTTTTTAGCCCTCGGATGCCTAGGGTTTAGTGGTTGTAGGTGGAATAGTATGGATCCAAGGGCTAAAAACTAGATAGTAAACACTATTCATCTACTATGGATAGTAGCATAGATGGGATATATATATATATATATATATATATATATATATAGAGAGAGAGAGAGAGAGAGAGAGAGAGAGAGAGAGAGAGAAGCTATTAAAAGGCTACTGTTACAAATCTCCGAGTCCTAAACAGGGGCCAAAGCCCAAGAAAATAGAACCAATACATCAAACCTCAAAAAAGTAGGATATGATAATATAGAATACAAATGAAATATTAAGTGATATCACCAGTATTCAGGCATTTTCCCAAGAATACAGAGTCAACTTAGATAATCCTAAAGGGATAGATTTGTGATCCTAGAGCAATTAGGAAAACTGGGCAACAAATTAAATAAAGGAGAAGAAGAAGGCAAGTTGTTCTTAATAGCTAAGGTATATGAGTATATCAAAGCTATCATATAGGCTGTTAGCAGTACAAAAAATCTGCATTGTAAATTTCAAGTGCTGTGCAACAAAGTCGTTCTTGATAGTGACATTTGAAAGCAGAGAATTAAGTTTCAAAGAAGCTACACTATATGCATCTTGACAAGATGATAAGATTCTTAACCTTAGTTTAAAAGGAGGAGAGTTCAACATACGGCATAATGGGACAGTGCCTATGAAGCTGGATATGCCATTCAATTTCTTTAGTACTAAAAGATTATGTTAATAAATAATGGTTCAAAATATCAGCCAATAAAAAGGGAATACACACAAAAATTAATAAGAAAAAAGGGAATTATATAGCTTATCTAAGTACCTTCTAAGGCATAACATACAAAACAACCTTATAGCTTACCAATATTATAACAAAGTTTCTACCATATAAATTAAGAATATAACATGAAGTAATCAAGAAAAAGTTACAAAAATAAAATATAATACTTAATACCCGATAACTACTCTCATCAACGCCAAACACCTATTGCACTAATCGATATATAGAATGCATTAACTTATAGTCTATAGGTATCTTGGCTCTGTACGTATTAATTTGGCCCGTTAGCTAAAGATGCATTAAAACCTGTCTTATGTGGTCAAGGTACTGCATCAAAATATGCATTTGTGATCCCCTTAATCACTCTGTAAAACAGTGATTATATTTATTTGCACATCCTAATATTGCAATAACATAATTATACTATGGCTAAAGAAAATAAATTTTAATTTAAAAGAAATGAAGTGCCGTAGAAAAAAGGATTCATGACATGATATAGGAGGAACAATTCTTAATGCTCAGCTCCGCATGCTTTTGTGTGTGTCTTTTTGCTATTTCATTGAATAAGATGGAATACAGGAAAGTAAGAATAAAGAGTAATTTCAATACAGAAAAAAAAAACACATATATGACAATAATCAGAAAAACTATTACCTGAGAATTATCAAGATTCTTGTTAAAGGGAGTAAATTGCATAACTGACTTAGAACGCATAGGTTGCTTCTCACCAAATAAAACAGGAATCAAATCGGCAGCAGGTCCTTTTTGTACAGTCAAACTAAGTTGATTTAGTGCACCCTTCATCCTGCGATAAGTTACCTACATAATAAGTTTGCATAAGCAATAAGAAACACCAAGTCTTGCCAAAACCAAATCCTGGTCATTAGCTCGAAGCTCGATAAAAAATAGGAGAAAAATAGAACAGCAGGCTGGACAAATTTTCTAGAAAAAATTAAAGAGAGTTCACGTCACAACAGAAAAATAAAAGAACCAATGATAGATAGGTTCTATGCATGATTTGAACTATCCTGGATCTCTAATGTCAAGGCCAAGATGTTATAATCTTTTTCTAGATGCAGTTAAACTGCTTAGAATGAAAACTCACACTGTTAGAAGAACATAGTATAGAAAGCTGAACGTGATAATATGTATATCCAGATGAAATCGAATAAGAACATTAGTGTCCAGCATGAGATAATGCTAACCGGGTACCTCGTTCGCAACCTTCTCAAGGCGCAAAGGACTGTTTAATCCATCCTCGGGAATATCATCAAAAGCAACAGTAATGGAAGAATCCTGGTCAAATTTAGTAGTGGGGTTATCCTCTAGTTGTGTTTCAAACTAAGATACACAAAGGTCCAAGAATGATCATGACAAATTTCTTACCTTCAAGCGATAAACTACGCCTTGCCCCAGTGGTGTACATCCTGAATCCGCCTTATTTTGCTTTAAAACAACCACATCATGTGGTCCAAACTGCATCAAAATAAACTGAACATTAGAACTTAGAAGCCTTAGGAAGGAAGTTCATAACCAACCAGAATGAAAAAAAACAAAAACAAAAAAAAAAACAAAAGACTCCCAACTGAATTATCAGAGTATTTGCAGGATTGGGTATGGAACAAAAACAAAATGCTCATACTTCATCTGGAGTATCAAAATCGAATAGCAACTAGATAGGCATTCGTGTGAATAAAAAAGGTGCAGAGGGATTGCTAATGATGTAGAATCACTTGATGAACATATGCAATAAGGAAGGAAGGTAGAACAACGCATTCACAAGTTAGAAAATTGCATGGCCATCACCTTGTGGGCGGGAAGAACGTCACCCTTATTAGGATGAAACTCGAGAAGGGTTTTTCCCATCAGTCCTGTCTAGCAAGTAGCAATGTCAAAGTAGGGTAAGAAACCGGTCCCTAAAACGAGGGTGAGTGAAGCAAGAGCGGGCTCGTAGATATACTTAGACAGACCTCGGCGTCGGTGCATTTTAGATTAGGGATGACAAATCCCCTCTTCTGAGCAATTTCTAAGTTCTTTGATGCGGATGAGCCAATAGATGCCGAAATCTCAGCCTCCTGGAACAGCCAAACAACAAAACATCTAGTTACTTGATGTTACCGACACAGTTTAGGAAACCGCGTCACTGCAGGTACGATGAAACACAATCGATTAAACGCAAAAATCAGTAGAGTATCTCGGACTAGACAATTGTTCGCTCGGTCAAGCAACGCTTGGAGAAGCATACAAAGTATAGAGAGAGAGAGAGAGAGAGAGAGAGAGTAACCTTCTCGAGATCGATGAGAGGAGTCATGAGATTGACGAATTGATGAACGGAGATGAAGTGAGAGGAACTCTTCAGCGCGAAGGTTTCTCCGCGCGCGCCTCCCTCCATTTCCGATCAAAAACTGAGACAAATCTTGTTATTCCTGGAGGTCGAAGATCCAGTCGTTTTATCCGGACGTAGCTCAGCGCAATTACCCCTGCTAGGCTGGGCTTCTGGTGGGCAGAACGCCGCGTGAGTGACTATAACCCGTTTACCACCAGAAAGCTCTGAGGACTTCTACAGTGATGGCCTGCGACTACAACGGTAGAAGGCCCACCCGATCTAGTCGGTGTTAGGCCTGACTTTTATCATTTGCAAAATGGACTTTGGGCTAAAATCTACTGTTCTGCATAATACTCCTACCACCCATCACTATTTTTACAACTAATTAGTGGATTATTTAATTAACATGTCTCATATAGGATAGCATCAGGGTGATAAGAAATAACAGTATAATAATAATCCAAAATAATAAAGAGTTACAAAAAGGTAGAAACGAGCCACCCAAAGACAAATGTATGATGGAACTACGGGTAACAATTATATCCGAACTGGTGAATCAGCAAAAAGGTATAATTTTTATGTTTTAGGAGCACAAATTTCACCTAGATAGTGAAAATTAGAGGAAATCCTCAATTTTCACAAGAGAAAGCAACTCAACCAAACGAGAAGAGCACAAAAATAGGAGCTTTCATCTTCGTACCACCAAATCGCTCACCCAAAACCCTTAAAAACCCAACCTCCCTTCGAGAATCCGAGACTAAACGACCCCACGATCTCGATTACTCCAAACCCCCCACTAAATCCAGCAAAAAAATGAGGACAATTTATGAATCTGCGAGGATCTGACCTGCTAATCCAAGTCGCGGTCCGAGTTCGATGAATCCCGAAACGACCGAGACATTTTTACGCAATTACTGCTCCGATGAAGCTCCCGGGGAGGTAGAATCAGGGTTTTATCGGGATCTTATTCGCCTTTTTCCGTCGCTTTTATTGCCGATTAGGGTTTGGGAGAGGGGATTTGGGGGGGTTGGGCTCGTGAGGCTTCGTGCATCGCGAGACGGGACAGGGAGGGTTTTTGGTTTATTGGGTTATCTTCGTACGCGAGAGAGAGATAGGAGAAACTATTCCCTGCACCGGGTGTATTAGTACACCTCATACACCACACCCTTTAAATTTTTTAATTAAGGTTATTACTATTACTATTACTATATAATTAAAGGACTGAGAATCAAAATCTAAGTGATTAGACAAAGATTGCCTAACATCAAAAAGTTTACTATAAAAATATATATATTTTACAAAACTCAGGAATTTGAAAGATACAAGTGGGTTTTTCTTTCTTTTTTTCTTCTTTTTGTGTGTGTGCAACTGTGCATGTACATACATTATATTCTACAGTGTATACTACTATATGATATATAGTTATATAATACTTTAATTTTATTTATTATAATATATATATATATAGAGTCCGGCTAGAATATTATCGATAGCACTAAGCAATTGGTGCTATCAAGTTTTCTGCCGTTGGATGAAA
The DNA here is from genome assembly GCA_029168755.2 of Tillandsia fasciculata. NCBI lineage: Eukaryota > Viridiplantae > Streptophyta > Magnoliopsida > Poales > Bromeliaceae > Tillandsia > Tillandsia fasciculata. The sequence goes on along the minus strand of CM054932.1, from coordinate 26,119,724 downwards.
AGATATGCGGTTGGGATTATAATGGTTCCCTAAGATTTTTGCTATTCAACCAACCACCTAATAAACCCTAGGGGACCATTATCATCTTAACCACATATTTTTTAATCCAAAGGCTAAAAACTTGATAGCACCAATGACTTGGTGCTATCGATAGTATTCTAGCCTAATTCTACATATATACTAGTGAAAGAAGGGAAAGTATAAGTGTACACCCCTTTGGGGGTGTACATCTTACACCCTACCCCATCCTGGGGTGGGGTGAATTCTACTCGTCACATCGAGTGACGAGTGGAGGTATAGGGTGTAAGATGTACACCCCCCTGGGGGTGTACACCTAGCATTGCTGGTGAAAGAATCAGCATTTCGCAACGAATAAAAAATATAAAAATAATTAATAATAATAAAATATTAAATATTTTTTTTGTGTATCTTTTTTGTTATATTCATCAAAAGTCTTATATTATTGGCGGTGGGAATAAGCCTGATGACGTATTCACCGATGAAGGTGATAGTAAAGGTGACGACAATCCCTTCGATCGTGGCGGAGGGAAAAAGAGAGGAAAGAAAAAATATTATGATAAATTAATTTGAGATAAAAATTACGGACTTAAACTTTTCGCTTAATAAAATTTCGTGCGGTGCCAGCCTTCCTGCTGGAAGAGGACAAGCCTTGCTCTCCATATGCTAGCTCGAACCTTCGCGCCCTATTACTAAGTGCAAAAACAGAGAAAATAGTAGAGGTTCCGCAGAAAAACTAAATCACCTCTTGTTACTTTGACCTTAGCCAACCTCACTATATATAGGCTCATGTATATAACTCACCTACTAACCCTACACTTAAGAAATCCACTAATGTCTAAATTAAATACCTACTCAGCCCATTACAACCTTGTGGGTTATTCATGACTCTTAGCATCCTTTGTCATTGATGACATTGATGAAGGATAAATTAAAATTTTGGTAGTGAAAAAATAAAAACTCATATTGGTGAGGGTGGAGAATATATATATATATATATATATATATATATATATATATATATATATATATATATATATATATATATATATTAGAGCTTATATACTCTCAAAATCACAAGCCTAAATATACTTGTAAATTTGTTATCATTAGATTTGCATTAAAATTTGTACTTTTGTAAAATCAACTAAAGAGAGAGAAAGAAAAAGTAAATAGCACAAATCTCAATGAAAATCTAATGATAAAAAATTTATAAGCATATTTGGGCTTGTATTTTTAAGAGTATATAAGCTTTACTCTCTCTCTCTCTCTCTCTCTCTCTCTCTCTCTATATATATATATATAGAGAGAGAGAGAGAGAGAGACAGAGATAGAGAGAGAAGCTATTAAAAGGCTACTGTTTTAAATTTTCGAGTCCTAAACAGGGGCCAAAGTCCAAGAAAATAGAACCAATACATCAAACCTCAAAAAAATAGGATATGATAATATAGAATACAAATGAAGTATTAAGTGTGTATATCACCAGTTTTCAGGCATTTCCCAAGAATACAGAGTCAACTTAGATAATCCTAAAGGGATAGATTTGTGATCCTAGAGCAATTAGGAAAACTGGGCAACAAATTAAATAGAGAAGAAGAAGAAGGCAAGTTGTTCTTAATAGCTAAGGTATATGAGTATATCAAAGCTATCATATAGGCTGTTAGCAGTACAAAAAATCTGCATTGTAAATTTCAAGTGCTTTGCAACAAAGTCGTTCTTGATAGTGACATTTGAAAGCAGAGAATTAAGTTTCAAAGAAGCTACACTATATGCATCTTGACAAGATGATAAGATTCCAAACCTTAGTTTAAAAGGAGGAGAGTTCAACATACGGCATAATGGGACAGTGCCTATGAAGCTGGATATGCCATTCATTTTCTTTAGTACTAAAAGATTATGTTAATAAATAATGATTCAAAATATCAGCCAATAAAAAGGGAATACACACAAAAATTAATAAGAAAAAAGAGAATTATATAGCTTATCTAAGTACCTTCTAAGGTATAACATACAAAACAACCTTATAGCTTACCAATATTATAACAAAGTTTCTACCATATAAATTAAGAATATAACATGAAGTAATCAAAAAAAAGTTACAAAAATAAAATATAATACTTAATACCTGATAACTACTCTCATCAACGCCAAATAGCTATTGCACTAATCGATATATAGAATGCATTAACTTATAGTCTATAGGTATTTTGGCTCTGTACCTACTAATTTGGCCCGTTAGCTAAAGATGCATTAAAACCTGTCTTATGTGGTCAAGATACTGCATCAAAATATGCATTTGTGATCCCCTTAATCACTCTGTAAAACAATGATTATATTTATTTGCACATCCTAATATTGCAATAACATAATTATACTATGGCTAAAGAAAATAAATTTTAATTTAAAAGAAATGAAGTGCCGTAGAAAAAAGGATTTATGACATGATATAGGAGCAACAATTCTTAATGCTCAGCTCCGCATGCTTTTGTGTGTCTTTTTGCTATTTCATTGAATAAGATGGAATACAGGGAAGTAAGAATGAAGAGTAATTTCAATACAGGAAAAAAAAATAAATATATGACAATAATCAGAAAAACTATTACCTGAGAATTATCAAGATTCTTGTTAAAGGGAGTAAATTGCATAACTGACTTAGAACGCATAGGTTGCTTCTCACCAAATAAAACAGGAATCAAATCGGCAGCAGGTCCTTTTTGTACAGTCAAACTAAGTTGATTTAGTGCACCCTTCATCCTGCGATAAGTTACCTACATAATAAGTTTGCATAAGCAATAAGAAACACCAAGTCTTGCCGAAACCAAATCCTGGTCATTAGCTCGAAGCTCGATAAAAAATAGGAGAAAAATAGAACAGCAGGCTGGACAAATTTTCTAGAAAAAATGAAAGAGAGTTCACGTCACAACAGAAAAATAAAAGAACCAATGATAGATAGGTTCTATGCATGATTTGAACTATCCTGGATCTCTAATGCCGAGGCCAAGATGTTATAATCTTTTTCTAGATGCAATTAAACTGCTTAGAATGAAAATTCACATTGTTAGAAGAACATAGTAGAGAAAGCTGAACGTGATAATATGTATATCCAGATGAAATCGAATAAGAACATTAGTATCCAGCATGAGATAATGCTAACCGGGTACCTCGTTCGCAACCTTCTCAAGGCGCAAAGGACTGTTTAATCCATCCTCGGGAATATCATCAAAAGCAACAGTAATGGAAGAATCCTGGTCAAATTTAACAGTGGGGTTATCCTCTAGTTGTGTTTCAAACTAAGATACACAGAGGTCCAAGAATGATCATGACAAATTTCTTACCTTCAAGCGATAAACTACGCCTTGCCCCAGTGGTGTACATCCTGAATCAGCCTCATTTTGCTTTAAAACAACCACATCATGTGGTCCAAACTGCATCAAAATAAACTGAACATTAGAACTTAGAAGCCTTAGGAAGGAAGTTCATAACTAACCAGAATGAAAAAAAAAAAAAAAAAAAAACAAAAACAAAAACAAAAGACTCCCAACTGAATTATCAGAGTATTTGCAGGATTTGGTATGGAAATAGATCACTTGAAAGCCAATCAGAGTAAGATAAAACTAAATAAAACTAAAGACATGAACTAAGAGAACATAGCCACGCAAAGATTTAGCAATCAGTACTTCTAAAATCTCCTATAATAGCATAACAATATAAAGATCGGTTAAGGAACTATAGAATCAAAACTCTCCTATCCACAGTAAGTACGATAAGATCTTCAATATAATGCAACATGTTCCTAAATATGAAAAATGCTCATATTTCATATGGAGTATCAAAATCGAATAGCAACTAGATAGGCATTCGTGTGTATAAAAAAGGTGCAAAGGGATTGTTAAAGATGTAGAATCACTTGATGAACATATGCAATAAGGAAAAAAGGTAGAACAACGCATTCACAAGTTAGAAAATTGCATGGCCATCACCTTGTGGGCGGGAAGAACGTCACCCTTATTAGGATGAAACTCGAGAAAGGTTTTTCCCATCAGTCCTGTCTAGCAAGTAGCAATGTCAAAGTAGGGTAAGAAACCGGTCCCTAAAACGAGAGTGAGTGAAGCAAGAGCGGGCTCGTAGATATACTTAGACAGACCTCGGTGTCAGTGCATTTTAGATTAGGGATGACAAATCCCCTATTCTGAGCAATTTCTAAGTTCTTTGATGTGGATGAGCCAATAGATGCCGAAATCTCAGCCTCATGGAACAGCCAAACAACAAAACATCTAGTTACTTGATATTACAGACACAGTTTAGGAAACCGCGTCGCTGCAGGTACGATGAAACACAATCGATTAAACGCAAAAATCAGTAGAGTATCTCGGACTAGACAATTGCTCGCTCGGCCATGCAACGCTTGGAGAAGCATATAAAGTATAGAGAGAGAGAGAGTAACCTTCTCGAGATCGATGAGCGAAATCATGAGATTGACGAATTGATGAACGGAGATGAAGTGAGAGGAACTCTTCAGCGCGGAGGTTTCTCCGCGCGCGCCTCCCTCCATTTCCGATCGAAAACTGAGACAAATCTTGTTATTCCTGTAGGTCGAAGATCCAATTGTTTTATCCGTACGTAGCCGTCACGCCCCGGGGTCGAACTGCCACCCGGGCTCGCCAACAGATCCGCCACCCACACGGAAAATCCCGCATAGGCGAAGCATCTAACCTGCAAAAGATAGTACTACAGCTATGCAAATATCAGAGCGGAAATAAAGTGCTGTAAAAAATAAAATCCAATCACTGTACATCCGAAAATAAAGTACAATATCCATCTCCCAAATATAAATAATCATCATACAATATCCTCAATACAGCATCCCTGGACCCAAAAAGGGAGATAGACTAAAACCATAGTACAATAGTCTCTTAAATACAGAAAATCACTCTCTAAGTATACTATACAAAAATCCAGCTGACAATACCAAAAATCTCCAACCAGGGGATACAGCTACACTCCTCGGGCAGGTAAGGATCTAGCTCGTGACTCCCTCGCCTTGAACAGCGACCGAAGGATCAGCAACTCCCGCAGCAGACACTGCAAAACAAAAGGAGGAAAAAGAGGAAAACAACAATGGGGGTGAGAACCACTAGTAAACCAATAACCTCCCCCTGTGGGTAAAGCCTCAAACTCCGATGTACCCACTAACTCTACCAGAGGCAAAGGAAAAGGTAAAGTGGTAAGGTAAGTAAACTGTTGAAACAGGAAAACCACCACTAGTATGCCTCTAAATGCAATACCGACTAAAATGACTGTATGCATGCATCAGTAAACAGTATTTGTCTAAATAAACCCAATCTTACGACCAGTAAAAACCGGTACTGCCTGCTGCCGCTGTCGAACTCAAGAACCCAGTAACTATCCGGCACCTATCTGGTACCACAGTAGCGGGATCAGCACACATGGCTCAAATCCCAATAAGTAACAGACCGGCACACATGACTCGGTCATAAGCCTACATCCGGAGTGGCACTCGAGGGGAGCGACCCACACGAGTAAGTAACCATGTCACAGTATCTCAATATAGCAGGACTGGATCACGACTATGCTCAAGTGGGAAAAATCCATCCACTAAAGAAACCCGATCCCCCAATCTGATGCAAAAGTAAACATCCGGTCAACCGCCCAATGTCCACGGTCGCCGCAATACCCCATAAGTCCACAATTAGGTACAACAACCGACACCCGGTCAACCACCCAATATTCGCGGTTGCCGCAATACCCAACAAGTCCACTGTGATGATCCGGACCCCCGCAGAACCTCCGCAACTTTAATAATGACTGTAGAAGGCTTGTACTGTGCATCGGAGCTTGTAGAAACGAAATTGGATATTTTTAAGAGACTCTGCGCGAAAATTGGAGAAAATAGGATTTTCCGGGAGCTTTTTGCAAAATTTCGGACAAGAATTTGGCGAAACGGACGGCGAAATCGGACTCAGCGCGCGAAAACGGTCAAAATGGTATATTCACTTTATTTTTCGGCAAAAATTACTGTTCATGCCGGAATTACTGTTCCGGCCGCCGGAATTACTGTTCCGGCGGCCGGCGGCGACCGGCAGGCGGCGGCGCACGGCGGCGGGCAGCGGCGCAGCGGCGGGGCAGCGGCGGAGCGCGGAGGAGAGCGGCGCGGGCAGGCGCGGGCAGCAGGCTCGGGTGCGCGGTCCACGGCATGGCGTGCACCGGGAGCACCGAAAACCTCCCATGCCACGTGGCGCTTCCCCATTGGCCAGACGGCTCATAGAATCACGTGGGATGTTGACACGTGGCGTGCTCCTATTGGCTGACAGGATCCGGAAAACCCGGAGCACGGGGCAAACACACGCCCCACGTGGACACGTGGCGCCTTTTTATTGGTCCTTGCACCGCTGTTCCCTGTTTTGTGGACGCGTGGCGCGTTCTGGTTGGCCCGTTTCGGTGTTTCCTGTTCGGGATCTGGATCCCGTGTGGGAATATTCCCTTTTGGCCCACTATATAAGAGATTCCCCACCCCCTCTCTTTGCACCTTGGATTCCGAGCCCTTAGAGAGAGAATCAGAGAAAACTCCCTCTACGAAAAATCTTCCTCTCTCTCTTCTCTTTCTCTCTCTAGAATTTCAGGATTTTAGGAGTTACAGATTGCAAGATATCTGCGACGCGGTACACTGCGACGATTTTCTTTTTAGGCCCATTTCCCGTCGCAGTTCCGTCGAAAATTCACTGCGGGCTAACCAGGTGGAATTTTTGGACGATTTTTGCGACAGCACGACCGTAAGAGGTAGGGCTTCGATTTCCGTATTGATTATTTTGCTCCGTTTCGTACTTTTGGCACAGTTTCCAAGTCCTCTTTGACCCCCCTTTTTACTGTGATGGTTTTTGGACAGCACCGACTTCTCCGATTTTTATCTTGACGTAGGAGCGTCAGATCGAGGCGTTTTAAGAGTCGATTTTGATCTACTCTTCGCGAGGAACGCAACCGTGATTTTTCTGGGATTTTAGGAGCTCATTTTAGAGGTGAAAAATTCCTCTTTTCCCGTGCTGTCTGAAAAACAGCAAATATTGTGCTTTTTGGGATTTGTATTTATACCGGGAGCGTTGATTTGCAGGATTTGAGGACTGCGGACAGCCAGGAGACTACCTGGGGTGTTGTTTGAGCTGTTCGAGGTGGGCGGTTGTTGCTTACCTCATTTTTGACAAGCTCACTGGGATTACTAGAGATCCCCTAAAATATGACAATTAACGAGAACAATTGGGACAAAGTAACATGATTATTGATGAGAACCATTGGGACTACTAACAGGACTACTAACAGGACTACTAACAGGACAACTAACAGGACAATTAATGAGAACCATTGGGACAAATTAATATGACAAATGACAAGGACCGCTGGGACAAACTCCCCTAAAAATTAATATAACCCCACAAATGATATGATGACTTATATTGGGACACTGTGATCGAGACAAAGGCTATGATCTCGCATGCAAATGACTTTTATTCAGTAAATCAATTGTTTTAAACCTTTGACACTATTTTACAACTTTTAAAAGTAAAGACAGTTGCATGCATGCCCGGACATCAGGTAAGGCCACTATTTATTGCTACACTATCATATTGGGATTTGAACATGTTTCATTGTTGTCCTTTGCATTCATATGTTGTTGCTCAAGTGTGAGCAGGGGTTTGGGATAGTGTAGCCAAGGTTGTGCTAGATTGTGGACTTGTGGGGTATTGCGGTGACCGCGGACAGTAGGCGGTTGACCAGATGTTTATCCTTGCATCAGATTGGGGTTGAGTTTGGTTTATTTATTGCATCAGTTGGGGATTGGGTTTCTATAGTGGATGGAGTTTTTCCACTTTGATCATAGTCATGATCCAGTCCTGCTATATTGTGATACTTGTGGGACATATGCTACAGAGATACTTGTGATACTGATGACAGAGATATTTTACTCGTGTGGGTCGCTCCCCTCGAGTGCCACTCCGGAGTGTGTTGCAGACATGCTTAGAGTCTTTGAGACTCCTATCCCCTATCGGTACCCGATTTGGCAACTATCCCCATCGGTGTTATGCAATGGCCAGCATACCCGATTTGGCAAGGCATAGCAGACAGTATCAGTTATTGTTACATACAGTCATGGCATTTAGAGGCATAGTGGTGATAGTTTCCTTTCTTTTCAGCAGCCTTTGTAACTTACTACTGTTCTTTTATGTCGCCTCTGGTAGTCCTAGTGGGTGCGTCAGAGTTGAGGTTTTACCCACTAGGGGAGGCTGCTGGTTTATCTGGTAGTTCTCACCCCCATTATTGTTTTCTGTTTCTTTCTCCTTTATTTTGCAGAGTCATCTGCAGGAGCTGCTAGGCCATCGGCAGCTGATCGAGGTAAGGGGATCGCTGAATAGATCTCCTGGGAGACTAAGAGCTGTAGATAGACACTGTACCCCTCACTCAGACTGTGGAATTCTCCTTTTATTTTGGGGTCTGGCGTTAGCCAGCTGGTTGTATTATTTTAGTAGCTGGGAGATTATTGTACATATTACAGCTGTATTTGTAGTACCAGTCTGAGATACTATGTGGTTCTTCTATTTCAGCTCTGTATTATGCTCTTTTATTATACATTTGATATCTGAGCAGGTTACCAGCGCTTCGTGTACACGGGAAGTTCCGTGTGCACGGCGGATCTGTAGACGGGCCCGGGGTCTGGTTACACCCCGGGGCGTGACATCCACAATCAGGTAAAAATAACCAATATCTGGCCAACCGCCTAATGTCCGCGGTGGCCGCGACACCCCACAAATCCAAAATATGTACAACCTCTCCCAAACTCAAAGATCCCGACTGCACTATCCAAAAATCCCTGCTCGAACCCGAGCAATCTGAATCATATGTCTGGATAAAACGGAGAAAAGAAACAATTATGGTTTCTCCTAAGTCAAGTCCCAATATGATAGTGTAGCGATAAAAGATGACCCATCTAGATGTCCATACAAGCATGCAAGTGTCCTCATGTAGAATAAAAGAAGGCATCAAATAGTACTCTCATATACTCTAGAGCAATTGTCCCAACATGATAATCTCTTTTTGCAAGATCAACTAAATACTAACATGGCATGCAAATATATCCCCACCATAATATCCCCACAATCATGTTCTCACAATAATATTTTCCCACTAATATTCCCACATAGATAGGCTCATAGATAATATAATCATGCATATTGTCACAACAATTAACCGACTACACATGAAAGGCCAAGTGCTAACATTACCTGATAAAATATCACCACCATAGTACAATAATCCCACATAGATAGGCCAATCAGAATAATTTATCCCAGCATGATTTTCAATAGGGTGTCAAATCAATAATAATTTAGGGGTCTCTCTAATAGTCCTAGTGAGCAAGTCGTAGAAAGAGGTATGCAACAACCACCCACCTCGAAACGCGCAAATCCACAACTGTAAAAGACTCCTCGCTGTCCAACTACTGTCCCCGCAACACCTAAAATCCGCGAGTCACTGCAAAAGAATCGCACTCGGCATAAATGGACCTCCCCCAAAAACAGCACTTGCTATTTTGCAAAATAGCATAGGAAAACAGGGAATCTCACCTCTGTGCAGTCCTCTGAAAAATTCAAAAAAATTACGGCTGCGATCCTCGCGACAAGTAGATCCAAAACGAGTACTTATGCCCCATGTTCTGATGCTCGTAGGCAAAGTTATGGCCGAAACATTCCACCGCTGTCCCGAAAGTTGCCGCAGAAAAATGGGTCAAAAGATGCCTCGGGAATCCCACCAAAAGTCCAGAATGAGGCGAAACGATCAATGCAGAAAACGAAGGCTTACCTCTAACGAGCACGCTGCCGCAAAAATCGCCGAAAAACTCCTTCAGGGTTGCGCAGGGGACTTCTCTGACCGAACAGCGACGGAAATGGGCCGCGAAAGGGAAACGTCGAAGCGCGCCGTGTCGCCGAGATCGCCAATGCCGAGGCCTCCAAAAATCCTAGGAATCACTGGAGAGATAGAGGACAGAGAGAGGAAGAGGTCTTCTTCAGGTTACTCTCTCTCTTTCTCTCTCTAAACCCCGGAAAAACCAAAAGAAATGAGGAGAGGTGGGCTATTTATAGCCCACCCAACTTTCGGGCGCAAGCCCGAAATTCGGGCGCCCGAAACGCCCGCGAAGGCCCAGTGTAGTGACCCCGATCCCCGTGCAGCTTTTTCCATGACCCATGCAGTGAAACACCTATTAGTGGTGTGTCGGACCCGCAACGCGTCAAATGGACGCGTTGGACGGACTCAGTGAGGTTTCTGGATCAAGCCTGTCCTTCAGCTGCTTTCGCCGAATTTTAGAAAGAGTTTCAGGCTAATCCGAGACCGGATTTAGATTCAGCACGGAAAAACGCCGAAAATCGGCTATTTACTTGTATTTTTTGAAGTCCGGATGCTAAAAAACGGACACCCGAAAGTTTTCTGCGCATTTTGGTGCATGGGGGAAGCCGTGGACCGGCTGGATGCCACGTGGCGGCTGCTGATTGGCTGGCGCACGCGGCGCGGTCCACAGAGAGTTGCGCTGGTGCATGGACCGGGCGCGGGGGACACGTGGCGGCCTCGAATTGGCGGGCTCACGTGGCGCGGTCCACGGAGACGCGCGGGCTGGCGTATGCACCGGGGCGGGCCACGTGGCGGCCTGTGAGTGGCTGGCTCACGTGCGCGCGGTCCACGCGTCGGGAGGAGCAAGCGGGGTAGGCGGGGGCAGGTGGCGGCCGTACGCGGGGCGCCACGTGGCGCCCTGCGATTGGCCGGCGCCACCCACCCCACCGACCCCGGGAAGGCCAGGTGGCGCGAATCCACTGGCCCCGCACACGCTGTCCGCTATTCGGGACACATGTCGGGGCCAGGGCGATTCGGGCGCTGGTCGTGGGCCTGGCCGGGTCGCGCTTTTGCTCACTGTAGCGGCCCGAAATGTTTCGGGCGCCCGAAATTGGGGCCCGAAAGCCCAATAGCTTTATTCTTTTGGTTGTTTTTGGTGGGGGCCTATAAATAGGCCTCTTTCTTGGGCCTTTAGCCCCTTTTACCGAGCTCCTCTGCGACTGAGCCCTCTAGCAAAGTTGATCTTCATCTTGTGCTGCATCTTACGAAGGAGTTTTGAAATTTTTGGAGGGCGCGACATCGACGGCTTCGGCGATTCGGCGGAGTGCGACGTTTCTTCTTCGGTGGCCCATTTCCGTCGCGTTTCGGTCCACGAGGTCCACAGAGCTACTCGAAAGGAATTTTGGACAATTTTTGCGGAATCGGTTTCATGAGAGGTAGGCCTTCGGTTTTCATGTTGATCACCTTGCTTCATTCTGAGTTATTGGCATGGTTTACGAGGCATCTTTGAACCCCTTTTCTGCTGGTGGTTTTTCTGGACAGTGGAGGCTTGTCGGATTTTTATCTCCACACTCGGGCATCGGATTTCGGCCTATGAGGACTCGATTGACATCTACTCTTCGCGAGGATCACCGTCGTATTTTTATTGGAATTTTTAGAGATTATATCGCAGGTGGTAATTAGCTTCTTTGGGACAGATTTTACAGCAGCTTGTGTTATGGGAATTTTGACTTATTGCAATATTTGGACCATATCTTTGTACATAGGAGGAGTTTTCTGGTGTTTTTGGACTCGTTGGAATCGTGGGAATCCAAGGATTGTCCCCGTTCAGTTTCAGCCTTTTTGGATCTTGGATTGACTCGCGCTTCAGGTGGGTTGTTTCGTCTCCAAAACAGGTGGACGGTTCTCTAACACTATATTGTTAGTGAGCATGCATTATGTGAGCAGTATTAGAAAGCATGTTGTATCAGATAGAATTTTATAGTGTAGTGATTCTGATCATGTTGATTATTACTTCCTATCCGTGTTGATTAAATGTTAGTATTGGACTTGACCTAGCACCCTATCATATGTTTGCATGTGTAAACTAGACTAATAGAAAACTCTCACTTGGGCTAGGTTTATTTATACTTTAGACATCCACACTTCGTATTCTATTCCTAGACATATTGTTTTTCCTCGCCCGGATAGTGGGCTGAGTGGTCGAAATTTATTTTAGTGTGGGATGCATGTTACACTCGTGCTTGGGGGCAGAGTGGAGTCTGGTAGATGTAGCTGGTCTTATATCTGTGGCGGGAGCCGTTGGGTAAACGGTGGTCCCGGGTTGTCGTATTTCTCTGTTTTATTTATCGTCACTATGTTAGTGACAGTGGTATACTAGTAATAGCAGAACCTAGAACCCAAACTGTTTTTGGACACATGTAATTTTTATAAACTAATGTTTTTCCTTCCAAACTTCGAGGGGTCGCCGGAGCCTGTTTTTGTTTGATTTGGGTGAAGGCAATAGCCCTTCGGGGTTTGGAAAATAAAACTTATTTGAACTGATTTTATTAAAGAACTAAAATATATTAAATTGGGTTTCTCAGATTAAAATAGTTTTCAGTAATAATTGCCATCTTTTATTACAAACTTCCTCACCCGAGAGAGTTTGGGTGACCTGGGTTCTAGGGGTCGTTCCCTTATTTCGGGACGAAAGTTACGGGGGCTGTACCTGGAACCTGTTCTTGTTTGATAGGGTTGTAGGTGTTGGTCTCCCGGAACTTTCGGACCTTGGTTGGTTTCTTCGGCATGTTTTACCAAGGGAGTTGTTTTTCCGAACTGTAAGGGGTCGAGAACTTCGAAAGGTTGAGTCTGGAGTCTGTTCTTGTTTGATTGGGATTCTAGACACCGACCTTTCGGGATTCTCGGACCCTTACCGTGTCGGTTGGTTCTTTCTCGTCTGTGAGTTGGATGTCCTGTTTTGTGAGCTGTTGGGTTGACGACGATCCCGGCTGTTGAGTACCTCAAGCTAGTGGGTAAGTATTGTGAGTTGGACATTGTCAATCTGATTGATCATGGATTTGGATTATAGCCTGCATGAGTCATATTGAGCTCGACAGAGATGCGCGGATACTTTCCTCTGTGGGGTCGCGCCCCTCGAGTGCCACTCCGGAGTTGGGCCTGTTACTTTGCTATCGCGACTTGTCGACGCAGTCCCTCTGGCTGGGCCAGTTTTGGCAGTCACGGACGCCCTACGTAAGTTCCGTCCTCTTGTGGATGTGTGGCAGTAGGTGGTCGCAGGTTTGACTAGACCCCATGTCGCAGTAACTGTGATTGGGTTGATTGAGTATTTGGGTTAGAGTCGATGCATCATTTTCATCTGTATCACCCTTTGAGCATTGTAGATAGAGGCATGATAGCTGTAAACTTTTTCCAGCTTATCTTTTCATTATTACAGTTTTCCTATTATCTTATGCCTCTAGTAGACTTAGTGGGCAGACCGTCGGGCTTGGTGGCGGTACCCACTGAGAACTACTGTGGGATGTAGTTCTCACACCCGCCATGTTGACTTTTCCCAGGGACCCCTTTTCCAGTTCCTGCTGCTCCAGTTGCTGATCGAGGTGAGGGAGTCGCGAGCTAGTTCCCTACCCGTCCTTGGAGTATAGCTGTACCCCTTTTGGAGCTTAGTAGTACAGTCTGCTGGATTATTGTTGTTAGTTACTTTTGAGGGTTTTATTTTTTAGAGACTTTTGTAGTGAGGTTCAGACTTGTACTTTTGGAGTTGTATTATTTTATTTCAGTAGTCTACTTTTCAGCTCTGATATCTGTATAGCTTTAGTATTATTCTTTTTGCAGGTTAGACGCTTCGTATATACGGGGTTTTCCGTATGGGCGGCGGATTTGTTGGCGGGCCCGGGTCGCAGTTTCGACCCCAGGGCGTGACACCCGGCCCATCAGCGCCCGAAACGCCCTGGGCGCGACGCGTGTCCCGAACATGGGACAGTGGCGCCCAGCGGCTCGGGCGCTGCCGTGTGTCCTGCGTGGGACGGCGGGTGGGTGGTGCCTGCCAATGGCGGGACGCCACGTGGCGCACGCGTGCGCCATCCCGCCGGCCACGCCAGCCGGCGCCCGCTAGTCGCCACCCGACACGCCTGCGCCCCCTGCCACGCGTGCGTACGGCCGCAGCCCCGCGCCCCCGCTTGCACCGCGCATGCGTGAGCCGGCGAATCCGGGGCCGCCACGTGGCGCCCTGGTCCATGCACCCGGCCGCGCGACTCCGTGGACCGCACCGCGTGAGCCCGCCGATAAGAGGCTGCCACGTGTCACCCGCCCAGTCCACTGCGCCAGCGCCAGAATCCCGTGGACCGCGCAGCGTACGTCGGCCAATGACAGGTCGCCACGTGTCATCCCCGCCGGTCCACAGCTCCCCCGTGCACCAAAATACACCAAAAACTTTCGGGTGTCCGTTTTTGGACGTCCGGACTCCGAAAAATACAAGTAAATAGCCGTTTTTCATCATTTTTCCGCGCTGAATCCAAATACAGCCTCCATTTTATGCAAAACTAATTCTATTTTTCAGCGAAGGCATCCGAAAGGTAAACTTAATCTGTTTTTCGTGCGGGATCTATTCCTTGAGTCCGATTCACACACAAACACATCCAACACACAAAATAGTCCTCCAGAAGTCGCTGGTCATGTCGTAACCCTCCAACAAAGATCCGGGTCATCACAGTAGCTCAGCGCAATTACCCCTGCTAGGTTGGGCTTCTGGTGGGCATAACGCCGCGTGAGTGACTATAACCCGTTTACCACCAGAAAGCTCTAAGGACTTCTACAATGGTGGCCTGCGACTACAACGGTAGAAGGCCCACCCGACCTAGTCGGTCTTAGGCCTGACTTTTATCATCTGCAAAATGGACTATGGGCTAAAATCTACTGTTTGATTGCTCCCATAAAATTTGGGGTGCAGCTAGGAATCTAGAAAATTAACAATATATGCAACCGCTAATTTTAGTCCAAATAATAGAAGTTAGCGGTGCTGTTGGAAATATAAACTAAAACTTGAAATTCACAAAATATTAAGAGTTTAGAAGTTCATAAGATTTTTTTTTTTTTTTTTTTATGCATTAAATCCCAAGAAAAAATTTTCTATACATTTATCTGTACATATATACATCCACTCACCAGCATGAAAGTGGAATCTAATAAATTTGGCCCCCAACACATGTCCTTCCTTTTTTTTTTTTTCTATACTTTGTCCTTCTGCTTCTTCTTCTGCCTCTGCACCATCTCAACAGACCAGAAAATTTGTTCGCTGATAAAATCTGTAGAAGATTGGATCATTATTTTCTTATAAATATATCAATAGTTATTTTGAGAAAAGAGAGGGGCTCGCTGGTTGCAACCCCTTCAAACTCTGCTGCCGTGCTCCTCGGCTCGCGCACGGTGCCATACAATTTAAGTGCCAACACCACCCATGTACCACCCACTGCCCGACTCGTAGTATATGATGCAGTGCGCACCCACACACGCCCGCGCCGCGCCGCGCCGCGCCTGCGTTGATTATTATCGTCCACCACACCGAACCAACCAGCCGAAGCAAACACTAGAACAGGGAAGGGAGGGTGCGAAATGGGAAAGATGCCGTCCGCTTTTTGTCCTCATCGCTCTCATCTCCACCTGTCCATTTGCGATATTGGCGCTGGCATTGCCTCTCCGTCCCTCCCTCCTTCTCCCACCCTTTCCTCTCCTCTCCTCTCCTCCCCTCCCCTCCCCTCCTAAAACGGATTTGTCCTCTCGTCTTTTCCTCTTCCCGCTCCTTCCTTCAGTGATCGCTTCAGCCTTCCTGGCCACGCCGACTTGCGTTCCTCAGACCTCTCTCTCTCTCTCTCTCTCTCTCTCTCATTCGCTGCCGCTGCTGCTGATTGGTGCGAGGAAGGGCGCGAAGGCCGGCGAGAGACACCTCCGAAACGAAGGACGAGCGCAACTTACTCGAGGGAGGGAGAGGAGAGGGAGCAGTGGCGGTGGGAGGGCGAGGGGCTTCTGCCTTTTCCCTTCCACCAGCATTTTATATTTTGGTTTTTTTTTTTTGGAACTTTCTATCTATCCGAAGCGCGATGACGTCTGGTGAGAAAAAGGCGGACGCCGCATCCTCGACATCGTCCTCGTGCGCTCCCGTCCCCCACGCTGCGGAGACGGAGCACGTGATGAACTACAGGGGAGGATCGGTGCTCGGCAAGAAGACCATTCTCAAGAGTGATCATTTCCCCGGCTGCCAGAACAAACGCTTGACCCCGCAAATCGACGGCGCTCCCAATTTTCGGCAGGTCTGTCTGCGTTAAAAACCCGCCGACCCTATCTCTCCTTCCCCATCTCTCCCACCTCTCCTCCGCTTCCGATTCGGCAAGGAATTCATTGCAGCACTCGCAAGCTGCTGCTTTCCTTTCCCTCTCTTGCTATTTCTCTCAGACATATCGGCTGCTTTTGCACGCCAGCCACTCCTTGTCTCGGGACATTGGTGAATCTCCGCCTAAACTGCTGCAAACTTAAATATTTTCAGTGCCATCTTGGTTTGACAGCGCAATAGAGGCGGCAGGAGAAGAAATCCTGAATGAATCTGACAGGCTCTCTGAGTGGCTTATTGCCTGACATATCTTTAGTATTGCCGTGTAATTTGGCAAGCCTTATATTCTTATTCGCCGCTAGCAATTACTCTAACTGTTACTAATGATCATCAAAAGTATGGAACAGAATTTCTATATGTCGAACGGTAGCTACACTGATAAGCCTGTAATTGCAATATCCAACTGCTGAGCATCCTATGAATGCGCCCTTTGGGGTGATAGATTACTCAGCATTACAACCTGAATTGTGGGTATTGATTAGCATAGATATATGCTTGTTGAGTTGCTTCTTTTAAGTGTGTACCAGAAATGTTAGTCTAGTCTCACAGTTATTTTGCGTTGGGACGATTTCTCTTATCTCTAGCTATCTATTGCCATATCTTCTGCTCATCCCTCGTCTACACTGCAGAGAAGGAACTGACAGTGTTGCTAATGATAGATTTAAATACTATATTGTTGGTGGCCAATATTTACAGGTACATTTTGCAGCGAGTGCATTCATGCATGTATTTGCGGAATCAATCAATTGTGGATAGCTTGAGCATTAAATGAGTTGACATTAACTTAGTCTAAATACTCAAGCTATCCGCATTGATTGATTTCCATATACTAAATTCTAAGTTACAGTTTCTATTTAAGTGGTACCCACTTTCCTTCCGGCTATTCTCTCTCTAATTTTTTTTTTGCTTTTATTCTTTTACTCTATATTAAAAAAACTGTACCTATTTTATTATTTTTCATGCATTCTGACACATTATTTGACTTGCACAACTATGCTGCAAAAGTGTGCCTTCTTAAATTCTATAAACTTCCTCCTTGAATGTGCTTCATACATGTTCTACATGCTTCATGTTATTATTTATCTTTCTTGACTGCTTAGGCTGGATCATTACGTGTACATGGCGTAGCAATACCTACCATTGATGGGATAAGAAATGTACTCAATCATATTGGAAGACAAAAGATTGGAAAGCAAGCACGAGTTCTGTGGCATAACCTCCGAGAAGAACCAGTAAGATGATTTGATTCCTCATTTCGTATATTGATTATGCCTGCCACTCGAAAGATAACATGAAATGCACCTTTTCTTTATTACTAATATCATCAGGTTTGAATAACTTATGTTGTACCTTTAATTCTTGAGTAGGTTGTCTACATCAATGGTCGTCCATTTGTTCTGCGAGATGTTGAAAGACCCTTCTCTAATCTTGAGTATACGGTTTGTTAAGAAACTTCGTAGTATCCAATTTTGATTTATAATATATCTTAGTTTGCTTGTAGAATATTCTTTACAAAAAGTCATCCCTGTTTCCTTATTGACTGGTAGTATATTTGCTATTTTAATTAACAAAAGTGGAAAAAGTAAGTTTATAACTTCCTTGTGTACACATGTTGCTTAGACTTGCAACATGTGTACACTAGACATTGAATGAAATATGTTGAATACTTGACATCACTGCAACTTTACTCTTCTCCCAAAAGGGAATCATCCTTTATCTTTTGATACAATGCTTGATAACTGAAATGCACCATTTTGAGGAGAAATGAACAGGGAAATCTTTGATGCGCTCAGGGGTGTCAATGGCGCCAAAACTTGTTGACCTGATCCAAATGCTATTGGAACTGGATTTAATTTTGGAGTTACAGATTGGCTACTTACAACGTTCCTGTTGCTTTTTGAATCTGAAATAATATATTTACCAAAACCTGACTCAATATCTTAGTTTCAGCGTTCAGGACATATTTGGATCCATCTAATTGTACTTGATGGCATATTGAATTCAGATCCTTAAT
The DNA here is from genome assembly GCA_029168755.2 of Tillandsia fasciculata. Classification (NCBI taxonomy): domain Eukaryota; kingdom Viridiplantae; phylum Streptophyta; class Magnoliopsida; order Poales; family Bromeliaceae; genus Tillandsia; species Tillandsia fasciculata. The sequence goes on along the minus strand of CM054932.1, from coordinate 26,101,419 downwards.
GGATCTGCATTGAAACCAACTCGTTAATACTTCTAGGCCTACTGATATTTTTTCCAGAACATTGTTCACTCTGGTAGTTAAACTCATGCTTACCTTTATTTAAGTATTCCTTCACCTCAGCGTGGACCTATACAAGAATGAAATCTTGCAAATGCCTGCTATTACAATTTCCAAATCAGCATCAAATAGTAATGTATTAAAAAGTCTAAAGATACAGCAGTGTCGAATGGTAATACATTTCATGGATGTGGCTTCATGGACAAGGCCATTACACTAAGGAGGTGCTTTGGAAATGACAGGAAGGAAAGGCTTTCTAAACTCATGTCCCCTCTATTAAATTCATCATAGGGTGTATTGATACTTCAAACAAATTCCTATTGCTATTTGGATTTTGGAGCATCATTCCTATGATTTATCAAAATAGTTTAAACCGGTTTATTGATGAGCATATTTTTAACATGAAGTGGTCATTTTAACCTGCTTTTCCTTTATTAATGTTTCCAAATTATGCAGCTTGTGATTAAGCACATGAAATGGTAATAGTTCTGCATATGTTATCATGAAATAGATAAGATTTTTACGTCATGTAAAATTTGTCTACGCTAGATTCGTGCAGAGCTTTCCACAAGTGATGGTAATCTTGCAACCAGTACATTTGTGTTTTGTATTCTATTACGATTTTCTTAAACTGTTTTTTCCCCCTCCAATAAATATTATCTTAAAAGAGGTTTCCCATGACAATTTAGGGAATCAATAGAGCTAGAGTTGAACAAATGGAGTTTCGTTTGAAGGAAGACATCCTTATAGAAGCAGCTAGGTGGTATTCTAGTATCAACATTTTATCTTTAAATGTGTTTCTAAAACAACTCATATGAACACTTCCTTATGTTTTAATTTGGGTTAGCAGGTTTGGAAATAAGATCCTTGTTACTGATGAGCTGCCAGATGGTCAGATGGTGGACCAGTGGGAGCCAGTGCTGGCAGATTCTGTTAAGACTCCTTTGGAGGTAGTTCTCGTCAAGCTTGTTGTCCCCGATGTTAGTGATCATATACATGCTCTATTGTTTAGAAATAAATCTGGAGATAAGCTTGAATTCTATTTAGGTTTATGAGGAGCTACAACGTGATGGGTACCTTGTTGACTATGAGCGTATTCCCATTACGGATGAAAAATCCCCGAAAGAACGAGATTTTGACAATCTGGTATGCTTATCCATTTTTCTCCCTTGCATCTCTTTTTGTCGGTCAATTCTTTATTTTGAAGCCCTCTTCCGTAGGAGGTGGAACATTCGAATCAAAAGAGTTAATTTCTGGTTTTAACTCCATTAACTCTGATCCACTGCACGGGAAGAAAGTATCTCTCTTGGTAATGGTCAAGTCTGATGGTCCTAGTACCAGAATAGTACATGATTGAGGGATTAGCCTAGTCATGCTGTCTTGTATTCTCACTCTCATTATTGGTTTTTCCAAAATTGCCTATGATGAATGCCCGCATCCATAGGTAAAACATCGATGCAACTAGTGCCCCTGTATGTGGTAAAATATGAGTTTCTCTAACTTAAGCTTCCTAATGCCTAGCGGATTACCTCCATCAAAGATGACCTTGCAGTTTTTGTACCACATTAGATACTGGTGTGAAAAATTGAGCTTTGATCATCTTTCTCTCTGAATGTAACTAAGACACATTAGTTTAATTGGATTTGTGCACCATCATCATTCTCAAAAGTTTCAGATCTCTTCATGATTAAAAGCCAAAGCCTCATTCAAATCATGATTGTCTTCATTAAAACATCCCCCCTTTGCTGTATGAACATGGTTCTTACTCGATTAGAAGAATCTGTCCGAATTGCATCATCCTCCCCTGGTTGTATGAACATAGTTCTTGCTCTGTTAGAGTAATCTGTCCAAATTGTACCAACTTTTCGGAGCTGCTATTGTTAACACTTACCCACCGGCTTCTAAGTGATGTAGTGTTGTGTGTTCTCTCCCAATTCTTCAGTATAAACAGTCAAAGAAAGTAAATTTTGTAAAGGTTGCTGGATCCCTTCATTATTGAGGCCAAGTTTGTAATCCTGTATATGTATTCTGGAATAGAGAGCATTCCATGTTGCAAGAACCAACAATTGCTCCATATGCCTATCGTTATAGGTTTAGGTTAAGTTTTCTTGTAGTACGTAGCCTAGCTGGTTGAAGTCAAAATGCACCTTCAATTGTTAATCTGCATAGCCACTTTTTATGTCAAGGATATTCTTTACGTCAGCAACTATAAACTTCAAGAATGGGATGAAACCATGAATATGTTATGGATCGTCTTGTGCTTTTTAACAGTACAAGCTGGAACTTTTTTTTTGACATCTCCTATAATTATTTCTGATTGGAAAGATGTAACAGCCAGGCACCAAACAGAATGAGCGATGCCGGAGAACAGTAGGTTGGAGGTCGGCATGGTGGCAAGAAGAAGAAGAGAAGAGTAGGTTAGAAGAATCTAGAGTCAGTAGTGGGGAGATCTGGTCAATAAGAGAACTAAATGAGGCGGGTCGGGTTGTCGGGAAGTGGGTGTTGGGTAAGACAGTGAGCACGCCTGAACCCGATCCGTCCCAGCCAGTGGATTAACAGGCCGAGGAGAGGAGGTCCAACACTGTAGTAGAAGCCCATACTCAGCCCAATATAGTTATATTACTGCAACTAATGTAGTGTTACTATAGATGGGTAGATTAGTTAATTAGCTTAAATATGTAACTAGAAGAGAGGCTATATAAGCCCGGGATGTAATTGAGGAGGTATGCAGAAAAACTAATACGAAACTTCTTCTCCCCCAAGCTTCTTCGCTTTCCCTGTCTTCTTCATTCTTCCTCAACTCTCCCCCATCCCCTATCATCTGAATTCCCCCCTCTCTAGTCTCCTTACCCAAATTCTTCTCTCTTTCACCCTCAATTTTTCTCAGTAAGACCGACCATCATCCTTCTCACCGACCAGGCCTCAAAGTGGTATTATCATAGGCGGTTGCGAGTCGCCCGGATATTACAAAAGATGTGGAGAACCAACTATTGGATAGGTTCAAAGCTGTAGGTCTTGTGATAGTAAAATTTTGTACCAAGTCTAGGAAGGTTCTGGTTGTAGGGTGGAGTTGGCTCGATTGCATGCTAAGATAGGAATTATTAGTGGTTGCATATTGACAATTTGTCTAAGTACTTGCATTTTTTCTCTTTCAGGTACATCGAATCTCTCAAGCTGATATAGAGACAGAAATTGTTTTTAACTGTCAGATGGGACGGGGACGAACAACTACTGGTATGGTGATAGCTACATTGGTCTATCTGAACCGAATAGGGGCTTCAGGTGAGTTTTCTTTACTGATAAGTGAAATACAGCCTTTGGTTGGCTCAGCGGTGAGTTTTATTGAAAAACACTTCCAAATTTAGCATCCAAACAAACAAATAAGGTGACCCTTAAGTGGATACTTAGTCTACTACATAGGAAATAATCCTCCACTTTTAGTATTGGTGGAATAGAAAGGTTGAGAGGAGGCAGGCAAGTTTGTGAGGTAGGGGTTTTCGGTCTACTTTGTTTATAGCTCAACTGTTATCTAGTAATCAGTAATGTATGATAACTTAATGGCTGCTATTATATTGTATTAACTATCATCATGGATGGAGCCTAGGCTGGGCTTTAGTCGGCATGTGCCCATCCTTGATTGGCCAAAATTGCCAACATTTTTATAAAACGTATTCCCTACACTTGGTGTGTACGCATTTTTTCTCCAGCATTCTTTATTCTCTATCTACTTTCAACCCCAATAATTCACTAGTTATATTTTTTTTATTGTTAAAAGTTTGGTGATTCAGATTAAAAATATGGTATGAAATTATCAGAGAAGCAATTTGGGAAGATGCATGAAATTTAGGATGCATCAAGTGCACGAAATGTTTCCCACCCCCTCCTCCCCTCAACTTTTCTTTCTTGACTTCGCCCCTGACTATCATAACAACATTTTGTTAGTCCTAAGGTTGCAGTTTTTACTCAAAAGTTTTTTTTGTAAAATTATTAGCAATGAGTCATTATCTGTTAGTACACATTTGATTTGACATTTGTTGTCATAATTTAAAGAAAATATTAGTTACTCTTAACATATATTACCTCAAATATTTGTTACAGATTAAACTTAGCATTTTCAAATTGTACTGCATGAGTCTTACAGGACAATATGTTCCAAATTTTGAGTATTACCGCGTAACCGATGTAAGCTCTTAATACAATTATAAACAGTTCGAAAACCACATCTAATATCTATTTAGTCATTATCACAACTAACAGCTCACATACCTGGTTTTTAATTGATATAGTTGCATTATTTGCACTTTATTGAGTATAACATTGCCTGGGGTAGTCAGCGAATTGCTAATATACTATATTATTGAATTGGATCCGGTATGTGTTTTATATTGAATTGAATCTCAGCTTTTCTCATCACATGAAATTCAGCTTCTCTTTAAAAGATACAAAATTGTGCTTTGGCTAAAAAACTAAACAAAAACTTAATGGTAACAAAAAAGTGTCTTTTGGAAATCACAAAACCTTCTAGAATTGTTGAAATCGCTTTTTAGGTTTGAGATGTGCTTTGGCTGTGCAAAAACTGCAATAATAGTCTCTAGCAGTGTTTCTGAGTCATATTTGAGGGCCAAAGTTTTTAGGAAAAGTTGTTCATGTGATTCTCCAACAATTAGTCGTGGGTTATGGGATCCAAGGGTCTAAATAGGGGAAAAACCACATAGAGCGGGGGGTGAATAGGTGTAAACAATAAAACTCAGAAATCTTTACGTAAAAATAATCCAATGCGGAAAATAAAAATGTACACAAGATTTTACGTGGAAAACTCTAATCCAGGAGTAAAAAACCACGGGACCGATCACACGGAAAAATTCACTAAGATTAACCACGTACAAGGTGATATAACACAACACCACGACTCAACCTTTTTCATATGCTCCGAGTAAATCTTCTCTGCAGTCCTCAACGCGTCTCGATCACACGATTTGAGTCCAACTTCGAATCCACGAAGTCCAACCGAATCCACGGTCTTCACCAATATAGCACGAGTCGATCAGACGAACGCACCTAACTCCGAATCCATGAAGTCGATAGCACATTGAATCACAAGGCCACTTGAATCCACGCGCCGATATTTCTTTCGGAAATCGTTGTTTTTTTATTGGTGGTGATGGAATTGAATACTTAGATAATCATATATAGACAAGAAAACACCGTCTAAGTATTCATCAATTTAATTTTACAAGAAATAAGAATTTGAAAAACTCTAGAATCAAATTAATCAATATAGATGAAGAAACATAAAATAGAACGTGTTTTTCCTTTTCTTTTCTATATGTGGATTATCTTCGATTTATTTTTTTATATTCTCCACTTATTCCATACCCTAAAAGATGAACTTTTGGGTCTATTTATAGGCTAGAAATCTTTTGGAAAGAGATAAGAATAAAAAACTGACTTAGTAGAATTTTTCCTGCATGGCGGTCTGGACTGGACTTCATCTTATTCGGACTGTCGTCACAGTCAAGAAAATTTTCAAAAATATGGTTCGGGGGGGTCCGGACTGGATGGGGTCTGATCCGGACTGATTCATGCGATATAGGAAAACCAATGTTCGGGGTCCGGACTGAAAAAGGGTTGATCTGGGCTGAAATTGCGCATGAATCAAACCATGTCCGGGATCCGTACTGGATCTGCTGATCCGAATCCAGAACACTAAAATTGTCCAGTTTTTGATTTTTATGCCATGAAAATTATTCCAAGTGTTTCTAAACTATAAGAATGTATTCAAATCACCAAAAATATTTAATTTAACGTACCTGAACATTTTGAATCCATTCTTCTTGAGATTGATGTATATGATTGACAATTCTTCAACTTCAATTTTCAAGACTCAAAACACTTCACGGAATACGCCAATGCAAAAATCCTTAACATTAGTGGCAGTCGAAAAATGATCTAGTATATAGGGCAACTTACTGTCCTCTCTGATAATGGATATTGACATTCTAAATTAAGAATTCATTCTTCTTAGGATTCTGCTGATTTTGAAGTGTGGGACATGTGTATCTGTTCAAAATAGGTATTCCAAGGACAAACTCAATTGGAAAAATCTTTAGTGCTGGAACTGACGTGACTGATAATATGTCAAACTCTGAGGAAGCAATATGCAGAGGTGAATATGGTGTCATAAGAAGCTTAATTCGTGTCCTAGAGGTAAAAAAAATTCATATGTTTTCTTTTAATTTTTTACCTTGTTAGTAATATTAATTTCATTCATTTTGAAGTCCTATTTTGCAGGGAGGAGTAGAAGGTAAAAGGCAAGTCGATAAAGTTATCGATCAATGTGACTCTATGCAGGTATACCTTTTACTGCTTTCCATAGGTATACTTATTGAGATTCATAAAACATTCTAACCTGATCTCTCCAAAACTCCTATCAGTAGTCCAAAAGCAAATACATATTTTTTTTATCTCTGGCTTTGTCCTATGTTGTTGTTTACTAGAACCTTCGGGAAGCGATTGGTACCTACCGCAATAGTATTCTTCGGCAAGCAGATGAGATGAAAAGAGAGGCATCACTTTCCTTCTTCGTTGAGTATTTGGAACGTTATTACTTTCTTATCTGCTTTGCTGTCTATATCCACACAGAGTGCTCTGCACTACACTCCGTTTCCCCAGAGCAGAAAAGCTTTTCTGACTGGATGAGAGCAAGACCAGAACTTTACAGCATACTTCGCAGGTGAGCTTAATGGAATTTCTCTAAGTTTTACAGCTTAAACTAATGCTTTACGCTGAATGACATAAATAATTATAATGAACAAACCTAATGGCAGGTTGGGTGTCCTTCGTAAACCAACCATATGAGATTTCTGAAATATTCTGGTAAACCAACATGTTAAGTTTTAGCAATTAAGTTAGTGTACCCACGACACTACTATGACTGTCGATATGACTCCTGGATTGCCTGTCTCATGCCGGTCGGCTTGATTTGATACATATTGTGCGACAGGACCTGTATTGGGGTACCTCTTGTGCCACTATTTATTGAACCATGCCAACACGTATCCTGGTGTTCCATGATGTATCAAACTGTGCATTTGAGGATTGACTGTTCTGATAGCATCCTACGTTGCTATCTTCAAAGCCCTTATTTGCCCACTATATTTTTGTAAATAATGATTCTTTATTTTATTTTTTTCTTAGACAAGTATATAGCATACACTTATACAACCTAATATGTATAGTATCTTAATAAAAAGTAGGTCCAATTTGGTGTTTTCTAGCCTTTAGAAGGCATTATAATCATTGCAGCACCCAAAAAAATGAGGCCAAAACCCTGTGTCAATGACATGGACAATGTGTGCCAATATGTGGGAGTCTGTGCTGTCTACATGGAAAACACACTTTCGACTGTCGGCATTGCGCCATTACCCTTCCTCGGTGAGGTAATCCTTGATATGATCACATGACCCGAGAATCCTAGCAGTGTCAATCCAGAAATGATTTGTTCTCCATAGACTTACTATAGCCACCAGATTCTGAATGCTGTAATCAGGAGTGTTTCGTTATTAACCTTGCAGTGTCAATCCTGAAATATTTTGTTCTCCGTAAACTTACTATAGACAGATTCTGAATGCTGTAATCAAGAGTGTTTTGTTATTAATGGGTTGCTTTTAGATTGCATAATTTGGGAGATTATAGGATCATTTGCTTAGACCTTGTTGCAGTGAGGAGGTAATATGTGAACTTAAAAGTGTTTCATTAGTAAGCAACAAAGCATCTTTAATTTTCATTTTTTGAGCTCTGTGCTTTGTTGATCATGTCACATCCCGTTTTTAGTGAAACTTTTTCAACTTACTTTTTAGCCAGTCATTTATTGTGTATTCCATTGGATTATGTAGACTATTTCTCCCAGATTATGCTGTTTCCATTTTTTAGCCTGAGCTATTGGTAGTTATTTCAGGATATATATATATATATATATATATATATATAGAGAGAGAGAGAGAGAGAGAGAGAGAGAGAGAGAGAGAGAGAGTCCGGCTACTATACTATCAATAGTATCAAACATTTGGTACTATTAAGTTTTCTGCTGTTAGATCTATTCATTTGATCATTTCCATCCTTTAAATCATGCTATCTCACCAACCACCCACTAAACCCTAGGGAACCACTATCATTCTAACCGCACATCCCTTCATCAAGGGCCGAAAACCTAATAAGACCAATGACTTGGTACTGTTAATAGTATAGTAGCCTAATTTTATATATATATATATATATATATATATATATATATATATATATATATATATATATGATTCTTTTAGTTGTCTTTCAGACGTGTCTTTTTGGTTTTCTTTTAGTATGAGAGATATTCATTGCTAACAAGGCAAATGTATCTGTTAATGTTATAACTCTATTGCACTCTTTATGTTTGTGCAGGTTGCTACGGAGAGATCCAATGGGTGCTCTTGGATATTCAACTCTGAAGCCCTCTCTTACGAAAATTGAAGAGTCTGCAGATGGCCGTCCATATGAGATGGGAGCGGTTGCTGCAATGAGGAATGGGGAAGTCCTCGGACGTCAGACTGTTTTAAAAAGTGACCATTGCCCTGGCTGTCAGAATCTTAATCTACCAGAGAGAGTGGAGGGTGCACCCAATTTTCGAGAAGTTCCTGGATTCCCAGTTTATGGTGTTGCAAACCCCACGGTTGATGGCATTCGGGCTGTTATTCAGCGCGTAAGTAGTAGTAAGGGAGGACGGCCTATTTTGTGGCATAATATGAGAGAAGAACCTGTTATCTATATAAATGGGAAGCCTTTTGTACTACGGGAGGTGGAAAGGCCATACAAAAATATGCTAGAATATACGGTAATTAGCTTTTCAATACTCCAACTCTAGACTGATTATGCTTTCTCAATATATCTTTGATAAGGAAAATAGCTCTGCTAAAGCCAAGGGGGTGGCATCTTGAAGTTATAGTTCTATTATTTGGAGAGGATTCTATAGTCTCTTTTCTTCCTTTTCTCTTTGAAAATGATTTTTATCATCCTCCACTTATCTTTAGGACTAGCAGCTTCGTGCATCATTAGTAATGTGATATTTTTGGTCCTTTCCTTTCAATATGCAAGATTACCATGTGAATTCTGTGAACTCAATAGTCTGACGCTTTGGCAATAGGGAATTGATCGAGAGAGAGTAGAAAGGATGGAAGCTCGGTTAAAGGAGGACATTTTAAGGGAGGCAGAGCGCTATGGTGGTGCCATAATGGTAATTCATGAAACAGATGATGGCCAAATATTTGATGCGTGGGAACATGTCACAGATGAAGCTATCCAGACTCCTTTGGAGGTGTACAAATGTTTAGAGTCTGAAGGCCTTTCCATCAAGTATGCACGTGTGCCCATTACTGATGGTAAAGCGCCCAAAAGTTCTGATTTTGACACTATTGCATTCAATATTGCTTCAGCCTCGAAAGACACAGCTTTTGTTTTCAATTGCCAGGTGTGTGTCTCTTGTATTTGTCTGGGACCATTTTTATTCTAAAATTTGGCATATGATTTTTCTTCATCGATTTAAACCTCATCAGCAAATGCATTAAGCTGATATTATATTCTTTACAGATGGGTTGGGGCAGAACAACCACAGGAACTGTGACTGCTTGCCTGCTGAGACTTCGTTTGGATTATGGGAGACCTATTAGGATGCATTTGGATAATAGTTGTCATGAAGAAGTGGACATCAGCTCCTCAAGTGGAGAAGAAGCCATAGGTGATAATGGTCCTTTAGATTCAGATGCATTAAAATCTGAAAATGTGAAGGAACTGCATCGTTCTTTTGGAATCAATGACATCCTTTTGCTACGCAAGATAACAAGATTATTTGACAATGGAATCGAGTGCAGGGAGGTTTTGGATGCTATCATTGATAGATGTGCGGCAATGCAGAACATACGCCAAGCAGTTTTGCAGTACAGGAAGGTGATCAATCAACAACATGTAGAGCCACGGGAGCGGAGGGTGGCATTAAATCGTGGTGCTGAATACTTGGAGAGATACTTCAAATTAATTGCTTTTTCAGCATACCTTGGAAGTGAAGCATTTGATGGTTTCTGTGGGCGAGGTGAAACCAAGATCTCATTTAAGACCTGGCTACATCTAAGGCCAGAAATCCAGACTATGAAATGGAGCATAAGATTACGACCTGGGCGATGTTTCACTGTACCAGTAAGATTTATTTTTTTCTATATTTTGATGATATGATATACTCAGTTATCAGTTTGTGTGTGACATGCATGTCATTTCGCATTTGGTTCTGTCTGTATGTCTATGTGGTGAAATAGCTGCTAATTATTGGCAGTATTCAATTGTAATGTGAGCATGATTTTATTGTTTCTACTTTGTAGGATGAACAAAAGGCACCATATGAATCTGGGCATGGTGATGTAGTTATGGAGGCTATAGTCAAGGCTCGTAATGGTTCTGTCTTAGGGAAGGGATCGATACTCAAAATGTACTTTTTTCCTGGACAGAGAAAATCAAGCTGCATGCATTTCCAGGGTGCTCCCCATGTTTACAAGGTATCTTTTATTTGTGAAAGTTATTATTAGCATGCTTTACATCAAAAGTATTCTAGGTGCATGTTGTTTCAGTTGCGTACTTCCTTTATATGTTGCCCATCTAACACAAGAAGTTTTAGCTATTGTCGCACAATAACGAGTTTCAACTTCGATAGTAAAGCCTTGTGAGTTGATGTTCAATTTCCTTGAAGTGGATGTATAGTGTCATGAGACATGAAGTATAGACAAGTAGCCATAGACTCTAGACGTAGACTGATTTTGGGAATGTATTGCCCAAATCCGCCTGCTTTGATGCTTTAGAGGGGTGAAAATAATTGAAAAGAGCTTTGGACTAACACTAGTCAATAGTTGAATGCTTATTTTCTGTTGCTTGAAATATTATTGATGTATGGCTGCACTTGGATCTGCCTGACCTAAAATTTTTCCAACCGAGCCCGACCTGACTTAGACTAGGCCATTAACCTGGTGATCAGGTGTTTGGCAGTGCATGCACAAAGTTAGTTAAGTCTAAACAGTAGTCTATGAAACCAACACAAACTAGATCCCTAAAAGCATATGAATTAAATCTTAGGAACTAAGTGGCCGGGTTCCTGGTTTAACTCTTTAATTTGGAGTGGTTTAAGTTTGAACTGATGTCAAGCTAAACCCAGGCCTGATGTGACCGGCCTCGCTAGCCTTTCTCTTATAGATGGAGCCTAGCATCTCTATGATATATACAAAAAAGAACCTTTAGTCTAATTGTAAATGAAGGTTATATAATAGTTTCAATGATGCTTTCACGTGTGAGTGGCTGATATTCTGGCCATGTTAAAACCAAATGCACTATTTGCTTTTAATCTAGTAATGTAATTTTATCACCCTATAGATCTTTTTGCTGCCTCGTTGGTTGCTCACAATCCAGATGTAGCAGTACCGTAATTATACGACACTGTGTAACAGTACCTGAGCATACTTCTTGTTATTTTCCGATTTTTTCCACATGCTTGGATTGCTAGTATTGGTCAATGACTATCTTATCTTTTCCCCATATTGCTTGTCATGCTAGTAGTGGCCAATGTCAGTAGTTATTACCATTCAGGTTTTTTCACAGATTGTGATCCAAAACTTTCTCTGTAATGCTTGAAAGTGGGTATTATGCTTCTGCACATATAGAAGTTATGTTGGACACATAACATGATTCACTCCAAAAGATGCCGTTTTGATGATTCATATGATTCTTTGTGTGCAGCTTAACTGTTTATCTAATTAGGCAAGTACAGCACGGCTATCACACAGATCATCATCTTAATCTTTTAGAATAAACTTGTACATTTTGTTGGAAGTTGCTTTTAGTGTCTAAAAACTTCTGTTCAGGTGGATGGATACCCAGTGTATAGTATGGCAACTCCAGCAATTGATGGCGCTAGGGAGGTGCTGTCTTATTTAGGTGCTCAAGATCAAACAGGTATGACCGCTGCTCAAAAGGTGGTAATAATCGATCTCAGAGAGGAAGCTGTTGTTTATATCAAGGGCACACCTTTCGTTCTTAGAGAACTAGATCAGCCTGTTGATACGCTTAAACATGTTGGAATTACTGGGCCGTCGGTGAGTTTGTTATAACTATTAGGAACCATTTATTTCAGCCATGCATTTTAGCAACAGTGTCTTTTTGATTGTTTATGCAGGTGGAGCACATAGAGACAAGGATGAAAGAGGATATATTTACTGAGGTAACACAATCTGGTGGTCAAATGCTTTTACACCGAGAAGAATTCAACCCAGCTTTGGACCAATCTAGCGTGATAGGTTATTGGGAAAACATTTGGTTGGATGATGTTAAGACGCCTGCTGAAGTATATGCAGCTTTGCAAGATGAGGGCTATGACATAGAATATAGAAGGATACCACTTACCAGAGAAAGAGAAGCATTTGCTGCAGATGTTGATGCAATCCAGTCTTGTAGAGATGAGTACGCATCAAATGTAAATTGTTCTTGTAGAGTAGAACTCTCAACCGCCTTAAAGTAATACTATAACACTAGAGTTTTGCTGTGCAGATTTGCTAGGTTCTATCTCTTTATATCACACACTGGATTTGGGGGAGTTGCTTATGCAATGGCAATCACTTGTCTTGGACTTAGCGCAGATGCGAAATTTGCGTCGGAGCAAACAGCAGAAACACATTATGTTTCAACTTCAATAAATGAAAGCTTACCTTACCAAATATCAGGTGAAGATTCACTTAAGCAGGGTGATTATCGTGACATACTAAGCCTTACTAGAGTATTGGTCCGTGGGCCCAAGAGTAAAGAAGAAGTTGATGATGTCATTGACAGGTATTGCGTCTGAAATCTGGAAACTTGTTCTTACACAGTTCATTCATTTTATATTAGCTGGCAAGCTTGATACAACTTGCTTTGGTCCATTTTACAATTAATTAGGCTTCTATATTTTCTTATCGCTTGCACTATCTTCCAATATGCTTTTAATGCTGTTCTTAGATAATATATTGATTGTTTGTCTCCTTGTTGATAGTCAATTTATGCGCTATTCATCATATAGAAGAATGATGTGTTGATTGTTTCTTTGAATTGAGGATGCATCAACAACCAATTATATGTTGTATGACCGTAATATCATGATCGTCATCATTTTCTCATTCTTATTTTATTTTTCTATTGCTGCTGCTGTTATCTGTAATGATCTGGTGTAAAAAACCTTAGGTCAGATGAATAGTTAATTGCAGGTCAGATGAATAGTTAATTGCCTGAGTGTCAAGGTAAAAAAAGCAAGAGTTTTGGCATATGGAATGGAAAATGGCATTGAGAGTTAATTTTCAGTTTCGACTCTACGTCATGTGTATCCCTGGTTTTGTTGTTCTACAACAACATGAAGCAGAAAGTCGTTACAAAAATTGGTTTTGGCTTCTTTGTTTTCCTATTTAGAAGAAGACTATTAGCTAGGCGGTAATAGCATTTTCCACAGCTGAACTACTACTGATTGAAATCATTCCTGTTTTGATTGTAAACAAAATCTTTTTTCGATTGCATCGAGTTTTTAATGTGCAATTTTTTTTGCTTAGTCCCCAAAATGTTATTCTTTTGTTTTCTACTCATGGCATACATATCATGGCCCACTTATTTCCTGCTCCTTTATCATGGATACTTTAAACAACACATTTTATTGATTTCTGAAGGTGTGCTGGTGCTGGACATTTGCGTGACGATATCCTGCTACATAAGAAGGAGCTGGAAAACTGTCCAAGTGATGATTATGAGACTCGGTCCTATCTCATGGATATGGGCATTAAAGCATTACGGTAAGTATAGTTTACAGGGCCAACGCTTATTGTATTGTCTTGCTGCTGGCACTGTTTTTTCTCATTCTCTGTTTATTGATCCCATCTATTTCATGGTTGAGTACAACTTGATCTATTTGGTGTGTTTAGCAGACTAAATTTGTGATATATGAGGCTGAAAATGCCATTCTATGCAATTTCAAAAAGTGTCTGTGTATGCAGAAATCTGTGAGCTATCCGGCAAGCAGTAAATTTCTTAGAATCTGGAGTAGCCAACTTATGTGGTATGCGGCTGAAAGTCAAAGCACTGATATGATGTTGTGCGGCATTATAATTGGATAAGACATATCCATTAACATGGTGACGAAATTCTGTTTTCATATTTTTTCTCACAACTCAACCGAAAAATTGATAATTCAGATATCTAAATTCATGTTTGAAAGACTTACTCTATCTGCCAAGAGAGATGTATGCTTTGGAAAGCACTTGTAGCGGATTGTTGGAGATATTAAAGCAGATCATGTTCCACCGCAGTTACTGAACCTGGGATTTTCACGGAAACCTCGAACAGCTCTCTGAAGCATTCTTGGGTTTTACAGCCTAAAATCCATTAAGTTAGTGTAACTAATGATTGTAAAATGGTTCAACTTGATTATTTCCTTGCTGAAAGCATGTTTTGCAAATGGTTGTTCAAGTTGGTACGCCATGTACCGAAAGCATGGTGCGCAGCACAAATTACTGTTTGGTTGTGGATGGAAATGTTGTTTTTTGATACCACTGATTATTTATTTCGATTTGCAGGCGATACTTCTTTTTGATCACTTACAGGTCCTACCTATACTGCTCTTCTCCAAGAGAAACAGCATTTGCATCATGGATGGAGGCCAGGCCCGAGCTCGGCCACCTTTGTGATAACTTAAGACTGGACAGGTAGATCTTCTGGCCATCCGCTGGAATGTTCTGCTCGCGAGCATCCCACTGTCCTCTTTTGTAAGCTTATAAACAAATGAAAAGAGACGCCGAGAGCTAAAACGAAGAGGGATCGACCTTGGCAGTAAAACATATGTTGGAGCAGCTGGTGGCTGAACTCGGCATCTGCAAGTGCACAGTTTTTGGCAAGCAGCTATAGTTGCATCTTCATTCAGGGGTGTGTGTACGTCTGAGCGCCAACACTCTCTTTGTTTACAGAGTTTTGAGTTACAGGAAATGTAAGGATATTATCTTAAGAAAAAGGTGAGGCCATTTTTATCAAATATATTTGTTAAGCATGATAGTATGTTTCTAAGTTTTGTTTTTTTTTCCTGACCTGTAGTGCTCCTATGCATGTAAAATAACGGTCTATGTACCTGCCAATGCATTGCAAATATTTTGGCAACTTAGTAGGGCTGTTTCGTTTGGAGTAAATAGAGTGGTGGAATTCAAGTTACATCATTTTCGGTATTGTTCCAACCAAAGTTTTAAGTATCCATCGGCACGGATCGTATCTAACGTGTCGTACCGTGTCAACAAGATATTGGCACGATACAGCTTCCGTACCGATGACACAGTTTAAAATTCTTTTTTCTTAAAATTACTACGTAATTTTTTTAATAAAGTTCAAAATATTTGATAAAGATACATAATAAGTAATTAAAAAATTTTATTGCTAAAGAAATTAAATATTCATGTCATTATGTGTCGGCACGCATGTATATTTTGTGACCAGCACGGCTTGACACGCATCGTGCCGTACCATACCGGTAAATTTTCGGAACGGTCCTGTGCCACGGCACTTAAATCCTTGGTTCCAACATAACAAAAAAAAAAAATATAATTCAAATTACATAAGATTCCAACTTAATCTACTCTTTACTTTCTCCTCTAATGTTCCAAACTCAAATTTCACAATACTCAACTCTTAAAAAATTTATTAAATATTAAAACGTAAATTCCATTGTCTTAATAATAGTCTACAGCTACCTTTACACTAGATTACGACGATTAGCTTAAAAGGATACTGTGGTATTTAATTATTTAATAGGTTGAATTTTGTGGAGATAAATTTATCAATATATTTATTAAATTACACATCAAAATAATTAGAAAAAGTGAATGAATGTAATTTTTAAATTACATGAATTATATCAAAATAAATAATAAAAAACTATACTTTGGATTTCCCAACTCAAATACTACTAGTTGAGCTATGTTGGAATTTATGAACCACCTTTTATGAACTACAATTTTTAGTATATACTTAGATTTATGAATCACAATTTTTAGTGATTTACCTTAAAAGACAAACATATATGTTAAATTTATATTTCGAATTTAAAATTAGTAATTTAAATTTAGGTTAAAAATTTGAATTTTGAATTGTAAGGAAAGAAAATTGAAAATTATGAATTATATAAAAAAAAATTGCTTATGTTTAAATTATGAAAGGGGAAGACATTAATACGTAGTATTCTAGTAGTATTATAGAAAGACAGTAAATTATTTCTTTTTTTTTTTATTTATTTACTTTTTTTTATAACTATATATATATATATATATATATATATATATATATATATATATATATATATATATATATATATATATATATATATCGTTGCGTAGCACGGTTACTTGTATATATAACTTTTACACTGTAATAGCTATATGTCTATGACCCAACCATCTAGTCAATCTAGAATAGAATCTAACTACAGCATTGAAAGAAATGCTAATGTACGTTGATAAACAAACGTAAGATATTTTTGCACTGTGTATAAATTAATTAAAATTTTTTATTTTATTATGAGATTATAGCAGTACTGCTTATTTGGACCCCTTTTTTTTTTTTTTTTTTTTTTTTTTTTTTTTTTTTTTTTTTTTTTTTTTGTTAAGCAGTAGTACATTTAATTTGAAATGTAAGATATACACTCCATCTATTTAAAGCTGAAAATTTTTTAATTCACTCCATTTTAAAATTAATGGGATGTATAATATACATACACCTTAAATAAAATATACAAGTAATAATTTTCTCTGTTGTTGTTGGCTATTTGCTAATGATGAAAGTAATCTAACAAAAATTAAAAAAATGCCATCACACTTCTCTCCTCTTCCCCCACTTCTTTAGAATTTAAAACTTTCCTAATCCAATCTGTACAATATTACCGCTTTTCAAGTATATTTAAATTTTATAGCTCATCCATCTAAAGATTTAGAAGAGTGCTACCTGTACATCCCAAATGGGATGTACATCCTACAGCCACCCCATCCTGAGGAGTGGGTATTCCTTCACTCGTTCCATCGATGGGACGAATGGAATTCACCCCATTCCAGAATGGGGTGGGTGTAAGATGTACATCCCAATTGGGATGCACACTTATATATACCCAAAGATTTATATTTTTTCACCGATTTGATCAACTTTTCTAATAGTAAAAATCCATAAAAATTTTATGAATTATAGAATGAATATATAATATGTAAGATTTACATTCATATGTATAAATGTACATACATGTATCATCATTTTTCTTTCAAATTATTATTATCATTTTTCCTGCAATAATTAATGGGTGGCGCAGTTGCGTGCGGCAACGATTCAATGTCTTTAACTGGAGAAGTCAAAAAAAAAAAAAAAAAAAAAAAAAAGGGAAAAGCGAACGTACGTAGAGTCTGCATGACCATGACCGTCTTCTAATTAATTGCAATCAGATGCTTGAGCTGGCGAAACGAATTGGGCCACAAATATATATATGACTAATTAGGAAGATGTAGTTGTGTAATTAATGGAGGTGGAAGAATGCGAATGCCAACCTAGCTAGGCTAGTCATGCAGTAAAGGCAGGCAGAGCTAGCTAGATAGATCTCAAAGACAGGTAATTAACGTGCAACATGCAGTTACTTCACTTCCCTATCTAGCAAGAAGTGAGCGATATATGATGGAGTAGATAGCTACTACGTACGCCTAACTAACTAGCTAGCTCGGGTATGAGGCGCTGGGCCCTCATGCGATCCACCCAGTAGAGGAAAGAGTCGGGTAGTACGGCGTCGGTAGTGGAGGTGAAGCCGAGTCGGCGGGCCTTGGCCGGACTGGCGAGCAGCTTGCCTGGAAAGCAGAACAGGGCGTCCAGGAAAGCCCAATTGGCCATCTCCTCCATCCGGGTGGGCCGCAGCCCCTCCCTCTTCACCATCTCATCCCATACTTCCCCCTTGTCCTCCATTATCCTGCTGTAGCTCACCTCCTCTGATGTTACAGCAGCAGCAGCAGCAGCAGCAGCGAGCGGCTGTAGCCCAAGTTTGGCAGCAAGAGCAGGCCAAATCTCCTTCCACGTGAAAGGGTTGCCGTCGACAGCGTTGAAGGCCTGCCCATTCGGTGGCCATGTGAGGCCTCGTTGGCCCACCAGATGTGCTGGTGAGCTACGAGCCTGACATCAGAAGCGTCGATGTAGGGCTCTTCCCAGCACCTCCTGCTGCCGCAGAACAAAAAGGGCAGGCCGAGGTATTTGCATATGCTGCCATACACGCACAGGCTACCGACGACGTTGAAGTAGGACCGCCGCGACGCACCCAGCAACAAACCAGGCCGATGCACCGACCAGGTTATCGTAATATCATCATTATTGCAGCCTCCTCCTCCGCCGCCGCCGTTGTGATCCGCCACCCTCTCTTTCACTGCATCCTCAACAGCGTAGTAGAAGTTGTGGCTCTTGCCGTCAATTGGTCCGCTCCTTGGGCTCTCTTCGTCGTATAAGGGGGCGCTGCTGGTGCTTGCAAGTGCCTTGAGGGACACATAGTGCTTGGTGCCCGTCTGAAGCGACAAGTGGCAAAGCGCATGGGGTGTCTTCTGCAGGAGAAGTGCGTCCAGAGCGTTGGAGAGCATGGCCCTGTTCTGGTCGCAGCACTCGGGGGTGTCCAGGCCGAACTGGCTCGCCCAGGTCACCCAGAACACGTGCGTCACCTTCTCCGCCAGTGGTCCCAGTCTCTCCTGCGTCTGCACCCTGTCCAGCAGATCGCACTCCACAAACCTGTATTTGTCGTCGCGCCTGCGAGGGCAGCCGTCGACGTTATTATTGTCGACCACCTCATCGTCTTCCGGCGGCTTGCGTGCTACACCACAAACTAGCTTCCAGGATTCGGAGTCGGACTCACACAGTGAAATCAGAGCCCTCACTAGCTCCGTACCTACAAGCCCTGTCGCACCTACTACCAACGCCACTTTTGCCTCACCCTTCTCGTTCCACCTGTTAGTGCCATGCATAGATGGTTGCTTCTCCGTTGCCTACGAAAAATCGATCGCAGATCTTTACGTACGGATTCTAACACTCTACACATGTATATATATATGCTTTGTTGAAAGAAATTTGATATGCACACGCATATATACATATATATATATATAATTGATAGTAGTGGAGTTTCATTATTATAATTTCATTTTAAATTTTAGAAATCGTTAAATATTATTTAGAATATATAAAAAGTTGGTGAGAGGTCATTTGTCGCGCGTGCTTGCCTCTGCGTATATATATAGGACACCAAAAATTAAAAAACTAACGTAAGTTGGTGAGAGGTCATCTGTCGCGTGCTTGTGTCTGGGTATATAGGAAAGTGATGCAACGACGAAGGTAAAGGTTTTCTACCGCCAATTCACTCAAATTTTGCCTCCTCTCGATGCATGAGGATGTATTATTTAACCATCCTAAATTAATGCAGCTATTCGGTGCTCCATTTCTATTTATCTTTATAATTGCACAATAATATAAGATTATATTAAAAATATTATCGAAAGAGATGGGAATATTTTATATTACTGAAAGTAAATAATATTATATTCTAACCATTGAACCCTTTCAATCATATGTTATTTTTAAAATTTTGAATTATTAAATTTTAAATTTTAAATTTTAAATTTAAATTTCTACTTATATTTTAAATTTTAAATTTTTAATATTTTTAAATTAAAATATTAAATTTTATATTTTTATTCAGATTTAAAATTTAATATTTCAAAATTTAAATTTAATTACAAATTATATTAAAACTATAGTTTAATAAAAAAAATAGTAAATTTGACCAAAAAATTTTAGAATAGACTATTAATTCAATATTTATTACTATATTAAACCAAATGCGGTAATATAAAATCAGTAATAATTCACTTAAATAATCTCAAATATCTGTAATATTAACTAGCGAGAACCAAACTCAAACCTTATAGTTGAGAGGCTTTGGCAGCTTTCCACTTTATCCTGTCACATATATCTTAATGCAAATATTTGGCTAGATGTATATGTGAAATAAGACATATGTAAAAGTGCCCATCATCAAATAAAAATATTAAAGATAATTTGATAGAACTTTGTTTAAATATATTGAATAGTAAATATATTTTTATAAAATTTAAATTTTTATATTTATTTCTTAAAAGTCCTAAGAGCGCGTTTGATTTATTACAATATATATAGAATTATTATGTTTAGTTTATTTTATAAAATTTAGTAATTCTCATAAAAATAAATAGTTTTAATATTATTTTTTATTAAATTATAATTTTAATATATTTAAATTTAAAATTACATCAAGAAGTCACATTTGATGCTGTCCTGCAGGGGATAAAGTGCATTTTAGAAAACTACATCAAGAAGTCTCAAAAAATGTTACTTGGCATAACATTAATGGAAGAAGAAATAGTGGCCATAGAATCAACCAATCCACATACCATAAAAGGAGAGCTAAAGTTTTGTCTACTAAAAATTCCTTCCTGCACCTGCTCATCAACTCGCATCAGGCTGCTTTCGTCAAAGGGCGCAGCATCCTCGACAATTTCTTTTGTGCACATTTCCTGGTTCATCATCTGTCTTCTTCGAGAGCCCAAGCTGCGGTTTTCAAAATCGACTTCGAGCGCGCCTTCGATCACATCAGCTGGTCTTTCCTCAAAGAGACTCTAACAGCCAGGGGTTTCGGGGATCGTTGGATCGGGTGGGTTGACATGCTCCTCAGGTCGGCCTCGGCAGCGGTGCTCCTAAACGGCATACCGGGAAACTCCTTCAAATGCGAGAGGGGACTTCGCCAAGGCGACCCGCTATCCCCTCTTTTGTTCATCCTTTGCGTGGATGTGTTGTTCAGAATGCTACAGGCGGCGGTAAACGCGGAGCTTTTGTCAGCGGTAAATGTGGGGGGCCTTTCGTTTCACACGCTCCAATACGCGGACGATCTACTTCTGTTCTTCGACGGCTCCCTCAGATCGGCTGCGGTGATCAAGCTGATATTGACTTCCTTCTCCTGCTCCTCGGGATTAAAGATCAATTACGACAAATGCGCGATTATCCCGATCAATCTTCCTCCCGATCAGGTTACCGCTTTGGGCCTTTTCTTCTCTTGTCCGACGCAGGCCTTTCCGATCAACTACTTGGGTCTTCCCCTCTCTCCGAGAAAGCTGCGTAGAGTGGACTACCTACCGTTGATCGAGAAGGTAGATAGAAGACTGACTAGCTGGAAGGGCCTTTCGCTCTCTAGGGGCGGTCGGCTAGTGCTGCTGAATTCGGTCCTCTCCGGTATCCCAGCATACTTCTGCTCCGCTTTTCGACTTCCAGCCTGGGTCATTGCAGCTATCGATAAAATCCGGAGGGGTTTTTTCTGGAGGGGCATGATCCTTAACAACGGTTTCCACTGTTTAGTAAAGTGGGGAAACGTATGCCGACCGAAACGTAGCGGAGGTCTGGGAGTGAAACATCTACACTCCGCGAACGGTGCTTTATTGATGAAGGGTCTGTGGACTTTCTTCAATTCAACCGGCACTCCTTGGGTGCAAGTGATCAGACACAAGCACCACAGATTTCGCCCACCGTCACTTGACAGAAGTCTTCCGGCAGGATGCTCTCCAATCTGGAAGGAAATGCTTAGGCTCGTCCCACCTTTCTTTGCTTCGGTTGATTTCGTGGTGGGGAGCGGTGAAGCCTCGGCTTTCTGGACTGCCAGGTGGTGCGGTGAGTCTGCTCTCTCCAACCGTTTTCCAAATCTGTACGCGACGGCAAAATCAAGACTGCTACCGGTTCATGGGTGGATCCAGAAGTTCTCACACAACTGGGAGTCGGGCTTTACTCTGCCGTTATCCAGCAAGGAACACGAAGAGCTACAACTCCTCCGGCCATTGATTTGCAATTGGTCAAGGTCTGGCATTGCCGATTCGCTTAGCTGGCGGTGGAGTACAAATAGCAAGTTTAGCACCCGAAGTGCCTACCTTTTCCTCGTCTTTTCTGGGGCTCAGGACTGCAAGATTCCTTTTTTGTGGCGAACAAAGGTGCCTCTCCGGGTCAAGGTCTTCCTCTGGATTGCGGCGAGGAACAGGGTGTTGACTGCAGATAATCTCGCGAGGCGCGGCTGGGCGGGCCCTTCCATGTGTGTGTTCTGTTCCAGGAGCGATGAAAATTTGGACCATCTCCTTTTCGCCTGTTCTTTCGCTAAAGTGCTGTGGATGCGTCTTCTATTGAGACACAAGGTCTCGATCGGCCGGGGAACTGTTGAGGCTCTACTGAGGAATCTGCCTTCTACTTGGTCCTTTTTCAGATCCTCTTTTTCTGGGTCTGCTTTGGACAATTTCGACTGCTGTTTCGCGGCAACCTGCTGGGAGCTTTGGAAGGAACGGAATGCGCGATTGTTCACGAGTCGGGCATCGACTGTCGAGGAACTAGAGTGTAAAACTGTGGCTGAGACAAATTTCTGGATCACAAACCTGGGGGTTCAGCGTGGTAGTTGATGATCCCATTTGCAGGCTGAACAACGGTGTTTCAGTTTCATACTTCTGTTGGCCTGGAAACATGTGCAGATGGTACCAGACAGGGCGGGGGATCTCTACAGCAGAGGGTGTCTGGCAGGGTTAATGCTTTGCTCTTTCTAATTTCACTCCCCTCTCCCTGACAGAGATGTTTTGAGTTGGAGTAGCCCCGGTTGTAAACCGCGAAACATGAGTCTACAGATTCTTATCCGGTGGAGATCGGCGCATCGGGTATTCGTTACAGCTTTTATCAACTTCCGACACCTATAAGATGCTGGAGCTTGAAAACGGGGCTGATTATCTATCAACTTATAAGCTTATCGATGTTAGGGTGGTTTTTTCTGGGGCAAATCAGTTTTTTCTGTTATGTGTGGGGTCGTATTGTGGCTCTATTTTTTGGGGGGGAGCTGCCCACTTTTTTTGATTCTTCGGTTGAGGCCACTGTTTGTTGTTTTTGTGGGCTTAGACTTGGACACAGCTCCTTGTTCTGGACTTCCCCCTTGCTAATCTTACTTCCTGTACCTCGTTCAAATAGGGTACATCCCTGTTTAATCAAAAAAAAAAAAAAAAAATTCCTTGCTGCTGCTGAGGCGAAATATAATTTGTTTTAACAGTAAAAACTTACGACCAAAGATCTACGTACTGTTCTTTATTATCACCCTTCATCTGGGCATTTGATGCTTTTGGATTTTCGAAAAGATTAAGTATTGAGTCTTCATTTATACATTAGTTCTTTTCGATTTTCGGTAAGGTTATTCTTCAAGCTGCGCGAGAAAGAAAAGGCTATTCATGGCAACAAAAAGCTGAAAAATAGGCTTCTTAATTATATAGACACATATCATCAACACACTGTAATTAACAATCCGGACAATTTGCAACCGCCCGTGATGAAGCTTTTCTGAGGCGAGTATGGCGATGCGGATGATGGGTTGCAAGCTGTGGGAATTTAGGAGAAGAAGAGTATGGGGTTGAGGAGGTAGAGAGTGAGAGGAATTGTGTGAGGGAGAGGAGAGAGAGAGAGAGAGAATCGGGGAAGAAGTAAGATATTAATTCTTTTCATAATCCTCCTGAGTGCATGGGTGTGTCTTATATAGTGTAATTACGAGTAAACTATGTAATGTGATCCTACTAAGTTACTGGGGTTAATGGTAAGTAAGCAACTAATATTAGAGGTGGATCTTGGGCCTTGCAAGAAACAATTAAAAAGTATGATTAAAAATCTAATAGCAATTTGCTAATCTCTAGATTAAACACATGAAAAACAAACTATATAGTATAGTACATCAAGCTCTTTTCTTATATTTTCTCACCATGCCTACGACCAATATCCCACATTTTCTGTCATACAGATTTTTTTAGTATCGATGATACTGAGATATCAAACTAAGGAGGAATTATACCAAAGATGTTTCCGTCGCACACTCTCCTTATCCAAGACCAATGCCTGCAAAATCTTAACAACAACGACCATCAAGAAATTGATCAAAAGAACAAATAAGAAAGAAAAAAAAAAAAAAAAAAAAAAAAAAGGATCAAGAACAAACCTTTCATAGTGGATTCAGAGCGGAGCCTCCTAGAATTCCTAATATTACAAAAACACAAAAAAGTAAGAATGGCTCGAGTGCAAACAAAAAAGTTAAAGGATAATATGAACTAAAAAATTTCAGAAGCTCTTCTCCTCATCGTCACCCGATTTACTTACCTAGTTTTACAACTATCCACAACTATATATAGTGTCTTGAAGCTTACCATATTGTGTTGTTTGGCAGTGATAATGGCATTCTATCTCATGAATTAAACATGTGTCCAACAAAAACTGCACAACAGCATAATATCAAAATGTTTAGAAAGTATTAGTTGACAAAATAATTATTTCAGAAGGGCATAGCTACTGTTCAAATAAAACTATGCAAGTATGCATATATAACATTAATGGGGAGCTAGATATATATAAGCCATTTTCTTCTACCATTCCTTCCTATCCAGTGGTGATATCCAACCTTTTAACAAAGAAAACTTAGTCATTGGAACAAACGACTAAAAAATATGCTTCATAATCAAACATACCATCAATATACCTCGTGCCATTTGGTTGCCATTTCATTGCTGAAACAATTAACTAAATCATTATTGAAATCTAAAACTGAATTGCTATTCTCTCAAGGGAACGCATACTAGAGTAATTAGTATAGTTATACATACCAACCTCTTTTCTTCACAACTCGATCAACTGGGTATTGGATTGCGATATGTTCTTGCCTATGCCCTACTTTTTCCATCTAAAGGTTATACAAGTGGGAGATATCAATTTTTATCATCGTATTTTAAACGGATTGTAGTAGCGTATTTAGTTAGATTAAGTATTATACCTAATGTTCTATTGTAGAGTGCGCATCTTATATCTTCTGTATGATAAGATGCACGTATGTTTTGATCTTTTAAAAATCAGAATAGAAGATTTACATCTATATAAATTTTTAAATAATAATATTTTAATTTTTTAAATTTAATGAGTTATTTTTTATAAAAATATTGTTTAAAATTTTCACATGCCGGCCCACAGATGATCAAGATGCCGAGCTCACCTACGGCACCGGACAACTCTATCCGGTCTCGTATACGACACAGACGAAGCCGACTACATAAAGTTGCTATTTGTTTAATACAACTCAACTCAAATAACACTCATCACCACATAGCCAAGACCGATTACCCTAAAAATTCAAAGCATTGGATCTCAACTCCGCTCAACTACCCGCTCAACTACCCGACCATGGTACTAAGCGCAAAGAACGGCGCGCAATTCTGCGCCGAGTTCGCGAGGACGGTCACAAACGATGGTCGTGTGCAGTCGACATACGTAGCGAGAATCAGGCGGGGCCAGTACCGAATGAGTGTGACAGTGAATCCCCGGATGTTGTCGTTCGCGAGAATCAACGAGAAAAAGAGTTTTGTCGATCGTCACGGTTTCAGGCATCGGGCCGCCAACCAGCGCAAGCTCGTCGGCGGCGATCATATGGTCGGACGGAAAGCATCACGTAAGGAGTCCGATTAACGTGCACTCGATCAATGCATGATCATATATAAGTACTTGTACGTTTACATTAATTGGATGTTAGGGTTTGATAAACTTTTTTTTTTCGGAGGAATTTCATTTTTATTTATGGTTTTTTTTTTTTTTTTTGTGTGTGTGTGGTAAAAGTACTTGTTTATATTGGATCATTGGTTTAATTTATGCAATAACTATCTTTTTTTTTTTTTATTATTATTATTATTAAAATTATTTGATTTAATAGTTAATGATTGATAAAAAAAAATAATTTTATTTGTGCAACCCAAAAGTGACTGTAATTCTTATATATCTTAATATCTTCACACTAATTTTATCAATTTTTTAAAATATTAAAAATCTAAAAAAATTCTGTTCATTCAAATTAATTTTATCAAATTTTTATTTTAATATTAAAATTCAAAAGATATATTAAAATATTTGGAGGGAGGGGTTACTATTTTTTAAGTATACAAATTAATAATATATATATTTTTTAAAAAAATTATAATGAAGGTAAAAATTTTATGGTAATCAAAATTTTCGGCAAATATGCAAAAGGCCGGTGGAAGAGACGATAGACAGGAAGAGGTCAAAATTGATCATTCCTATCGCAAGTGGCAAAGGACTTGGTGGTTGATACTCGAGATCCCGAGTTCGAAATTTAGTTTTTCACATTTTCAACTAAGTTTATTTCATATTTCAAAATAAACAAATTAGGTAGCCTGCTATCTTTCTTTCAAAAAAAAAAAAAAAAAAAAAAAAAAAAAGTTCAAATAGAAATAGACTCCTTCCTAAAAGGACACAATAAAATTAGTAAAATACTCACACAATAAAATTAATAAAATTAATATACAATTTTCTGCCGGTGGTATTAAGAATTTTAAAAATAGTTTAAAATTAAAATTAATAAAATTTTGGTCTAACTAGTTTTGAGAAAGAAGGATGATAAACAAGTTACAAAAAGAAAATGTTGACAAAAAAAAATGTATTGCTAAGAACTCAAGACGGTGGATCATTTGTTTACAGATTATGTGTGCTTTAAACGTTTGATAAAAGAATGTTCACTTAAATGGAATAACAAAGAAGGAGTTAATCATTATTGCCACCGTGTGGATGTGGGGAACCCCTGCTTGGAACAAAATAAGAGAATATTTTATAATTGGGGATACACTACAAAAATATTATATATTAGGTATAAAAAGTTGTCAATTTTTTAAAACATGTTGATTTTTAAAGTATCAATACATTTTGCCACTAAATATCAATACAACTACATTAAAGAGCGAATTTTCATCGCCTCTTCGTGTTTTGCACGTTTTACTATACTTTCTCACCAACTCTGCCGCGGAGTTGTCTCCATTTTCCACCAACTCTCTTTCTTCTCCCTTTCTTCTCTCTCTCCGGCGCCGCGGATCTGAGGGCCCTGTCCTGTATATTCCCGACGCGGAGTTGGTGCCCTCTCCGCCGCGGATCTGATCGCCCTGCCCTGCTCTCTGAGCTGTACTCTCTCACCGACTCCGCCACGGAAATGTCTCTACGCCGCGGATCTGACCGCCCTGCCCTGCTCTTTGACCTGTACTTTCTCACCGGCTCCGCCGCGGATATGTCTCCATCTCCCACCAACTTTCTTTCTTCTCCCTTTCTTCTCTCTCTCTTCTCTCTCTCTCTCTCTCTCTCTCTCTCTCTCCGCCACGGATCTGAGGGCCCTGTCCTGTTGCCGACGCGGAGTTGGTGCCCTCTCCACCGTGGATCTGACTGTAGTGTCCCAGTTTTTTTTCCCTGTGTTTTTCCCCTGTTCGGGGTGTGGAACACCTAGTGTTGGTGTGTTGGGCCCCAACATGTCAAAGGGAGGTGTTGTTTGGACTCAGGGAGGATTTGGGGTCAAGCCTGACCTTCGGCTGCCTTTGCCGAATTTTAGGAATGGAATCAGGCTAAACGGAGGCCGTATTTGGATTCAGCGCGGAAAAACGCTTGAAAACGGCTATTTACTTATTTATTTTGGAGTCCGGATGCCCAAAAACGGACCCCCGGAAGTTTTCTGCGCAAAATGGCGCACGGGGGGAGCTGTGGACCGGCCGGGGACACGTGGCAGGCTCTTATTGGGCCGGCGCACGGCTCTCGGTCCACGGAGCGGGCCGCCGGTGCACGGTGGACCGGCGGGCCACGTGGCAGGCGCCAGTTGGGCCGGTGCAGCGCGCGCGGCGCAGGGATCGCGCGCGGGCAGCGCGGGCAGGCCGGGCAGGCTCATGTGTGCGCGGTGCACGCAACACCGCGCGTGGGCGGCCGTACGCGCACGCGGGCGGCGCGCGTTGACGGACCGGGCGCCCGGTCGGGCGGGCGGCGCCGCCCCACGTGGCGCCACGCCATTGGCGGGCGCCGCACGCGGGCTGACCCGGGGGGGGGGGGGGGGGCATGTGGCGCTCCCCCACTGGGCCCGCACGGCTGCCGCCTGTTTGGCGGACACGTGTCGGGCCCAGGAGCGGGGGGGGGTGGGGTCGGACGGGCGGTGGCGTGCGGCCGGATCCGGTGCGCGTGCTGGGCGGGCCGGGCCGCACTGTAGCGCGCCCGAATTTGGCGGGCCGGCTGCACTGTGCAGCCCGAATTGGGCCGGGCCGCACTGTTTGCGCCCGGAAGTCGGGACATATTGGGAATTTTCCCATTTGTTTGGCTGGGCCTATATAAAGGCCCCCTCCCCTCCTTGTTGGGCTTTTTCCGAGAGAAAGAGAGAGATCCAGGAGAGTGGTGTGTGAGAAGTGAAGTTTTTCCTCTCACATTTTTCTACCTCGTGGTGCGTTCCCAGATTTTTGGGAAGATCGACAGCGGCGTTCCGGATTTTACAGCGTGCCTCGGTTTTCCCCCATTTCGGCCCGTTATCGTCGCATTTCAGTCCGAGGAGTCCCCTGCGCAGTACAGGAGTCCGATTTCGACGATTTCTTCGCCAGTGTGTTCCTAAGAGGTAGGGCTTCGTTTTTCGTGTTGATGGTTTCTCCAGATTCTGATTCTTTAGCACGATTCCCGAGGTGATTTGACACCCCATTTTGCTGGTTGGATTTTTGGACAGCGGCGACTTCGACGAATTATTTCTCCGCGTAGGAATATCGGATCGAGGCAATTCAAGAGTCGATTTTGGGTGATTTTTCGCGAGGAACGCAACCGTGATTTTTCTGGGATTTTAAAAGCTCGGGCCAGAGGTGAAAATTCCTCGTTTTGCGTGCTGATTTTAAAACAGCAAATGTGTGTTTGGAAATTATTATATTTACACCGTGTACACTTGTGTGATGTTGTAGGACATTGTTACAGCTGACGGTGTGTTTAGAAGACAGCGGGTATTTTCTGGGTACATTGTGCACGCTTTTCGAGGTGGGTGGTTGCGCTTTCCTCTTTGTTGACTTGCTCACTAGGAATAAAAGAGTGT
>CM054932.1:26019744-26072191 GCA_029168755.2 Tillandsia fasciculata | reverse complement strand
TTATTATTATTAAAATTATTTGATTTAATAGTTAATGATTGATAAAAAAAATCTTTTATTTCGTGCAACCCAAAAGTGACTGTAATTCTTATATATCTAATATCTTCACACTAATTTTATCAAATTTTTTAAAATATTAAAAAATCTAACAAAATTTCTGTTCATTCAAATTAATTTTATCAAATTTTTATTTTAATATTAAAATTCAAAAGCTATCTTAAAATAAAATGTTGTGGGGGGAGGGTGTTTGGTTATATGTTTAAGTATACAAAGGTTAATAATATATATCATTTTTTAAAAAATTATAATGGTTAAGCTACAGTATTTAAAATTTTATCGGGATCAAAATTTTCGGCAACATATTATATGCAAAAGGCCGGTGGAAGAGACGATAGACAGAAGAGGTCAAAATTGATCATTCCTATCGCAAGTGGCAAAGGACTTGGTGGTGATATTCGAGATCCCGAGTTCGAAATTTAGTTTTTCACATTTTCAACTAAGTTTATTTCATATTTCAAAATAAACAAATTAGGTAGCCTGCTATCTTTCTTTCAAACAAAAAAAAAAAAAAAAAAAAAAAAAAAAAGTTCAAATAGAAATAGACTCCTTCCTAAAGGACACAATAAAATTAGTAAAATACTCACACAATAAAATTAATAAAATTAATATACAATTTTCTGCCGGTGGTATTAAGAATTTTAAAAATAGTTTAAAATTAAAATTAATAAAATTTTGGTCTAACTAGTTTTGAGAAAGAAGGATGATAACCAAGTTACAAAAAGAAAAATGTTGACAACAAAAAAAATGTATTGCTAAGAACTCAAGACGGTGGATCATTTGTTTACAGATTATGTGTGCTTTAAACGTTTGATAAAAGAATGTTCACTTAAATGGAATAACAAAGAAGGAGTTAATCATTATTGCCACCGTGTGGATGTGGGGAACCCCCTGCTTGGAACAAAATAAGAGAATATTTTATAATTGGGGATACACTACAAAATATTATATATTAGGTATAAAAAGTTGTCAATTTTTTTAAAACATGTCGATTTTTAAAGTATCAATACATTTTGCCACTAAATATCAATACAACTACATTAAAGAGCGAATTTTCATCGCCTCTTCGCGTTTTGCACGTTTTACTGTACTTTCTCACCAACTCTGCCGCGGAGTTGTCTCCATTTTCCACCAACTCTCTTTCTTCTCCCTTTCTTCTCTCTCTCCGGCGCCGCGGATCTGAGGGCCCTGTCCTGTATATTCCCGACGCGGAGTTGGTGCCCTCTCCGCCGCGGATCTGATCGCCTGCCCTGCTCTCTGAGCTGTACTCTCTCACCGACTCCGCCACATGTGGAAATGTCTCTACGCCGCGGATCTGCCGCCCTGCCTGCTCTTTGACCTGTACTTTCTCACCGGCTCCGCCGCGGATATGTCTCCATCTCACCACAACTTTCTTTCTTCTCCCTTTCTTCTCTCTCTCTCTCTCTCTCTTTCTCTCTCTCTCTCTCTCTCTCCTCCGCCACGGATCTGAGGGCCAGTGTCCTGTTGCCGACGCGGAGTTGGGCCCTCTCCAACGTGGATCTGACTGTAGTGTCCCAGTTTTTTTCCCTGTGTTTTTCCCCTGTTCGGGGTGTGGAACACCTAGTGTTGGTGTGTTGGGCCCCAACATGTCAAAGGGAGGTGTGTTGTTTGGACTCAGGGAGGATTTGGGGTCAAGCCTGACCTTCGGCTGCCTTTGCCGAATTTTAGGATGGAATCAGGCTAAACGGAGGCCGTATTTGGATTCAGCGCGGAAAAAACGCTTGAAAACGGCTATTTACTTATTTATTTTGGAGTCCGGATGCCCAAAAACGGACCCCCGGAAGTTTTCTGCGCAAAATGGTGCACGGGGGGAGCTGTGGACCGGCCGGGGACACGTGGCAGGCTCTTATTGGGCCGGCGCACGGCTCTCGGTCCACGGAGCGGGCCGCCGGTGCACGGTGGACCGGCGGGCCACGTGGCAGGCGCCAGTTGGGCCGGTGCAGCGCGCGGCGCGGCGCGGGATCGCGCGCGGGCAGCGCGGGCAGGCCGGGCAGGCTCATGTGTGCGCGGTGCACGCAACACCGCGGCGCGCCGTGACGTGGGCTGGCCGTACGCGCCCGCGGGCGGCGCGTTGACGGACCGGCGCCCGTGTCGGGCGGGCAGCGCCGCCCCACGTGGCGCCACGCCATTGGCGGGCGCCGCACGCGGGCTGACCCGGGGGGGGGGGGGGGGGCATGTGGCACTCCCCACTGGGCCCGCACGGCTGCCGCCTGTTTGGCGGACACGTGTCGGGCCCTGGGAGCGGGTCGGACGGGCGGTGGCGTGCGGCCGGATCCGGTGCGCGTGCTGGGCGGGCCGGGCCGCACTGTGCGCGCCCGGAATTTGGCGGGCCGGGCTGCACTGTGCGCGCCCGAATTGGGCCGGGCCGCACTGTTTGCGCCCGGAAGTCGGGACATATTGGGAATTTTCCCATTTGTTTGGCTGGGCCTATATAAGGCCCCCTCCCCTCCTTCTTGGGCTTTTTCCGAGAGAAAGAGAGAGATCCAGGGAGAGGTGTGAGAAGTGAAGTTTTTCCTCTCACATTTTTCTACCTCGTGGTGCGTTCCCAGATTTTTGGAAGATCGACAGCGGCGTTCCGGATTTTACAGTGTGCCTCGGTTTTCCCCCATTTCGGCCCGTTATCGTCGCATTTCAGTCCGAGGAGTCCCCTGCGCAGTACAGGAGTCCGATTTCGACGATTTCTTCGCCAGTGTGTTCCTAAGAGGTAGGGCTTCGTTTTTCGTGTTGATGGTTTCTCCAGATTCCGATTCTTTGGCACGATTCCCGAGGTGATTTGACACCCCATTTTGCTGGTTGGATTTTTGGACAGCGGCGACTTCGACGAATTATTTCTCCGCGTAGGAATATCGGATCGAGGCGATTCAAGAGTCGATTTTGGGTGATTTTTCGCGAGGAACGCAACCGTGATTTTTCTGGGATTTTAGGAGCTCGGGACAGAGGTGAAAATTCCTCGTTTTGCGTGCTGATTTTAAAACAGCAAATGTGTGTTTGGAAATTGTTATATTTACACCTTGTACACTTGTGTGATACTGTAGGACATTGTTACAGCTGACGGTGTGTTTAGAAGACAGCGGGTATTTTCTGGGTACATTGTACACGCTTTTCGAGGTGGGTGGTTGCGCTTTCCTCTTTGTTGACTTGCTCACTAGGAGTAGAAGAGTTCTACAATTATAAATGTGACAGTTAACTTGTGGTACATGAACCTATTGCATAGGCCCCCCTAAATTAATTGATAGCTTCTATGTGATAAATCTGGGACAATAAATTTGGACAACTGCCATATCTTGAACCGCATGCAACTAAGTAGCTCAATAATATTTTAAAATGAGTCTTCACATGAAACCTTAGTCGCTTTTCAAATGCTTTTAAAAAGAACACTTGCATGCTTATTTGGACAGCTAGTTAGGCCACTATTTTACTGCAACACTATATTATGGGATTTGACTTAGGAGAAAACATGTGTTTATTGTTATTCTTCTCTATCGATGCATGATGATCGAGTCGGATCGGGATCTTGAGATAGTGTAGTCGGATCTTGAGTCTGGGACAGTTTAGACTCGTCTTGGGGATTGTAGGGCATAGTGGCAACCGCGGATGTTAGGCGGTTGACCAGATGTTTTTACCTTATCAGATTGGGGTCTATGGGTTCAGCGGTGACCGCGGATTTTGGGCGGTTGACCGGATGTTATTATCATATCAGATTGGGGATTGGGGTTGCATTAGTGGATGGAGTATTCCCACTTTGATCATAGTCATGATCCAGTCCTGCTATTGCGAGACATTGGTTACAGAGATGCTTGATACAGAGATACGTGATACAGGGATACTTTACATACTTTACTCGTGTGGGTCGCTCCCCTCGAGTGCCACTCCGGAGTAGGCTTTACACCGTGCCGAGCGCCGGGCACCTTGATGAGTTGCGATTGATGACAGAGCAGGCAGTGCCAGTATTTTCTGGCCCTCTGATTGGGTTTCCTTGGGCAGTCAGCCTTGTAGTTGCATACATACAGTTATCTTTTTGGCACTGCATTTAGAGGCATAGTATTGGTAGTTCCTTCCTGCAGTCTTTATTGCATACCTCTGTTCTTTCCTTTCTGCCTCTTATAGTCCTAGTGGGTTTGTCAGCATTCGAGGTTTTACCCACTAGGGGAGGCTACTGGTTTATCTAGTAGTTCTCACCCCCATTATTGTTGTTTCTTGTCCTCTTTCCCCTTTGTTTTGCAGAGTCGACCGTGGGAGCTGCTGGGCCTTCAGCGGCAGATCGAGGTAAGAGGATTGCCGACTAGCTAGATCGTCTACCCCGAGCGAGAGATTAGCTAGACTTTTACTGTACTCCCCTTTTGTATCTCAGACTTTAGTAGTTTACTTTTGGGTCTGGCTGTGGCCAGCTGGTTGTATTATTTTGGTGAGCTGGGAGTATATTGTACTTTTATTTCAGTTTACAGTTTAATTCAGTCTGAGATTACTGTTAGTTCTATTAGTTCAGCTCTGTTTGTGCTCTTTTATTGTATATTATCTATCTGAGCAGGTTACCAGCGCTTCGTGTACATGGGAAATTCTGTGTACACGGCGGATCTGTTGGCGGGCCCGGGTTCTGGTTACCCCGGGGCGTGACAGATTAAGTTGGTATCAGAGCTTAGGGATAGGTCAGATGGGACTTAGGAAACCCTAGGCTTTTGGCAGACCCTAGGATGATAGGGCGTGAGAGACGTGACATTTCGCGAAAGTCGTTGATTTATTTACTTGGACTCTTCCAGTGAGTGAAGAGGGATCGATATACCCAATTTCTGGTGGACCGTTATGTTGGCTGCAGACAACATAAAGTCGCAAAAATTGGGGGATGTCTTTGACTTTCGCTAGATTGGGTCGTGTGGGGTTATGTTACTGATTTGTGTTTTTTTTTTTTTTTTTTTTTTTTTTTTGTGACAGTATGTCGCCCCGTCGTCGTTGTTCTGTCGGGAGTATCTCCACCCCTTCTGAGGAGCCCGAGCAGGCGGTATCTACAGAGCTGGGGGAACTGCGGGCCTTGGTGACCCATTTAGTGGCGAGGAGCTTTCGACAGGACCAGCGCCTGGAACAGCTACTGGCGCAGAGAGGTGGTTCGGCAGTCGGAGAGAGGGCTAGGGCATCGGAGCAGCGTTTTGGAGGAAACGCCCAGCCCCGGATGTTGTTGGACAGGCCAGCTCTTCTAGACAGCCACGGTTTCGCGGCAGGTGTGTTTTCTGTAGAGGACGACACCCCATCAGGTACCTGTGACTTAAGGCGGGGTCGATGCTTCCGATGTGGGCAGTCTGGCCACGTTCGAACTTCGTGCCCCCTCTCGACCTCTGTACCCCCTTCTTCAGCGTTGGCCCCTATCGCATCCCAGCAAGGATCTCCGCAGCAGCAGCAGACACGGCAAGTGCGGGCTCCCTACAGTTGTATTTTCTGTGGAGGTCAGCATTTTCCCGGCACTTGCGCCCAGCGGTGGGGTCGCTGCTATAGGTGTGGACAGCCCGGGCACCTGCGAGTTGCGTGCCCCTCGGGGACGGCGGCGGCACCCACTTTAGTGTCCGTCCCTACTACTTCCCAGCTACGACCGGGAGCTTCACCGACAGGTCTCCAGGTAGACCGAGCTTCGCCCCCACACCCTTCTGGTGAGAGACAGCCGTTGTTGAGCGGTCGGGATAGCTTAGCGCAGGCGGGGGATTCCACTACGGCTGACCGTGTGGTGGCAGGTATGGTCTATTTCTGGCATTTGGATTCATATCTTTTGTTACTGGAGCTTCGCATCCTTTCATTAGTAGATCATTTGCATCATTACATGGGTTAGAGGTAGGACTTTTGCCACGTGCACGAGAGGTTCAGATTCCCGATCACACTTTGCACGTGGAGGAGTGTTGTTGGTCCTGCCCGATGCAGATCGAGTCCTGGATTATGCCAGCAGACCTGTTGGTCTTGAGACAGCTGCGGGGCTTTGATGTGGTTCTCGGGATGGACTGGCTGGCTCGATATTTTGCGACAATTGACTGTGCCGAGAGGACTGTCACTTTTAGAGAGCCAGGCCAGGAGGTGTTGGTGTACTGGGGATGTCCGAGTGCTTTCTTTGCCTCTTTGGTTTCGACTTCCCAAGCGAGGCAGATGATTCATCGTGGATGTGTAGCCTTTTTGGCTAGTGTTGTAGAGGGGCCTACAGTGGCACCGGGACTCGGGGATATCCCTATCGTCCGCGAGTTCCCGGATGTATTTCCACCTGAGCTGACTTGTATGCCGCCCGACAGAGAGATTGAGTTGGGATTGACGTAGTTCCAGGAACCGCGCCAATCTCTAAGGCTCCTTACCGGATGGCACCGGCTGAGCTGCGAGAGCTTAAAGCACAGCTGCAAGATTTGTTGGATAAGGGTTTCATTAGACCCAGTGTGTCGCCCTGGGGAGCACCGGTGCTATTCGTGAAGAAGAAAGATGGGTCACTTAGACTGTGTGTGGACTATAGGGAGCTGAATAAAGTGACCATCAAGAACAAGTACCCTTTTGCCGCGCATCGACGATCTCTTTGATCAGCTGCAAGGGTCTTGTGTCTTTTCCAAGATTGATCTACAGTCTGGTTACCACCAATTAAAGGTGAAGGCCAAGGATATTCCTAAGACTGCTTTCAGATCACGGTACGGGCATTATGAGTTTACAGTTATGCCATTTGGATTGACTAATGCCCCTGCCGCCTTTATGGACTTGATGAACAGGATATTTCGGCCATTCCTGGATCGATTTGTGGTGGTGTTCATAGATGATATCCTGGTTTACTCCCGGAGCGAGGCCGAGCATGAGGAGCACTTGAGGACTGTGCTACAACTTCTACGGGGGAAGAAGTTGTACGCCAAGCTGACAAAGTGTGAGTTTTGGATTCGGGAGGTAGCGTTCTTGGGCCATGTGATTTCCGCAGCAGGTGTAGCTGTAGACCCGGCGAAGATTGAGGCAGTTCGTGATTGGCCCCGACCGACGACTGTATCAGAGGTGCGCAGCTTCATGGGATTAGCTGGTTATTATCGTCGGTTTGTGGAAGGCTTTGCGAAGCTTTCTACACCCCTCACTCGGTTGACGCGTAAAGGGGTTAAGTTTATCTGGAGTGAGGACTGCCAGAAGAGCTTCGAGGAGCTGAAGGACAGACTGATGACTGCCCCTATCCTTTCCCTCCCTGTTATGGGGAAAGGATATGTGATCTACAGTGACGCATCGCACAGTGGACTGGGTTGCGTGTTGATGCAGGATGGGAGGGTAATTGCTTATGCATCGAGACAGCTCAAGGATTACGAAAAGAATTACCCTACCCACGACTTAGAGCTCGCTGCCGTGGTGTTTGCACTGAAGCTTTGGCGCCATTACCTGTACGGGGAGCGTTGCGAGATCTACACCGACCACAAGAGTTTAAAGTATCTGTTCACCCAGAAGGAGCTGAACTTGAGGCAGCGCAGGTGGTTAGAGCTACTAAAGGATTATGATGTGGATATCCTTTACCACCAGGCAAGGCTAACGTGGTCGCTGATGATTTGAGCCGGAGAGCAGTTCAGAGTTTGTCTATGTTGATCTCAGACCAGGCGCCCCTATTGGAGGAGATGAGACGGCTCGAGTTAGAGGTTGTGTCCCCTGGGGTCTCTGCTAGACTGACGTCATTAGTCGTGCAGCCCACTCTGCTGGACAGGATCAGGGAGAAATAGAGTGAGGACCCCCACTTGACCAGGATTCGAGATCAGCTTCTGAGTGATCAGTCAGGGGATTTTACAGTGGATGCTGCGGGAGTACTGAGGTACAGGGACCGAGCATGTGTGCCAGTGGATGCTGAGATCAGAGAGCAGGCATTGAGAGAGGCCCATTATACACCTTATACCCTTCATCCTGGGGGGACTAAGATGTATAAGGACCTCAAGGCACATTTTGGTGGAATGGCATGAAGAGGGATGTCGGGAGATTTGTGGCCCAGTGTTTGACTTGTCAGCAAGTAAAAGCTGAGCACCGGGTGCCAGCTGGCAAGTTACAAAGTCTCCCATCCCTGAGTGGAAATGGGACCACATTACCATAGACTTCGTGGTCGGATTGCCGAGGGCACAGGGCGGGGCAGATGCTATCTGGGTAGTGGTGGATCGACTTACTAAGTCAGCGCACTTTATGCCTATGCAGACTACTTGGCCACTCGATCGACTAGCCCAGTTATACCTTGATGAGATTGTGAGACTGCATGGGGTACCCGCCTCCATAGTGTCAGATAGGGATCCGAGGTTTGCCTCACGTTTTTGGGGTAGTTTGCAGACTGCGATGGGGACTCAGCTCAGATTCAGTACAGCTTTTCATCCTCAGACTGATGGGCAGTCAGAGCGGACCATACAGATCTTGGAGGACATGCTGAGGGCTTGCGTCTTGGATTTCGGCGGAGGTTGGATTCGGCACTTATCCTTGGTTGAGTTTGCGTACAACAACAGCTTTCAAGCGAGCATACAGATGGCTCCGTTTGAAGCGTTGTATGGACGCAAGTGCCGATCACCACTTTATTGGAGTGACGTAGGCGAGAGACGGACCTTGGGGCCAGATATACTGCTAGAGGCAGAGGAGAAGGTCCGCGTGATTCGACAGCATCTTCAGACCGCTCAGAGCCGACAGAGGAGCTATGCTGATGTTCGGCGCCGAGACTTAGAGTTTCAGGTTGGAGATCATGTATTTTTGAAAGTCTCGCCGTCCAAGGGGATCAGGAGGTTCGGCATTCGCGGGAAACTCAGCCCCCGATACATTGGACCATTCGAGGTGTTGGAGCGTATCGGGCCTGTTGCTTATCGACTTGCACTTCCCCCGAGACTGGCTGGTGTCCACGATGTTTTCCATGTTTCCACCCTGAGGAGGTACGTCTTCGACCCGTCGCACGTCATCGACTTTGCACCCCTCGAGATCAGCGAGGATTTGAGATATGAGGAGCGCCCAGTACGGATTCTTGATCGGGAGGTGAAAGAATTGCGCAATCGGACCATTCCCTATGTGAAGATCCTTTGGAGCAATCATGATGAGCGCGAGGCGACGTGGGAGCCAGAGTCAGAGATGATGGACGCCTACCCCTACTTGTTCGAGGCTCTGGATTGAGGTATGATTTTAGTTTCGAGGACGAAACTTTTTTTAGTGGGGGAGGATGTAGTGTCCCAGTTTTTTTTCGTTGTGTTTTTCCCCTGTTCGGGGTGTGGAACACCTAGTGTTGGTGTGTTGGGCCCCAACATGTCAAAGGGAGGTGTTGTTTGGACTCAGGGAGGATTTGGGGTCAAGCCTGACCTTCGGCTGCCTTTGCCGAATTTTAGGAATGGAATCAGGCTAAACGGAGGCCGTATTTGGATTCAGCGCGGAAAAACGCTTGAAAACGGCTATTTACTTATTTATTTTGGAGTCCGGATGCCCAAAAACGGACCCCCGGAAGTTTTCTGCGCAAAATGGTGCACGGGGGGAGCTGTGGACCGGCCGGGGACACGTGGCAGGCTCTTATTGGGCCGGCGCACGGCTCTCGGTCCACGGAGCGGGCCGCCGGTGCACGGT
This sequence comes from Tillandsia fasciculata, assembly GCA_029168755.2. Lineage (NCBI taxonomy): Eukaryota > Viridiplantae > Streptophyta > Magnoliopsida > Poales > Bromeliaceae > Tillandsia > Tillandsia fasciculata. The sequence goes on along the minus strand of CM054932.1, from coordinate 26,062,573 downwards.
GGACCGGCGGGCCACGTGGCAGGCGCCAGTTGGGCCGGTGCAGCGCGCGCGGCGCAGGGATCGCGCGCGGGCAGCGCGGGCAGGCCGGGCAGGCGGGGGCAGCGGCGCGGTGCACGGTGGACCGGGGCGCGCCACGTGGCGGCCCCGGATTTGCCGGCTCATGTGTGCGCGGTGCACGCAACACCGCGCGTGGGCGGCCGTACGCGCACGCGGGCGGCGCGTTGACGGACCGGCGCCCGTGTCGGGCGGGCGGCGCCGCCCCACGTGGCGCCACGCCATTGGCGGGCGCCGCACGCGGGCTGACCCGGGGGGGGGGGCATGTGGCACTCCCCCACTGGGCCCGCACGGCTGCCGCCTGTTTGGCGGACACGTGTCGGCCCAGGAGCGGGTCGGACGGGCGGTGGCGTGCGGCCGGATCCGGTGCGCGTGCTGGGCCGGGCGGGCCGCACTGTGCGCGCCCGGAATTTGGCGGGCCGGGCTGCACTGTGCGCGCCCGAATTGGGCCGGGCCGCACTGTTTGCGCCCGGAAGTCGGGACATATTGGGAATTTTCCCATTTGTTTGGCTGGGCCTATATAAAGGCCCCCTCCCCTCCTTGTTGGGCTTTTTCCGAGAGAAAGAGAGAGATCCAGGGAGAGGTGTGAGAAGTGAAGTTTTTCCTCTCACATTTTTCTACCTCGTGGTGCGTTCCCAGATTTTTGGGAAGATCGACAGCGGCGTTCCGGATTTTACAGCGTGCCTCGGTTTTCCCCCATTTCGGCCCGTTATCGTCGCATTTCAGTCCGAGGAGTCCCCTGCGCAGTACAGGAGTCCGATTTCGACGATTTCTTCGCCAGTGTGTTCCTAAGAGGTAGGGCTTCGTTTTTCGTGTTGATGGTTTCTCCAGATTCCGATTCTTTGGCACGATTCCCGAGGTGATTTGACACCCTATTTTGCTGGTTGGATTTTTGGACAGCGGCGACTTCGACGAATTATTTCTCCGCGTAGGAATATCGGATCGAGGCGCTTCAAGAGTCGATTTTGGGTGGTTTTTCGCGAGGAACGCAACCGTGATTTTTCTGGGATTTTAGGAGCTCGGGACAGAGGTGAAAATTCCTCGTTTTGCGTGCTGATTTTAAAACAGCAAATGTGTGTTTGGAAATTGTTATATTTACACCTTGTACACTTGTGTGATACTGTAGGACATTGTTACAGCTGACGGTGTGTTTAGAAGACAGCGGGTATTTTCTGGGTACATTGTACACGCTTTTCGAGGTGGGTGGTTGCGCTTTCCTCTTTGTTGACTTGCTCACTAGGAGTAGAAGAGTTCTACAATTATAAATGTGACAGTTAACTTGTGGTACATGAACCTATTGCATAGGCCCCCCCTAAATTAATTGATAGCTTCTATGTGATAAATCTGGGACAATAAATTTGGACAACTGCCATATCTTGAACCGCATGCAACTAAGTAGCTCAATAATATTTTAAAATGAGTCTTCACATGAAACCTTAGTCGCTTTTCAAATGCTTTTAAAAAGAACACTTGCATGCTTATTTGGACAGCTAGTTAGGCCACTATTTTACTGCAACACTATATTATGGAATTTGACTTAGGAGAAAACATGTGTTTATTGTTATTCTTCTCTATCGATGCATGATGATCGAGTCGGATCGGGATCTTGAGATAGTGTAGTCGGATCTTGAGTCTGGGACAGTTTAGACTCGTCTTGGGGATTGTAGGGCATAGTGGCAACCGCGGATGTTAGGCGGTTGACCAGATGTTTTTACCTTATCAGATTGGGGTCTATGGGTTCAGCGGTGACCGCGGATTTTGGGCGGTTGACCGGATGTTATTATCATATCAGATTGGGGATTGGGGTTGCATTAGTGGATGGAGTATTCCCACTTTGATCATAGTCATGATCCAGTCCTGCTATTGCGAGACATTGGTTACAGAGATGCTTGATACAGAGATACGTGATACAGGGATACTTTACATACTTTACTCGTGTGGGTCGCTCCCCTCGAGTGCCACTCCGGAGTAGGCTTTACACCGTGCCGAGCGCCGGGCACCTTGATGAGTTGCGATTGATGACAGAGCAGGCAGTGCCAGTATTTTCTGGCCCTCTGATTGGGTTTCCTTGGGCAGTCAGCCTTGTAGTTGCATACATACAGTTATATTTTTGCACTGCATTTAGAGGCATAGTAGTGGTAGTTCCTTTTGCAGTCTTTATTGCATACCTCTGTTCTTTCCTTTCTGCCTCTTATAGTCCTAGTGGGTTTGTCAGCATTCGAGGTTTTACCCACTAGGGGAGGCTACTGGTTTATCTAGTAGTTCTCACCCCCATTATTGTTGTTTCTTGTCCTCTTTCCCCTTTGTTTTGCAGAGTCGACGTGGGAGCTGCTGGGCCTTCAGCGGCAGATCGAGGTAAGAGGATTGCCGACTAGCTAGATCGTCTACCCCGAGCGAGAGATTAGCTAGACTTTTACTGTACTCCCCTTTTGTATCTCAGACTTTAGTAGTTTACTTTTGGGTCTGGCTGTGGCCAGCTGGTTGTATTATTTTGGTGAGCTGGGAGTATATTGTACTTTTATTTCAGTTTACAGTTTAATTCAGTCTGAGATTACTGTTAGTTCTATTAGTTCAGCTCTGTTTATGCTCTTTTATTGTATATTATCTATCTGAGCAGGTTACCAGCGCTTCGTGTACATGGGAAATTCTGTGTACACGGCGGATCTGTTGGCGGGCCCGGGTTCTGGTTACCCCGGGGCGTGACACTGACAGCCCTGCGCCGCGGATCTGAGGGCCATGTCCTGTTGCTGATGCAGAGTTGGTGCCCTGTTGCGGACGTGCTCCTCCGGTGCCGTTCGGTTGTCTACTCACGAGGTGACACTACCCAATCTCTCTCTCTCTCTCTCTCTCTCTCTCTCTCCGGCCCAGTTCGGTTTTCTATCCGGCTATATATACTGTTGGACTTTTGCCCATTTCCTTTGTATACTTTAAGTGGCAACCACCATGATCGCCAACTTAGCTGAAGATAAAGTGTCAATTTTTTGTCGCCACAAACTATGCGAATAAAATTAACACCAATAACAAGTAAAATTGTCAATAACAATAAATAAGTAATAAAATAAAATATATAAATAATACATTTAAGTAAGCAAAATTATTCTTTTAATAATAATTTAAAGACTAATTAACTTCTGATTCACAACAGTTTAAAAATAAAGTAATAATAACACTAGTTTAAAGACAAAAGGATTATAATATCGGATATATATCTAATTTAACATTATTCTTGACTTTCTAAATTTCCAAAATAGAAAATACTTAAAAAAGGACTAAAAAAAAAATTTCACCTCCTAATTCAACAACCATTCATTTCCTACAACAAATAAAAAGAAGAAAAATAAATTATATAAATTAAAAAAATCTATAATATAAGGTGGAGTATTAGTTACAATAATACATAATATATAATTTAGGTCGAAAAGGCAACCAAAAAATGAAACAGGATCAAACATGAAATAAAACAAGAAATGAAACAACTCTAGATTTCAAAGTCATTTCATGTTTTGTACTAATTCAAGAGCAATTAGTATATACATAAGAAATTTCGAAACAAAGAAAATAGTATGTATAATTATCAAATTATAAAAAAAAAAATAATGAATATGAAAGTCTCAAAAACTAACATTAGCTCTCTTTGGAGTAAGAAACACAACATACATCATTGTTAATTACATTGAATCAAACTGAATAGGTGCAGCTGTAACAACTATATGTCCAACAAAAATTTATAGCTAAATTCAATCAAAACAGTTCCTTAGCATCTTTAGGGATATAAAAAAAAGGGATAATTGCCTCTGTACCCCTGCAATATTAAGAAATATCTGATTTACCCCTCTTATTTTTTTCTTTCTAATATACCCCTCATACGTTCCACCGTTATTAAATATACCCCTGCCGTTTCCCTCCGTTAAGTTAACTAGGGTTAAACGAGAGTTAAATATTAATCACAGTTACAAGTTATTAAAAATACCTATTTTGCCCCTAGTTAATAAATCATTTTCCCTCAGCTGTCCCCAAAAAAAACAAAAACAAAAAATCCAAAATTAGGGCACGCACGGTCTAGCTCTCGCCCAATTCCCTCCACGGTCTAGCTCTCGCCCAATTCCCTCCGTCCCTTACACCCCCTCTCTCCTCTCCCTGGTTTGATCCCCAACTCCCTGGTTTGATCCCCAAACCCTTACCCTAGCCGATCGAGGGATCACAGAGTGCCTTCAAATCCGGCGCCGTTCATGGCGGAACCGCGGCGGGATCCTGCGACGGGCTCCGAATTGGCGAAATTTTTTTGATCCCCAACTCCCTGGTTTGATCCCGCGAAAAATTGGCGAAATTTTTTTTCATTACCTAATTAACTTTGAACCCCCCATAGTTACTTCTCTCTGTAGTAGAATTAGAAGCTTCGAATTAGAGATTGTGTGCTTTTGGGTCTCAAAATCACCTTTTTTGTGTTGTGTTTCCTGCTACCACAAAAGCTTCAGGCTTTTCTAATTGTTAAACACAGTATTGCATATAACTCTAGCTGAAAGTAGAAGAAAAAGTAGGGCCAAAGAGGCCCTAAATGTCAAAAGGGTTGATTGCATTGATCTGTTTGTGTTTGAGCTGCGCATAACTTTTCAAGTACACTTTTGATGGAAATATAGGAATAGATTGTATTGAGAGCAAATACATTGATGTTGTGGATAATCATTTAGCTTTATTATTAATGCCGAGGTGCTGCTGCTATTGTTCTATGTGGGTTGTTACTGCAGAGCTGCCTAGTCTGGAAACTTATAAGCTGTTCAGGTTAAATCTGTTTCTATTTAGAATTAGAAACCTGTTTGGCCAGGCCCAAGCTTCTACATGCAAAAATGATGTTTCAACAGTAGACCCTAGCACACAATCTTCAAGATAATTTGATTCTTTCAAGTTATTATATCTATTTTTTATTTTCTTGTAATTTCAATTTCTAGATATAGTGACTTTAAATTTTTTTATAGCAAAAGAAGAAGAAAAGATAGTAGATCGCAACGGCAAGAGGAAGATGAGCACCATGCAGCAGCAGCATCACAATCTTCAAGGTAATTTGTTTCTTTCAAGTTATTTCTGATATTTTCTGGTTGAGCTTATAGGTCCTGTGCTTATTTCAAGTTATTTCTGATATTTTTTTGTTGAGATTTTTATGGCTGTTTTTGTGACTCTGGTGCGTCGATTAGTCCATTTTTAGGTTATAGTTTCAATTTGTAGGGTTTTTATGATAGAATGAGCTAATGATTTTTAGGTTATTGTTTCAATTTGTAGGGTTTTTATGATAGAATGAGCTGTGGAGTCATAGTTCACATTGTTTATCAACTTGTTAATTGCTCCAGTGGTCCTCAACATTTAAGTGTAATATTCAATTTGATCCCCAAACTTTCTTTTTACAAATTTGACCTCTTTTGCATCTATTGCAAGCTTACCCAGCTAAATTCCTGCGTCATAATGTACAGAAATATCTATGTCTAGTCATCTAAGTACCATGTAAGTGACTTTTGAACTTTTTCTGTGTGCTCTTCTAGGGAAAGTTGAGGATGACTTTTCATATTATATAGGAGACGAAAAGGAGAGGAAATTTCTTAAATTGACGAAGAACTGATGATAAACGTGCATAATGAGCAAACTCTACCTTTTGAATAGTTTGACTGAGCAAGCAATTCAATTAGCATCAGATCTTATGGATTGTTAAGTGCTAAGTGTGAATATAGGCATTACATGCCAGTGAAGAATACTGAAGTAGTAACTTAATACCATGTGGGCCTGTAAGGATATTATGATCTTGGAGCATCGTATCATTAATTGCAACAAATTTTATGGCCCAAAACTTGGGCAAACTTTGTGTTGTTTCTGGAATCAGACAGACTGACCATTATCATCTCAAATTTCTTGGATTTTTTCCCGTGTATCAATTTCTTTCTCTAATTTATCAATTTCTTTCTCTGTTTTTGTGACTTTCAACTTCAATTTCAGTAAGAAAAGAAGGAATAATAGCGGATTGCAGCGAGGGCAAGAGTTTCAAGCCGCAGCATCTGGAGCATCACAGCAGCAACATGAGGCAATTCCCTATTCACAACAGGGTTCAACTATTTTCGACATTGACGCAAGCAGATTGCTAGGTTGAGAAAACAATGCATGCAAAGATGCTGATGGTGCTGTAATTTTTTGGGTGATGATAGTACTGTTTTAATATTATGTTATGTAATTTTTTGGGTGATGATAGTACTGCTCTAATACTATGTTATGTAATTTTTTGGATGATGATGGCGTTGTTTGGCGCTGTTTTTTATCAGCTTGACAATATTGTAATAGATTCCCAAAATACTAAGATATCTTACATAACTTCACCATCAGTTACAATATGTTGCATGTCTAAAATACTCCCCTCATCAATATATTGAGAATTATAATACAAACAAGTAATTTAAGCCTAAACAATATTTTCACTTCCATTGTTTGAATCTTTTGCTTAATGGCTTCTTCAATTGCTTGTAACTGGTATTTTAGATCTACAGTATTGTGTTGTACATCGTCAGTCCATAAAAAATAATTGCAATGTCCAACTCCTTCAACCTGCACAAAAACAAAAAAAAAACAAAGCTTACTTTACCCTAGTTTGAGCAAAAATGACAATCGTTAAATTATAAAATTTACTAGCTTATCTTACCCCCCAGTTTGAGCAACGGTAGAATCGACGTCCCTTACTAGTTGGCTGTTTCGATGTCCATATTCTACAAGATCTTCCGCAGTCGCACAAAGGAATTTGTGCGCTAAGAGATGATGCAGACCTCTCACTTAGATGGCTCATATGTAGCTAGAAGTTATGCAAATAGGAGGAGAAAGAGGCTTAGATCTCTTACTTAGAAGAAGTAGGAAGATTGATATGTTTTTTAAGCTATGAGGGTGCTTTTATAAGGTTAAAAGAAAGGTTACCGTTAAGATGGCCGTTGGAGGGCAAATAAGAAAGTAATTCGATATTTTAAGGGTAAATATGAAAACTATTGAAAATTTTAAGGGTACATAAGAAAAGTTGGTTATGGTAGAAGGGTATATTTGAAAGGGCAAAATGGTAATTTCACACCGCTAACGGCAGTAAACTGACAGACTTTAACTTCAGGGGTATTTTGGAAAGAAGTTGGAACGTAAGAAGGGTAGTTTTAATATTAGCCTTCTAAGAGAGGTAAATCTGAAAACAGGGAAATTTTCAGGGGTATGTAGGAAATTGCCCCTAAAAAAAAGGCATTAGATAAAAAAACTTCAAAGAATATCATAAAGCACTATATACATGAATATGTGGCCAGTAGTTCACAACTAGAAGTGATCTTTTACACATCAAAAATTGCTATACACATGCATATGTATTGGTTCACAACTAGAGGTGATCTTTATTTATAAAACAAGCACTTTTCGCTTTATCACTTTTCATGCATACGTTCTAATAACTAATTGGCAGATAAAATTCAGTCTTTACGTTCTTTCTGAGTTTTCACCTTCGTTTCCGAATTTTGGAGTGTGGACATAGAAGATGACTCTGATAGCCCTCTTCGCATTCGATCCGATCTGCGCATCCGATCTGCCACCAGAAGATTCGTGAAGAGTCAAGAATTATCAAGACAAGGACGATCTAAGAAGGCTAGTAAAACAATCTATTTGATCTGTCTTTTGATTCCTAGATACGTTCGCTATCTAGTTTGTAAGTTTCCGCTGCCCTCTAATTCCGACAGTTCACAACTAGAGGTGATCTTTATTTATAAAACAAGCACTTTTCGCTTTATCACTTTTCATGCATACAATATAACTAATTAGCAGATAAAATTTAGAAACACAACAAAAAAAAATTGTAAAAAAAAAAAAAAATTCTATATAATTACATTCAAAGAGGCCCAAACTAACCAACTAACAGCTCTATCAACCAGCTAATTAGAATATTCACATTATCATGTACAAGTGAAATCCTTTCTATTTAGTTCTCCAACATTAAAAGTTCACAATAAAAAATACTACCACAGTTTGAGGCAGCTATTTCTGTGTTATATATATGCATATACATTTTGAGATAATTAGCTCAGGACATTATTTTTTGGTATTCAATTTAATAGCTATCTATCTTGCGAGTTATTTTCTAGTATTAATATATATACAAACTTAATAAAAATTATTAATCTGTTTTTATCAATAAAATTTGATAAAAATATGGAAAAATAAAAAAAAATATTTGACCAAAAATTAAAGATATATCTATATCTTTTTTAAAAAATTAATAAAATTATAAAAGATATATTTTAACCGACTTGTAAAATTATATTCTAATTAAATTAATAACACTAAAATAAAAGAAAGTAACTAATACTGTTCAAATAATTAACTCAATCCTAATCCTAATCTAATAATAACAAGAAAACAGTATCTAGTCTCGCCCTATAAATAGATCGATATAAATAGCACGTATTTTTTATTAATATTAATATTAATTATTATTATTATTATTATATCATCATAAGAGAAAAGTTTTTAGTTCTTTAGCATGGCATCAGAGCAGCAGTCGTCAACGCCGACGAGGAGAATGGTTAAGATAAAGAGCTACGACGGCATTGTCGTGGAGGTGCCGGAGGCGGTGGCGGTCCAATCGACGGTGATAAAAAACGTCGTCGAGGACGTCGGCGTCGAGCTCCCGATCCCGATCCCGACCCCGAATGTCACCGGCGACATTCTAACGAAGGTCTTCGAGTTCTGCACCAAGCACGCCGAGTTCGCCGCCGCCAAGGAAGAGATGGATAGATGGGACCGGCAGTTCATAAACGTTCCCGCGAACATCCTCTACGACGTTACAACGGTGAGATTAATTTTCTTTGTTCTAATTGGTTTGGTTGATGCTCTTATTTAATTAAATAATACCAAATAACTAAGCATTTTGTTTAAAAATTTAGGATTAGTTGTACATAAATTTTTAAAAATATATCGAATAGTAAATATATTTTTATCAAATTTAATTTTTCATATTTATTCTTTCGTAAATTCTATATTATTCATATTTACTTAGTTTATTATTTATTTTTTATAAAAATATATATGAAATTAATTTAAAATTTTAATATCATAAAGCATAATATTACGTATATGGTGTTTTTTTTTTTTTTTTTTTTTTTTTTTTTTTTTTTTTTTTTGTTAATAATAATGTTTATTCTCACTTATTTAAAATAAATGTATATATAGGCAGCAGATTATTTGGATATTGGAGAGCTGATGAATTTATGTTGGGATAAGATGAAAAGTATGATTGCAGACAAGAGTTCGGAAGAGTCCAACATCCAGAACGACTTCACCCCAGAGGAACTGAAAGCCTTACAAAAAACTTTAGGTTTTGATGATGATGACGAAGAAAGTTATAATAATTATATATTTTAATTTGGTTATTTAATATTTTTTTAATTTTTGTTGATTTTTATTATTTAGTTTTTTAATTTGTTTGATTTAAACCGAATAACGTTTATTCAAATCAAACAAATCAAAAATTTACATAATAATAGTCAGAGTAATTCTGTAGTTCAGATAAGTTCTGTATGATTTTACCGTATTTTACTGATTTTTTTTTTTTCTACACAATAATTATTTAATTCTTATATTTATTAATTTTAATATTTGTATTCTAAATTTTATGTCCTCCCACATAAATCCTACTTATAAATTATAAATTCTAAAATATTTTTTAAAAAAATAATTATATTTTAATAAAGGTATAATATATGGTCCAAATTACCGAAAAAGTTTAGTGCCAAAATTAAATAAATAAATAAATAAGAAAGATATAAAACTTTTGCTGTCAATAATATTTATTTTATAATTATATTTATTTTATAATTTTAAATTTTGGTTACAGCAAAAACACAATATTCTCTCATTATCTCTAATTATTATAACTTCATGCACAAGTTATCCACAGTATTTACAGAATTTTCAAAAATAAAAATATGCTTTAACATCATCAATCAATCCATAAAAATTATAAAAAACATAAATTTGTGATATATAGTTGTGAATGAATATATAAAATATATGAATACGAGTCATATAGTTGTGAATAGATATGAGTAATGATAAATGAAGTTAAATATTTTGAACTGTGGTTAAACTTAACGAGTTATTATCGAATCGTTACAAAAATCACGCCATTGCTATAAAGCATCTAATACCTACGACAAGCTAAACCAAAGTATATATAAGAAATGACATAAACTTTGTGTTTTGACTCCGAAATTTTTTTCTAAGAACTTGCCAGTAATTAAAGGCCTATTCTGGTTTGGCTCAGCAAGTCAACGATTAGAAAACAAGAGTTTTTTTTTTTTTTTTGAGAGAGAAAAAACATTGTGATATATATATTATTGGTGCTAATATATATATATATATATATATATATATATATATATATATATATATAGTTGTAATTTATTTTTCAAGCAATTTCGACTTGTTTAAAGTGTTTCGAGTTCCTCCAAATTATTTTACTATACAGATATTAGGTCTTGATCATGACACTTCTCTCGTGATGTAACTTGATGCTAGTGTACCGATACCTGTTTCTGCAATATATCCGTCAGTCTATGCATTCTGTTGAAAAACACGTACAAAGTTATACAAATGTGAAAAGAGATTTTCGCCAGTTTTCTTATAGATTATTTTGTTAAAGTAATAACTAAAAATTCAACTTATAATGAAACAGTTAATCAGTAAATTAGCAACTTTTGTAACCTTAATAATTGTCTAATCCTATTTTTGAAAACCAAAGCTTAATTAGTTGGTGAGAGGCTCGGGCAACCAAACCAAACGTATAAATTAATATATGTTGCAAACATTTATAAGTTTTCTTTGCTGATGTTTTAGTTACTGATCCAACAACTGCAAAGTTGACATAAAAAAGATGGGACTATGCATGTAAAGGTTTTTAGCATCACATTCATCAATTTCAACTACCATATATACATGTTCTATGAGCAACAGTGTTAGTATTTTTTTTTTCTCTTCTTCCTCCAACTTGCTCAGTATATGAACTTTCACAGCTTCATGTAGCAGTATGTGAATCCGGGATTACGAACCAAATAAATTTACAGAGAAAAGTTATACTCTATCCATAACCAAAATATTACACTCTGCTTGTGCTACGTAAGTGTCTAATAACAATTATGACGTTCTCAACAATAAATATGTACTATCAAGCAAGCAGTTTTACTTATTAAATAATTATTTTAATGACGATATATTTTTTTTTTGTTACACCAATTACATAATTCTAAATAATCATATGAAAAATAACCTGAAAGTTGAATCGTAATTTCGTACGAAGCTCCTCACCTGGATTTTGTTTGTCGATTTTGAGAAAAATTTGGATTTGGTGGGGGAATTGATTGAGTTTGTTAAAATTGATTTGATTTGGCGTTTTTACGGAATCGTCACAATATATTTAGATTTTTTTTTTTAAAAACAAAAATTAAATAAAATTTATTAAAATTATATTTATTTATTTTTGTAGGTAATATAATATTATATCAAACTTTTCCTTACACTAATAATTTTTATTTGAAAGAGAAAATAAAAAAAATTATATTTTAACCAAATCACAACCGTAAAATTATATTTTATTTTAATCCTACCTAAATTAATAATATTAATATAATATATAAATATATAAATAGGTGCAGGAATATTCTTTTTTTTTTTTCTGGTAAAATAAAAGGAAATAACTAATACTATTCGAATTAACTGATCATATCTCCTATTCAATCCTAATCTATGAAACAGTACTACCCTCGCCCTATAAAAATATAAACATAGTATCAATAATCATCATCATCGTCGTCATCATCATTATAAGCGAAAATTTTTAATTCTTTAGCATGGAATCAGAGCAGCAGAAGTCGACGATGAGAATGGTTAAGATAAAAAGCTGCGACGGTGTTGTTGTGGAGGTGCCGGAGGCGGTGGCGGTCCAATCGGTGGTGATAAAATACGTCGTCGAGGACGTCGGCGTCGAGCTCCCGATCCCGACCCCGAACGTCACCGGCGATATTCTGACGAAGGTCTTAGAGTTCTGCACCAAGCACGTCGAGTTCGCCGCTGCACGCAAACCCGGCTGCGACGATCAGCAGGCTGCGGAAGCGGCGGCGGCGAAGGAAGAGATGGATAGATGGGACTGGCAATTCATAAACGTTCCTGTAAACACCTTCTTCGACATTATAACGGTGAGATTTTCGTTTAATTTGTTCAAAAATTTAAATATCCTAATACGAAATTATATTTCTATATATATATATATATATATATAGTGTCCAGTGTCTAAACATATCTTCTTTATTTTTTTTTAATAAATATAAAATAAATGTACAGGCAGCAGATTATTTGGATATTGGAGAGCTGATGAATTTATGTTGTAATAAGATGGCGAGTATGATTGCAGGCAAGAGTCCGGAAGAGATTCGAAGCACCCTCAACATCCAGAACGACTTCACCCGAGAGGAAGAGGAAGCCATACGAAGGAAAAACTTTTGGGCTTTTGATAATAACTAAGGGAGATATAATAATTATTATATATTTTAATTTGGATATTTTATTTTTTTAAAAACAATTTATTATTTAATTTTATTATCTGATTTTTCTTAATTTGTTGGATTTGAGTTGGATAATGCTTATAATTTTAACTGAATATGTTACTAATTCAAATCAATCAAAACAGTTATATAGTTCGGATAAATTCTGTATGATTTTATTATTTGCGCATTTTACTGATATGATTATTGTTCATATCAATAATATTTATTTTATATTTTTAAAATTTTGTTACTACGACAGTATATATATAAGTCATTAACTCTGATTATTATAACACCATGCACAAGTTACCCACGTACAATATTTACATCAATCAATCCATAAAGAACATAAAATCGTGCCATTGCTACAGAGCATCTAATATCTGAGACATGTTAAACCAAAGTAGACGTGAGAAGATGCATAAACTGTTTGTTTTGACTCGAAATATCTTTCTAAGAAGTAGCAATTAAAGGTGTTTAAACTGAAGATTTTTCGTTGCTCCTACGTCAGTATTCTCTCTAGCTGGGAATTTTTGAGCATTTCTGAGCAACAGTACCTATCAATGATTAGAAAACAAGAAATTAGTAATTTATCCAAAAGCGAATGAAAGCAAAACATTATGATAGAAATCAACAAGTGGTTTTACGATAAATCTTTCTCTGTAATTTCTTTTTCATATATATTTCAAGAAACTTCGACTTATTTAATGCGTACCGAGTACCTCCAAATCATTTTACTCTGCGGAGATTAGCTCTTGATCTCTCATGATGTAACTTGATGATAGTGTGCCGATGCTCGTCCCTGCAATGTATCCGGCAGTCCACGCATTCTGTCGAGAAAAGCATACAAAGTCATACAAATGTGAGAAAGGATTTTCTGAAAAATGTACATCGCCAGTTTCCTTATAGATTATTTTGTTGAAGTAATGGCTAAAAATTCAAGTTACAATGAGATAGTTAATCAGTAAGTTAGCAACTTTTGTAACCTTAATAATTGTCTTATCCTATTTTTGAAAACTAAAGCTTAGTTGTTGAGAAACTCGGGCAACCAAACGTATGAATTAATGTTGCAAACATTTACAAGTTTTCTTTGCTGATGTCTTAGTTACTGATCCAACAACTGTGCATTTCTCTATCGACAAGAACCAAAGTTGACGTAAAAAAGATCGGACTTTGTAAAGGTTTTTAGCATCGCATTCATCAGTTTCAACTGCCATACAAGCCCTATGAGCAACAGTATTAGTGTTTTCTTCTCTCTCCAACTTGCTCAGTTTATGAACTTTCACAGCTTCATGTACCAGTACGTGAATCAGGACCAAAAAAGTTTACAGGGACTATGTACGGAAAGTCATGCTCTAGCCATAACCAAAACATTACACTCTGCTTGTGGTATATAAGTGTCTAATAGCAACTATGAGTTCTGACCAAACTTCTCAACAATAAACATACACTATCGAGCAGGTTTACTTACTTTCAGCCTGTTTGGCAAAAGTAATTATATCAGTGGCCTTATTTCTCTTGTTACACCAATCACATAATTCTAATTAACCATATGAAAACGTATCTGAAAATAGAATAACCTGAAAGTTGAATCCACCAGTAATTCCGTCAATGTTGAGCACCTGCATCCAGTTCACCTTCAGCTGTAATGCATCTTTCACAAGAAAATTTCTAATCTTGTTACGTAAATATCAAAATCTTACCTCTCCTGCAAAGAAGAGATTTGGTTGCTTCTTGCTTTCCATGGTGTTAAGAGAAATCTTCACAAACAAAAGAACGGACTTAGGAAATTAGGCTAGAGTATGAAATAATAAATATTTCCTAAAAACTTCATCAAATAAGACAAAAACCTCTGAAAGTGGAACTCCTCCAGCAGTGACAAATTCATCTTTAAACTGCCCCTGTATACAATAAAACAACTAGTGAGGATTTGCACTAGTTTATCCCAATAGGCTTATCGTAATAGGTGCCTGCTTGCCATGGCTAACAAGTAATGTGTAGTTTTTTACTGTACGGAAAACTAAAATGAGCTTTCAGGCCCCAAAAGCAAAGGCTTCACTTTAAAGCTTCTACTTGACTACTAAGTGCTATAAAGAAGGTTTTACTAGAAAAGCAGTTAGTGCTTTTTTGAGCAGCTCTATTTGAAAAAAAAAAAAGTACCATGGAATTCAAACTGCTGTAGAAGCTCTGCTCAGCCAAACAATCCATACCAATGTATATAACCAACTACAACATACCTTTCCTACTACCTTAAACGAGTATTGCTTCAACAGAAGTGCTATGGAAATCAAATTGCTCTTGGGAATGGAAGACCATAACATGTCGCCATCTAAACCCTGAAGGGAGATGGATTGTGCCGATCACAGAGTATCGTCAGAAACTAATCAGTCAGCAAGAAGCATACTCAAGCAAGCTAACTAACCTCCTTTTCCAGTAGAAACCTCCAAAATCTTTTCACCAAACCAAATGCCAAGGGAAATGAATTGCTGGCTTTATGCTTCTGCATGCAATCTTTGGAATTGTTAGTTCATTCTGGAAGTAGTGGAATAGGCGAATAGCAGACAAAGATATTCTAGTTTGACAATGTATGGCCACAAAAACTCGAGCTAAAAGTTGAATTTATCGACCAAAGATATCATCGAAAGCCTTTATTACCTTCTGCATGATAATTTACACCTTGATTTTGTGTAAACAATGAAATACATGTATAGTAAACCCTTCTCATACGAGGAACTGCAATGGCATTGGAACACATTTATAGCCTGATTGATCACATTGCAATGCAGAAACAAATCTCGGCATGCGCACCATGCACATTTTAACAATAGATCACTCAAATAATTTTATAGATGAGCATATTAATTGCAGCTCTTAACCACATTATATCGACAGACAAAAACAGATTATCGCTTGAGAGATAGTATACTTGGGATGATCAATTTATGGGCAAGTGAAACTAATAGAAGCACTGAAATGTATATGAAAACCAAAGACAAGCATTAACACATGCGTGCTGAGGAAAGCTTGGATGGGACATACTAATCAAGTCAAATTGGTATTAGAAACAAAAGGAAAATTAATACAATTAACTATTCTAAGATCCGAGCTGAGGGAAGAACCAAACCGCAAACTGATCTTTGTGGTGAAAGAGGATGCTTTTCACCTCTTCAATATGAATGTCAGGAACGAAGTCAACCGAAAGCATTCCTGTACTCATTTTCACACAAACATTAACAGAAACAGATTATTAGAAACTTGAAGATTAAGATACTAAGCAGAAAAGGTTCTAATTTAAAAAGAAATCAAAAGATACATCTGAAGCTCCTTTCAACAAACTGTACACTTTTCTGTGCATAGTTTCTTAACATAAAACTCTTGACAGTTTGGGATCTGAAGCAATTTTGGTTGAAAAGGAAAACTCTTTGTTTGAGTAGTGATCACTAACTTGACTAAGTTAATAGTGTAAGTGAATCCTGTATAGTCCACAAAATCAATCAACCAAAACTAATTTCAGATTCAAACTTTTCTCACAGGAAACTGAAGATGATATTTTGTGATAGAGTCACTTTAACATGCAACATTATTAAGCACTGATTTTTGACTTACAATCACAATATATAAAGATGATGCCAGTTATATATTATGCCCATGTCCTCAATAAAAGCAAAGCCTTTAATATAGTCTAATAGTCTAAGAATAGTGCATTTTCTTTATTGAAACTCCAATGGCAATAATGTCCTTTCTTTGAATTCTACCTGTGTAATTGGCATGAAATAGCTCACGCGCTCCCCATGCAGATAACCGAAGAATCACTGGCCCGCTGAGTCCCCAGTGAGTCACTAACATAGGTCCAACCTACAGCACCTACATTATCATTTCAGTAAAGAACATTTATGGTATATAAATAAGAAGAAATAAATGCCTGAGTTAATTCAGGTATACTCCTGGAGACGTTGTCCAGTTTAAGCTTTGCTTTAACTCTTTGAAATGCCACCTGATCATTGTCAAAAAGAATGAATTATACTGTGAGAAGACATAGTTATTATGAATTATACTGTGAAGAGATATAGTTATAGTGGAATGAATTTACTGAATGTCATATGACAGAAAAATAAGGATCGATAATATAATAAAACTCTCTCTCCCCCCCCCCCCCCCAAAAAAAAGCAATTAAGCACTCATTATCTCCCTACACATATTAGCTTTTACATATCTGAAAACTTAAAGGTTGCGTTTGGTTCGGGTATAACCGTATAAGCAACAACTATTTATTCCAGAGATAGGTACAAGTTCAGGAACAAGTAGGAACTAATGTAATTTTATTTTTAGATGAGTATTAGAGTTGTACCAGGTATAAAAAAAATTGTGTTTGATTTAATAAACTAGAATAAGAAGAATAAAGGGAAGAAAATTTTTTTAATTGACGAAATTGCCCATTAAAAAACCTATTTAAAAGAAATTTAATCATAATTTGTATTATTTAAATTTAGTTTTTGTATATAAAAAATTTAATTTATTAAAAAATTTAAAAATTTTAAAAAATTATAAATTTTTAAAAATTTGTATAAATTTAAAGTTTTCTATAAAAAAAAATTAAAAATTTACAAATTTGTATAAATTTTAAAAATTTAAAATTAATAAAATTTATAAATTTATTAAAAATTTAAGTTAAAAATTTATAAATTTTAAAATTTTAAATTTTAATTTTTAATTTTTTCAAAAAATGTGTAAAAATGGGTGGGAACAAGTAGTTCCCATCTGTTAGTTTATAAGTTTGTTTATTATTTTGTTATTTACTTTTGCTAAAAGGTTGTGTCTCTTCGTATAGGGTTGCGTCCTTTTGTTTAGAGGTGTGTCTGTTCGTAAAAGGATGCTAGTTCTTTTCGTGAAGAGTTGTATCGTTTCATGTTCTATATATAGAGGACGTGTTGTGTTGTAATTGTATCCAATTGTATGGTATTTGTAGTTAGTTCTATTAAATAAAATTGGTCTTTCTTATTTAGAATATTTTATATAGTTCTTTAAGATAGTCCAGCCTTTCCAACAATCTTAACGGGCTATGGGATAGCTCGTTAAGGTGGAAACTATTTGTTGCCACCCCCAATTTTTTTTTTGTTTGGGAAACAAGAGGAATAAATTTTTTTATACCGGGGATAGGTATAAATTCAGAAATAAGCAGGAACAAGATTAATTTTGCGTTTGGATGAAAATTGAGTTGTTCTTGGGAATAAGAAAAATAACGTTTGAATAGTTAGATTGGAATAGTGAGAATAAAAGTAATTATAATTTTAAAATAATAATATTTTATCTAATTAATTAATATAAAATATTAATTAAATAATAATTAATATTTGTATAAATTAAAGTTTAAATTTTAGCGTTTAAATATTAGCATTTAAATTTTTAAATTTATTAAAAATTAAAGTTAGAAATTTAAAAATTTGTATAAATTTTAAAATTAATAAATGTTAAAATTTTATAAATTTATAAATTTATTAAAAATTAAAGTTAAAAATTTAAAAAGTTATAAAATTTAATTTTTTTTAAATTAAAAAATTTAAATCTTAATTGTCTCGAAGAATGTGCAAAAGAGGATGCAAAAATTTTAATTTTTAAATTTGTATAAATTAAAAAATTTCTATAAAAAATTTAAAAATTTGTATAAATTTTAAAATTTTAAAAAATTTTAAATTTTTAGATTTATAAAAAATTAAAGTTAAAAATTTTAAAATTTATAAAATAAAAAAAAAATTCAAAATTTTATAAATTTAAAAATTTAACAATTTAAATTTAAATTTAAAAAAAAAAAAAAAAAAAAAAAAAAAGAAACAAAGATGGGAACAAAGTTGTTCCTGGGTGGGAACAACCTTATTCCCCTCTCCTTAACGGGCTATTCTGGAATAGCCCGTTAAGGAGGGGATAACAATCCCCCTCCTTTTTTTTGTGTTTGGGGATAAAGAGGGGGATAACCCCCTTATCCCCCTTTTATCCCCTTTTATCCCCCAACCAAACAGGGGCTTAAAAGTCTATATAAAAATCATGAGACCATTACTTTATAGCAGTCCAAGAATTTATGTTTACATTACCTTTTAGCAGTTCACTAGGGCCTTTAAGGTACTAAATATCCGAAATTGATCTATTAAAAACCCAGATCAGAATGTTTGAACAAAATGACCGAACTGCAACTACCGTACAATATTTTAATTTAACTAAAGGAGCAGGTAAGTTACGGCATCTGGAAGTAAAACAACAATGACAAGTAGAAAAACATGGTGTTGCCTATTGTCAGGAAGAGTAGTAGTGAGCCTTGGTATCAATATAAAGATGATTACCCCAGACAAACTCCCAAATTGTGTATCTTCGATCTTAAATGTGAATAAGCTAGGCATTGGGTCAATAATGGAGTGACCAAGCTGCGCAGCAATCGAGTAGCCCTGTAATCAACTCATATGAAAGTTGTATTTCACTCGAAATTGATGTAATATTATAACAGAAAAGCCAAAAAAAAAAAAAACAAAAAAAACGAAAAGATAAACTTTTTAACCTGTTGGCTGCTCCCAGTGGCAACTAAGACATAATTAGCCTCTAGATGTTCCACAAAGTCAATTGTGCGCTTCTCAACCTTCAGAAGAAATTTTCCATTGTCAACAACAGATGCGCTTGAGACAACTTTACCAGTCTGCAATGAAACTTCAAAAAGTAACACTGAATTCAGCAAATACTGCTAAGAGAAATATTGACTGTACAACGAATGATGGCATCAGAATAAAGAAATGCTACAGCATAACTCTAACAAAAGGGTACACATTGTAGTTCTAATTTTTATGCAAAACCATATTTACATATCCAACTAGCATGTAATTGTGGCTGTTACATCATTTTGGTTAGTACAGAAGAGAATGGAAGTGGGTGTTTCTTCAAGTTCTCAACAGTCTGAGTATTGCATCATTTTGGGCAGTATAGAAGAGAAATAGAAGTGGGCTTTTCTTCAAGTTCTCAAGAGTCTTAAGTATCTTGTAAAAACATCAAAGGATCCATCTATCACCACTGTTTAAATGGAGAAAGTACCCAACAAATAACAAGAGTATCCACAGAAAATGATGCAAAGACGAAGGATTATCCCAGACTGGGTACAAACGAAAAGACATGTAATCTTAATGATGTTTGTATCAATCAGTGTGATGCGAGAGCACTCACTTAAATTAACTCTGTAAAGACGTCATGTCATAAAAAGACTGTAAAGATGCCGCGTCATAAAAAGCAAGAAGAGAAAAAGAATTATAGATGTCCTACATATCCAAGACATCAAGGCTGACTTGTTTAAAGCTCACTTGTATCAACCCCTTAAGAAATTTAGATTCCATTAGGTTTAAATTGCTTTGACTTGATCCATTAGGTTTAGGAACCCTTTTAGCTTCATTAAGAAATTCAACTAAATTTTCTTTAAACAGCGACATGCAAAGAAACTCAACTGCACCAACATGCAAATAATAACCTACCTCCAACCCTTTTAGCTTCATTAAGAAGACAATCTACTATAGAAGCTGAGTTGTTGCTAACGGGAAAAACTCGTCCATCATCTTCTGTCTAATGCAAAATAATTAAAACCCAAATCATTAAAAGATGATTTTGTTTCAAATGAATAAGAAGAATATCAAGCGAAAGCAAATATTGCCGAAACTAACCTTAAGCTGAACCCCATGATCAGAGAACCAACTCATGGTATCGTGTGGGCCATGAACATTAAAGAAAGATCCACGCAGTTCCTTATTTCCCCTAGGATAGTTTTCTGTCAATCTCTGCATTAATACACCATGTAGGGCTCTAAAAGTCAAATACAGTTAAATGCAAAAAACAACTCACTTGAACTGAACGCTGAGCATCAAAGTGTAAATAAATAGTAAGGATTAAACGGAATGTGATGTAAGATTCAGAAATAAATCGCAACTTTGAACTAGTCTATCTTTTTTCTTTTCTCATTTGGTAGTAGAGGTTTTGGGAAGGACAGGAACAAGGTGGCAGTATTGCAACATAAGTTATTAGCTCTATGATTAGGTCCAGTAACATGAGGTAAGGGATGATGAATGTAAGTTTTGACATTACAGAAATTTATGCACTTTTAATAAAAAAACTTAAAAATGATGAAATTTAAGCGAAATATTAGCAACTATAGCATACGTGATTGTAATTAGCAAACATGTTAAGAAGCCCTTGCAAAATTGATTTATAGTAACTACAGGATATTTGATTCATATTACTAAAGGAAACTCACAGCACAGCTGCTATAGTGGCCATTATAACTCTGCATATTATACCTTTTCTTCAATACGATGACATGTACGACACATGATAGTGTCTAGGCTTTACTAGTTACACTAATTTGAGCTAATCCACCACGGACACAGATTGAAAAACCATCACTAAGAAGTGTGAATTTTAGATATCAAGAGCAAAGTTAAGTTCAAGAAAAATTAAATGGTTAAACTGATTAAACAACAGTATCATGGCTGACCATCGCCTCAACAAAATGCCCATTGGTCACATTGCAACGGCCTCCCCCTGAAATTTTTACCTAAAGATAACAGAAAACATACAATCAAAAAACATAATAAGAATGTCGAAATCAAATAATAAAGCTAGAAATCCTTGATGTCTGTGAAAGTACTACTTTTAAGTTTTAACCGGCAGAGCTCCATATCATGCTAAAAGCCTAAAACTAGTAAGTCACAAAATGTACAGCTCTGAATTTAGAACCTTTTAAACCCAACAACGTTGTAACATAATGTGCTCTATTTGACTAGAAATGCTGCATAAAAAACTTGCTCATTCCACAGATATAAATAAATAATCAGTTACCAATTTAGGAAACACCAACTATTTATGTAAAAACAAGAAAAATTAGAAGATTCGACCCCATAGCATGCAACTCCTATTCCCAACCTATGGTCAAAGAATATAGAATCCTAGAATTACTTTTCCTGAATTTCAATTCATTTACCAGCTTTCATACCTGAGAATTAAGTTGTATATTTTCAGCCAAAGCTGTCAGACCTAAGCAAGTTTAACGTAAGAACTTTTTTTAATCAAAACCTAGTAAAAAATAAAAAAACAATCTTCTACCCAAGCCAAGGTAAACAATGACAAATGAGAAAAAATATGCACTAGCTGTATTGAACAAAAAGTTAAAAAATCGAGGATACAAATTTCAAAATAAAGCAATTTAAAGTAAAGTACATCTTGAACTTAAAATATTAAATGCATCGTTCTCTGAGAGTTTAAGCCTTTAGAAATAAATGATGATTTCGTATTATTCAAGATGATATCGGTGTTCGAGGTCCTGAGTTCGAATCCCACCCCTCAATTTCCTCCAATCTAATTCAAATCCACATCATGCGTCTATCAAAATGCTTGAGCCCGAACTTGAGCAGGAGTATTGAATATAAAATCTTAAAGATATCGTTTTCCGACAGATTAAACTTTATAACAAGGCATGATTGATGAGAAGAATCTGACCTTTGACAAAGGCTTTCCTTTCTCAATGACCAACACATTCAATTGAGGAGCTAGGGTTTTTGCTCTTATCGAAGCATATATTCCGGCTGCACCACCACCCACCACCACCAACAATGGCTCATTTATCTACACAATTGAAGCTATCAAACACGACCACTGCTTTGCAAAACATATAATCAGAGACAGAGTGATAGAGTTGGAGATATCGAGAGAGAGTGGAGTACTTGTGGGGAGCTGCTGCTTGTAGTCGAAGAGGAGATGAAGCGCTTCTTGTTGCGGAAGGGGACGTAGCGAATCCTCCTCAAGAAGCAAGATGCGGCTCCCATGGAGGGGCCGAGAGGGAGATGTAGAAGGAGGAGACCCCTCGCTGCGGCGGCGGCGGCGGGGGAGGCGGAGGCGGAGCTCCTCATTGGGGCATTCCTTCGAACACCTTCCGAGCGCCGCTTCCAAGTTCCAATTTTGGTCACACTTTACACTGCACCCAGCGCGCGAGTGACCGCGCGGCGCAAGGGACCTTTTGCTCTTTGCAAGATGATCTTTTTGGGTAAATTTCAATATAGTCCCACCTTGGGCATCAAATTACAATCGACAAAACTATTATAATCCCAACCGCACATATTTTTATCGAATGACTAAAAATTTAATAGCACCAAGTGTGTATATATATATATATATATATATATATATGACTAAATAATTTACTATTATAATTATTTTAAATTTTAATAATATAAAAATAAATATTTTAATATAAATATTGGAATGTAATCTCATTCTCAATGAAATTTCGTGCAGGGACCCGCTCTGAATACATTTCCAACAATGGAAAAGCTCTATCCATTTGTTGATATCTTGTAATGTCTCCTCTCTTCGTTAAATAATTAAATTAGTTTTGTAATTTTTTAACATAATTTATTTAGTGGCCAATTAAGTTATCTATAACACCATAAAAATTGTCAATTTTGTGACAACTTGAATTACTGCTAAATAAATAATGTTAACAAATTATGATTCCAACTTTAGAAAGTTCATATATTTTTAGAATTCAGCTTGCAATACTCGTAGTTTTATGAGTATGATCATTATCATACTCATTAGTTATTTTTTATGATAGAACTTTTGAATCGATGATCTATATCGTTAAGTATAATTTAGAATATTAGTCCACAGTATTTAACTTAGATTTCAAATTGATAGTTTTTAAGATTCGATGTGAAATGTTTGTTATTTTAACAGTATAAATATCAGTTGAATTTTTTTAAAAAAATTTTACTCACTATTTAAATAAAAATTAATAACTCTGTTCTTAAATTTAAAAAATTGATCATCTGTATTACGAAAGTTGTTTGATTTTAATTATTTATGTTGATAAATTTTATTAAAATTTTAAATATTTTATATTATATTTAACTGTATAAATCGTCAATTTAAAAATTCTTTCAACATCATCAGAATATAGCAGCTATATTCAATATTTCTAAATTATGTGTAACATAATCTCTCAATAAAAAGGTTATGCTATGAATTGTATATATAGTTATTTATTTATTTTTTTTATTTATTTATTTTTTTTTTTTTTGAAGAAAACACTCTAATGAGAATCAAATTTTAATTTGTATACAGAGAGTGTGGCAACATTGAAGGAGTGAATCCAACAGATGAAGCTGCAATGAAAGGCAACATAGCTCCGCGCCGTACGAATACGGCGCGAGGGGTATGGTGAACTTCATATTTTTAAATATGTTTAAAATTTTTAAAAAATATCGCTAGTAAAAATAATAACACTTATTATTAGTATCACTATATGTGCAGTCGTTAGGGTTTATAAAAATATGTCTTTATAATCTAATTTTGAATATAGATAGAATATATATATAACACTTGTACAAAAGTATTACAAAAATGTGTTTCTATAACTTAATTTTATTATAATGGATGCTCAAATTTTAATATATTATTATTATTTTTATATTATATTCATATCAATAAAATATAAATATTTAATTAATTAACTTATACTGTAAAATTTAATTATAATAATTCACTTGGAAGAAATTTTATTTATTTATTTTTTCAACCACATGAGATAATTTTATTATTTTATGATTTGTAAAATTTACGGACTATTTCGTTATTCTAATTTATCATCGATTTTTTTGGTTAATTATGTGGAAAATAAAGCTATAGAAAGCTAATTAATTTACGTTTATCCTAAATATATATATACATACTAATTAAACAATTTTAAATCTTAAAGTTTTTTTACTGATCACTTTAAAGTGATCAGTAAATTATTGGGGTTTAAGATGTAAAAATATTTACCTTCAATTTTGTCTAAAATGCATATAGATCCCTCAACTTTTTATATTTTATAAATAGGCATATGAACTTTTAATTTGGACAGCTATATATTGTCACGCCCCGGGGTCGAAACTGCGACCCGGGCTCGCCAACAGATCCGCCACCTATGCTAAAACCCGCATAGGCGAAGCGTCTAACCTGCAAAAGATAGTACTATAGCTACACAAATATCAGAGCTGAAATAAAATGCTGTAGAATAAAATCCAATCACTGTACAACATGAAATAGAGTACAATATCCATTCCCTCAGATACAGATAATCATCATACAATGTCCTCAGTACAGCATCTCTCGACTATAAAAGGAGATAAACTAAAACTATAGTACATCAGTCTCTCCAAATACAAAAGATCTCTCTCCTCCAGATAAACAGTAAAAGCCAGCCAACAGCTACGAGGAATCTCCAACCAGGGGATACAGCTACACTCCTCGGGTGGTAACGATCTAGCTCGTGACTCCCTCGCCCCGAACAACGACCGAAGATCAGCAACTCCAATGAGGACTCTGCAAAACAGGGGGGAGAAAAGAAGAGGAAACAACAGTGGGGGTGAGAACCACTAGTAAACCAGTAGCCTCCCCCTGTGGGTAAAGCCTCAAGCTCCGGCGTACCCACTAAGTCTACTAGAGGCAAGAAAAGGGCAAGGGTAAAGCTGTAACAGAACTACTGAATAAAAGGGGAAACCACAACAAGTATGCCTCTAAATGCAATACCGAAGGAAATGACGGTATGAATGCATCAGGAACAGTATCTGACCAAATAGACCCAATCTAGTACCACCAGTAAACTGGTACTGCCTGCTCTGCCATCACTCACAACTCACCAACTGACCGGAACCCAACACGGTCTAAAGCCTACTCCGGAGTGGCACTCGAGGGGAGCGACCCACACGAGTAAAGTATCACTGTATCAAGCATCTCTGTAACCAATATCTCACAATAGCAGGACTGGATCATGACAATGATCAAAGTGGGAAACTCCGTCCACTAATGAAACCCCGATCCGATACAATAATACTCAAAAGTGGGAAATACCATCCACTAGAGAAATCTAATACCCAATCTGATGCAATAGTAAACATCCGGTCAACCGCCCAAAGTCCGCGGTCACCGCAATAACCCCCAACCCACAATTGGGTGAAATAATCAAGATCTGGTCAACCGCCTACTGTCCGCGGTTGCCGCAATAGCCCACAATCCAACATCAGGTACACCCTATCACTGACCCTCAGGTCCCAGCTACACTATCCCAAACCTCTGCTCGAACTCGAGCAACATGACTCAAAAGTCTAAATAAAAGGAGAAAGAGAGCAATCATGGTTTCTCCTAAGTCAAATCCCAATATGATAGTGTAGCAATAAAATAGTGGCCTATCTAGATGTCCAAATAAGCATGCAAAAGTCCTCA
Source organism: Tillandsia fasciculata (assembly GCA_029168755.2). Lineage (NCBI taxonomy): Eukaryota > Viridiplantae > Streptophyta > Magnoliopsida > Poales > Bromeliaceae > Tillandsia > Tillandsia fasciculata. The sequence continues at coordinate 26,036,654 of CM054932.1, read as the reverse complement.
GCAATGTGAAAGAGAGAATATATCAAATAACAGTTTTACAGTGTAATAATAATAATATCCAGATAAATATCACCATCAGGCTAAAATCATCAGTGGACTACACATGTATAAGATCCCTGTTCCATAATAAATTCCCAGAGTGAAACCCGCACATTGATATATCATTATGTCCCAACAGTTAATCTATTTAATCCTCTTTCATACAATTCTAGGTGCTAATGTGGCATGTTAATCATCACTTATTAAATTATTCCAAGATCATGTTCCAACAGCAATATTATCCCAATAATATCCCCAACATGCTATATCCACTAAATTAACCACAGATGATAGGTTCACATGTATATCAGTCAATCATGCATATTAATCAATCAATATGCTCAAAGGGGGATTTTCTAATAAACTTAGTGAGTAAGTCAGATATAGAGGCAGCAACAACCACCCACCTGAAGCGCTAACTGTCCGGGTCCGTACAGCTGAAAATACCAAAAACTCCAATCCTGCGCTCCAACAAGTACAGTACACCCGAAACACTCCTGGCACAACACAAAGTCCACTAAATACACTTAGGTTCCCAAATATTGCTTTTATTAACCCATACAACATCAGTCCCGAAACTGTTAAATTATCACCTGCAGAAAGTGCCCAGAAAATTCCAAAAAATATCACGGCGATCCTCGCGTCGATAGCTTCGCAACAGTACCTTGCACGCCCAAATCAGAGTTCGGTAAGCCAAGTTATAAATTCGGCAAGGCGGTAGTCCAATCAACAAACTGTGAAGAAAAACTGTACACTGTACACTGAGAAAACAGTGATTATCACCTCGAAACAATTTTTCTAAAATCTCAGAAAAATCACCATTGCGTTCCTCGCGACGAGTAGATCAAAAAGTTGTATAAGCTCGTCTCCGTCTGACGCTCGTGCGCGAAGATATGGCCGAAATACTCCGCTGCTGTCAAGGAAATCCACACAGCAAAAAGGGGTCACTGTTTGCCTCGGGATCCGTGCCAAAACCTCGAAACCGAAAAGCGCGATCAAAATGAAAGTTGAAGCCTTATCTGTAAGGAGTCAGCCGGCGCAAGAATCACCGAAAAGTGACCTCGGGGTAGCCCAGGAGAGCCAAAACATCACTGCTGCGCCGAAGAAGGAAACAGGAAATGCATCGTCGCGCCGCGCCGTAAAATGGGGAACCTCGAGATTCGAGCCTCCTAAAATCCTAGAACTTGGCAGGAAGATCCAGCATCAAGAGGTGAACAAATCTCCTTAAGGTGGCTCGGGCAGAGGAGGTGCGGTTTGGGAGAAAAAAGCCAAAGAAGAGGGCTCGGGTTGGCTATTTATAGGCCATTCCAAAATAATTCCAAAATGACCCTTGTGTCCTCTTTTCCGGGCGCCCGAATCTTTTCGGGCGCAAACAGTGCGGCCCGGCCCGAACTTTCGGGCGCGCACAGTAGCCCGGCCCACACGGCCCACGCCCGCACACCCGATCCGGTCGGACCGCGTGACCGTCCGACCCGCTCCCCGCACCGACACGTGTCCCAGAACACCGAACAGCGGATCCGTCCGACCACCTCGCGCCGCGTGGCGCCGCTCTGGTCAACGGGCAGTTGGCGCTGGCCAATGGGCGGCCGCCACGTGGCGCACGCGTGCGCCACGTCGGCGCCGTGGCCGCCACGCCCGCCGGCACCGCCGCCTACCGCCTGCCGCCTGCACGCCTGCCCCGCCGCTGCCGCCCGTACGCGCACAGTGACGCGCCCAATCCCCGCGCGCCACGTGTCCAAGCCAAACACTTGCTGCACCCGGTGCACTACACCTCCAAACACCTAACGAATAACGTGATGCCACGTGTCTCCAACCGGTCCACCGTGCACCACGCTACCTGCAACCTGCGCGTACAGTAGCCAGCCCAATCCTCGCGCGCCACGTGTCCAAGCCACGTGCTTGCTGCACCCGGTGCACACAACCCCAAACACCGAACCAATGCCACACTGCCACGTGTCTCTGCTCTGGTCCACCGTACACTCCGCTGTGCTCCGTGGACCGCGACCCGTGGACCATCCAATGGGAAACTGCCACGTGGCCCCCCGCTCCGGTGCACGCCTGCCGCGTGAACCGCGCGCCCTGCCCGCGCGCTGCGCGCTGCCCGCGCCTGCCCGCCGCCGCATTCCGCCTGCCCGAGGCCGCGCCGCCGCCTTCCGCCGCTGCCCGCCGCCGCCGGTTGCCGCCGGCGATCGCCGGAAGTACTGTTCCGGCGTGAACAGTAACCCGAGCTCCGAATTGACAAGTAGGTAGTCCATTTTGACCGTTTTCGCGCGCTGAATCCGAATTTGACGTCCGTTTCGCCAAATTCCAACTCTAAAAATTGCCGAAGGCTCCCGGAAGTGTATTCTTAGCCCAAATTTCGCGCGGAGCCCAAATTTAATATCCGCTTCGCGCGAAACCACTTCTAAACCCTCCACGGGGTCCTCTGATCACTCACATGATCCATAGAAGCCCGAAGTCCAACACTTATGTCCAATTATGCCCCAAACACCTCCGACACACCATGTAGGCCTCCATCAGCCACCCTAACGCACTGTAGCAGCTCTGCGGAGATCCGGGTCATCACATCCTCCCCCACTAAAAGAAAGTTTCGCCCTCGAAACTAAAGTCGTTCCTCAGCTCGGAATCTCAACCAAATAAAGGGGGTAAACATCCAATCATCACCACTCAAGCTCCCAAGGCTGACAAGTACCTCCTCCAAAGGCGCGATGTGATGATCCGGACTCCCGCAGAAGCCAAACAGTGACTAAGGGGAGCTTGTACAGTGCAATAAAGCCCGTAGAAACGAAATTGGATATTTTTAATTGACTCTGCGCGAAAATCGGAGCAAACGGAAATTTTCAGGAGCTTTTTACAAAATTTCGGATGAGAATTTGGCGAAACGGACGGCGGAATCGGACTCAGCGCGCGAAAACGGTCGAAATGGTATATTCGCTTTATTTTTCGGCACCTGGGTACTGTTCACCGGAACAGTAACGGCCGGAGTTACTGTTCCGGCCGGCGGCGGCCGCCGGCGAGCGGCGGAGGGCGGCGGCGCACGGCGGCGGGCAGCGGCGCAGCGGCGGGCCAGCGGCGGAGCGCGGAGGAAAGCGGCGCGGGCAGGCGCGGGCAGCGCGGGCAGGCGCGGGCAGGCGCGGGCAGGGCGCTCGGTGCGCGGTCCATGGGCCAGGCGTGCACCGGGTGCACCAACTTTTCCCCGTGCCACGTGGCATCTCCTGATTGGCGGGCCGGCTTCTAGAAACGTCTAGATGCTTGACACGTGGCATCATCCTGTTGGCCGACAGGTTTCCGGAAAACCCGGAGCGCGGAGCTGCACATGGACCACGTGGGACACGTGGCAATTTCTGATTGGCCCTTGCACGGATGTTTCCTGTTTGGGTGACACGGGGCGCTTCCTGGTTGGCCCGTTTCGGTGTTTCGTGTTTGGATCAGGATTTCGTGAGGGAATATTCCCTTTTGGCCCACTATATAAAGGATCCCCCACCCCCTCTCTTTGCACCTTGGAATCCGAGCCTTTAGAGAGAGAAACTGAAAAAGTGTTCTATATGAAAGTTGTTCCTCTCTCTCTCTTCTTTCTCTCTCTAGAATCTCAGGAATTTAGGAGTTACAGATAGAGAGATATCTGCGACGCGGCGCACTGCGACGATTTTTCTTTTAGGCCCATTTCCCGTCGCAGTTCCGTCAAAAATTCACTACGAGCTAACCAGGAGGAATTTTTGGACGATTTTTGCGACAGCGCGACCGTAAGAGGTAGGGCTTCGATTTCCGTATTGATCATTTTGCTCCATTTCGTGCTTTTGGCACAGTTTTTAGGTCCCCTTTTGACCCCCTTTTTACTGTGATGATTTTTGGACAGCACCAACTTCTCCGATTTTTATCTTGACGTAGGAGCGTCAGATCGAGGCGTTTTAAGAGTCGATTTTGATCTACTCTTCGCGAGGAACGCAACCGTGATTTTTCTGGGATTTTAGGAGCTCATTTTAGAGGTGAAAAATTCCTCTTTTCTCGTGCTGTCTGAAAAACAGTAAAAATTGTGCTTTTTGGGCTTTGTATTTATACCGGGAGCATTGGTTTGCAGGATTAAGGACTGTGGACAACCAGGAGACTACCTGGGGTGTTGTTGGAGCTGTTCAAGGTGGGCGGTTGTTGCTTACCTCATTTTTGACAAGCTCACTGGGATTACTGGAAATCCCCTAAAATATGATAATTAATGAGAACCATTGGGACAAACTAACAGGACTACTAACAGGACTACTAACAGGACTACTAACAGGACTACTAACAGGACAATTAATGAGAACCATTGGGACAAATTATTATGACAAATGACAAGGACCGCTGGGATAAACTCCCCTAAAATTTATATAACCCCACAAATGATATGATGACTTATATTGGGACACTGTGATTGAGACAAAAGCTATGATCTCGCATGCAAATGACTTTTATTCAGTAAATCAATCGTTTTAAACTTTTGACTCTATTTTACAACTTTTAAAAATAAAGACAGTTGCATGCATGCCCGGACATCAGGTAAGACCACTATTCCTTGCTACACTATCATTTTGGGATTTGAACATGTTTTATTGTTGTCCTTTGCATTCATAGGTTGTTGCTCAAGTGTGAGCAGGGGTTTGGGATAGTGTAGCCAGAGTTGGGCTAAATTGTGGACTTGTGGGGTATTGCGGTGACCGCGGACAGTAGGCGGTTGACCAGATGTTTATCCTTGCATCAGATCGGGGTTGAGTTTATTTATTGCATCAGTTGGGGATTGGGTTTCTATAGTGGATGAAGTTTCCCACTTTGATCATGATTATGATTTAGTCCTGCTATATTGAGACATGTGCTACAGAGATGCTTGTGATACTGATGACAGAGATATTTTACTCGTGTGGGTCGCTCCCCTCGAGTGCCACTCCGGAGTGTGTTATTATCCCCTATCGGCAACCCCGATTTGGCCAACATTATCCCCTATCGGCATATCCGATTTGGCAAATACTATCCCCTATCGGCGTTATACCCGATTTGGCAAGGCACAGCAGGAAGTACCAGTTTTGCTAGTGACACCAGTTTGAGTTCATTCAGACAGGCATTTATACACTAATTCATACATTTAGTTATTCCATTGCTTGGCATTTAGAGGCATGGTGGTGGTAGTTTCCTTTTTATCAGCAGTCTTTATAGCTTATAACTGTTCTTTCCTGTTGCCTCTAGTAGTCCTAGTGGGTGCGTCAGAGTTGAGGTTTTTACCCACTAGGGGAGGCTGCTGGTTTATCTGGTAGTTCTCACCCCCATTATTGCTTTCCGTTTCTTGCTTCTTCTTTTTGCAGAGTCATCTGCGGGAGCTGCTAGGCTATCAGCAGCTGATAAAGGTAAGGGGATCGCTGAGTAGAGGGATCTCCTGGAAGACTGAGAGCTGTAGATAGACGTCGTACCCTACTCTGACTGTAATATTCTCCTTTTATTTTGGGTCTGGCTTCCGCCAGCTGGATGTACTATTTTGGTAAACTGGGAGATTATTGTACTTATTACAGTTGTATTTGTATTTCCAGTCTGAAATACTATGTGGATCTTCTATTCAGCTCGATATTATGCTCTTGAACTGTTCATATGATATCAGAACAGGTTACCAGCGCTTCGTGTTCGCGGGAAATCCCGTGTGCACGGCGGATCTGTTGGCGAGCCCGGGTTCCGGGGCGTGACAGATTAAAGTTGGTATCAGAGCTTAGGGATAGGTCAGTTGGGACTTAGGAAACCCTAGGCTTTTGGCAGACCCTAGGATAATAGGGTATGAGAGGCGTGATAATTTTGCGGAAGTCGTTGGGTTATTTATTTAACTCTTCTAATAAAGTAAGAAGGATCGACTTAGCCTACTTCTGGTAGACAGTTATGTTGGCTGCAGACAACATAAAGTCACAGAAATAGGAGAATGTCTTTGACTTTCGTTAAGAGTGGGTCATGTAGGGTGATGATACTGAGTATGGTTTCTTGTGGTAGGATGCCTCCGCGACGGAGAATGTTGACGCGTTCTCAACCTGATTCCCCTGAACCCGATCAGGAGGAGTCCGAGCAGGGCCAGCAGAGTGAGGTGCAAGAGCTGCAAGCTCAGATGGCCCAGATGTCTGAAGCTGTTCGGCGTCAGGAGGAGGCCATGAGCCGGCTGACGCAGTTGTTAGAACAGAGGGCGCAGCCTGTTGTAGCACCCTCGGAGAATTCTCCCGTACCTTCTTCCCCTGCCGTGAATCCCCCAGTTGTACCAGTGACCCTGGCATCCCCTGTGGCTCAGGGAGCAATCCGGCCATTGACTCCTGCAGAGGAGCAGGAGTTTGCTGACAAACTTACTCAGTTCTGTAAGCGGGGACCGCCCAGGTTTTCAGGGCGGGATACTCAGCCTTGGGAAATCGGGACTTGGCTTTCCTCAATGGAGAAGTTATTTCGAGACTTCTTCATTGACCCGAAGTACAGGGTACATATGGCTGTACACTGCTTAGACGGGGATGCTGATGCATGGTGGCGCCGGGTGGAACCCCTGGAATTTCAGACCACTCGGCAGCTACCCTGGTCAGAATTCAAGAAGATGATTTTAGATACGTATTTCTCCACAAGTATGAAGAAAAAGCTGGAAGATGATTTGAAGAATCTTCAGCAAGACAACCGGACAGCATTGAACTATTTTCAGGAGTTCAAGCGGTTACTCAACTGCGTACCTTATGTCGCCAGGGACGGACCCCACCAGGTAGAGCTCTTTGAGTCGGGCTTGCGCCCAGAGATCTATACTCTGGTGCATGCTCAGAGACTACAGACCTTGGAGGAGGCAGCAGAGCATGCCCAGTGGGTTGAGAGGGGAGACCACGTCGTCGCCAGACGTGGGGGCCTGGTCGCTCAAGGCGCTGACAGAAAGCGACCAGCGCCGGACGACGGGGGACAGGCCAGTTCTTGGAGGCCGCCACGACCGCCACGGCCTCAGTTTTCCGGCCGCGGACGTTCTGAACGGCGAGGGCCTGGTGGATCCCAGAGGCCACCGCAACATCAGCAGCAACAGCATTCGCCTCAACAGAGATCGCAGTCGCGGCAGCAAGGGCCTCCGCGACAGAGGCAGCAGGCGAGGCAGCCACAGGCTACGGTTAGGTGCATTTTCTGCCAAGGACAACATACCTCTGATACTTGTGATCTGAGGTTTGGCCGCTGTTATCGATGTGGACAGTCTGGCCACCTCCGAGCTGCCTGCCCATATGCACCATCGACGGCTCCTTCTTCAGCATCTGCTCCTTCTTCGTCCCAGCAGTGGTCGACAGCTCAGCGACCATATGCTCCAGCAAGCAGGCCATCTTCTTCCTATCCCACGGAGTATCGCCCTCCAGCTCAGAGTGGGCGAGTGTATGCTGCGCAAGTAGAGGACTCTTCGGCAGCAGAACACGTGGTGGCAGGTATCACCTTACTTTCTGGCATTAGGACTCGTACATTATTTGATACTGGAGCATCGCATTCTTTTATCAGTAAATCATTTGCATCATTACATGGGATAGAGGTAGGACTGTTACCACGTGCACGAGAGGTTCAGATTCCCGATCACACCTTGCACGTGGAAGAGTGTTGTTGGTCCTGCCCGATGCAAATCGAGTCCTGGATTATGCCAGCTGACCTGTTGGTCTTGAGACAGCTGAAGGACTTCGATGTGGTCCTCGGAATGGACTGGCTGGCTCGGTACTTCGCAACTATTGACTGTGCCGCAAGGACTGTCACCTTTAAAGAGCCAGGCCAGGAAATGTTGGTATTTCGGGGATGTCAGAGTGCTTTCTTTGCCTCTATAATTTCGACTTCTCGAGCGAGGCAAATGATCCATCGTGGATGTATAGCCTTTTTGGCTAGTGTTATTGAGGGGCCTACGGCGGCGCCGGGACTCGGGGATATCCCTATTGTCCGCGAGTTTCCGGATGTTTTTCCACCTGAGCTGACTAGCATGCCGCCAGATAGGGAGATTGAGTTCGTGATCGACGTGGTTCCGGGAACCGCGCCAATCTCAAAGGCTCCTTACCGAATGGCACCGGCTGAGTTGCGAGAGCTTAAGGCGCAACTTCAGGATTTGATGGACAAGGGCTTTATCAGGCCGAGTGTGTCGCCTTGGGGAGCACCGGTGCTATTCGTGAAAAAGAAAGATGGGTCACTTAGACTATGTGTGGACTATAGGGAATTAAATAAAGTGACCATCAAGAACAAGTACCCTTTGCCGCGCATTGATGATCTCTTTGATCAGCTGCAAGGGTCTTGTGTCTTCTCTAAGATAGATCTGCAATCCGGTTACCACCAGTTGAAGGTGAAGGCCGAGGATATTCCGAAAACGGCCTTTAGATCACGGTACGGGCATTATGAATTTACAGTTATGCCTTTTGGACTAACTAATGCCCCTGCCGCATTCATGGATTTAATGAACCGAATCTTCAAACCATACTTAGACCGATTCGTGGTAGTTTTCATTGATGATATCCTGGTCTACTCCCGAAGTAATACGGAGCATGAGGAGCACTTAAGGATCGTGCTGCAACTTCTGCGAGAGAAGAAGTTGTTTGCCAAACTGGCAAAATGCGAGTTTTGGCTTCGGGAGGTAGTCTTCTTGGGCCATGTGATTTCTGCCGCAGGAGTGGCAGTGGACCCGGCAAAGATTGAGGCAGTCCGTGATTGGCCCCGACCGACGACGGTTTCTGAGGTACGTAGCTTTATGGGATTAGCGGGGTATTACCGTCGGTTTGTGGAAGGCTTTGCGAAGCTTTCCACACCCCTCACTCGCTTGACACGCAAAGAAGTGAAATTTATCTGGAGTGAGGACTGTCAAAGGAGCTTTGAGGAGCTAAAGAATAGACTGATGACCGCACCTATCCTTTCCCTCCCTGTTATGGGAAAAGGATATGTGATTTACAGCGATGCATCACACAGCGGACTTGGTTGTGTGTTGATGCAAGAAGGGAAGGTAATTGCCTATGCTTCGAGGCAACTCAAAGATTACGAGAAGAATTACCCTACCCATGACTTAGAACTCGCTGCTGTAGTGTTTGCACTAAAACTTTGGCGTCATTACCTATATGGAGAACACTGTGAAATCTACACCGACCATAAGAGCCTAAAATACCTGTTCACGCAAAAGGAGCTAAATTTAAGGCAGCGTAGGTGGTTAGAGCTATTAAAAGATTATGATGTAGATATCCTCTACCACCCAGGCAAAGCTAATGTGGTCGCTGACGCCTTGAGCAGGAGAGCGGTGCAAAGTTTGTCGATGTTGATCACGGACCAGGCACCGCTATTAGAGGAGATAAGACGGCTCGAGATAGAGGTTGTGTCCCCTGGGGACTCTGCTAGACTGACATCTTTAGTCTTGCAGCCCACTCTGTTAGAAAGGATCAAGGAGAAACAAAGTGAGGACCCCCACTTGACCAGGATTAAAGACCAGATTCCGAGTAATCAGTCAGGGGACTTTATGGTAGACGCCTCGGAAGTACTAAGGTACAGGAACCGAGCATGTGTGCCAGCGGATGCGGAGATCCGAGAGCAGATATTGCGAGAGGCCCATTATACACCCTATACCCTACATCCTGGTGGGACTAAGATGTATAAAGACCTCAAGGCACACTTCTGGTGGAAAGGCATGAAAAGGGATATCGGGAGATTTGTGGCTCAGTGTTTAACTTGTCAGCAGGTGAAAGCTGAGCATCGAGTGCCAGCTGGCAAGTTACAGAGTCTCCCAATTCCCCAGTGGAAATGGGACCACATTACGATGGATTTTGTGGTCGGACTGCCAAGGGCACAGGGAGGAGCAGACGCTATCTGGGTAGTCGTGGATCGACTTACCAAGTCGGCGCACTTTCTGCCCATGCAGACTACGTGGCCACTGGACCGGCTAGCCCAGTTATATCTGGATGAGATAGTGAGATTACATGGAGTACCCGCCTCCATTGTGTCAGATAGAGACCCGAGGTTTGTTTCGCATTTCTGGAAAAGTTTACAAACAACCTTGGGGACTGAACTCAGGTTCAGTACGGCCTTTCATCCGCAGACAGATGGGCAGTCAGAGCGGACTATACAGATCCTGGAGGACATGTTGAGAGCATGTGTCCTGGATTTCGGCGGAGGGTGGATTCGACACTTATCTTTAGCCGAGTTCGCGTACAACAATAGCTTTCAAGCGAGCATTCAGATGGCTCCGTTTGAAGCATTGTATGGACGCAAGTGTCGATCACCACTTTATTGGAGTGTGTTAGAGGCCCTTGGGCAACCCCGATTTGGCCAGACAGAATCCCTATCGGCATATCCGATTTGGCAAATACTATCCCCTATCGGCGTTATACCCGATTTGGCAAGGCACAGCAGGAAGTACCAGTTTTGCTAGTGACACCAGTTTGAGTTCATTCAGACAGGCATTTATACACTAATTCATACATTTAGTTATTCCATTGCTTGGCATTTAGAGGCATGGTGGTGGTAGTTTCCTTTTTATCAGCAGTCTTTATAGCTTTAACTGTTCTTTCCTGTTGCCTCTAGTAGTCCTAGTGGGTGCGTCAGAGTTGAGGTTTTTACCCACTAGGGGAGGCTGCTGGTTTATCTGGTAGTTCTCACCCCCATTATTGCTTTCCGTTTCTTGCTTCTTCTTTTTGCAGAGTCATCTGCGGGAGCTGCTAGGCTATCAGCAGCTGATAAAGGTAAGGGGATCGCTGAGTAGAGGGATCTCCTGGAAGACTGAGAGCTGTAGATAGACGTCGTACCCTACTCTGACTGTAATATTCTCCTTTTATTTTGGGTCTGGCTTCCGCCAGCTGGATGTACTATTTTGGTAAACTGGAGATTATTGTACTTATTACAGTTGTATTTGTATTTCCAGTCTGAAATACTATGTGGATCTTCTATTCAGCTCGATATTATGCTCTTGAACTGTTCATATGATATCAGAACAGGTTACCAGCGCTTCGTGTTCGCGGGAAATCCCGTGTGCACGGCGGATCTGTTGGCGAGCCCGGGTTCCGGGGCGTGACACGCGATGCGGTCCTCGGGTCTCCAACCAGAACAAAGTAAAGGCGGGCTGTAGTGCACCGATTCTGCGAAATAGCAAAACTCGGTAAAAATACTTGTAACACGTTTCAAATATGATTACAAGTGGGTTAGAAGCGTTCCGAATCAACGCAAAAGCCGTTGAGTCGAAAAGTGAGTTGTGGTTAAGAAGCGAAGCCTCAAGTTTGCAAAATTTGGACTCGTGTTCGCCGAGTTCGCAAAATGGCGAGATTCGGCGAGAAGACTTGTAACATGTTTTAAATATGATTACAGTCGAGTTCGGTGCATTTCGGGCTGACGCGGGGGGCATCGGGTCGAAAAGTGACTTGAACCCGAGGACTTAGCAAATTCTGAAATTTCCTGAAATTTGTGATCACGAAGCTTTTTCGGAGCCCTGTTTCGGTGACTTTGAGTGCCCCAAAATTTTAAAAGAAATCGTGGGGTGTCTCACAAAAAATTTCTGATTAAAAGGGGTGAAAAACCTAGGTGAGCGATTAAGGAAAAATCGGAGAACGAAGCGAAGAAAAAGGCTTCGTGAATTCTGAAACTGCAGTTTTGACAGTGCAGTTTATCGCGAAGCTTTTTCGGAGCCCTGTTTCGGAGACTTTGAGTGCCCCAAAATTTTAAAAGAAATCGTGGGGTGTCTCACAAAAGTTTTCTGATTAAAAGGGGTGAAAAACCTAGGTGAGCGATTAAGGAAAAATCGGAGAACGAAGCGAAGAAAATGCTTCGTGAATTCTGAAACTGCAGTTTTGACAGTGCAGTTTATCGCGAAGCTTTTTCGGAGCCCTGTTTCGGAGACTTTGAGTGCCCCAAAATTTTAAAAGAAATCGTGGGGTGTCTCACAAAAGTTTTCTGATTAAAAGGGGTAAAAACCTAGGTGAGAGATTAAGGAAAAATCGGAGAACGAAGCGAAGAAAAATGCTTCGTGAATTCTGAAACTGCAGTTTTTGACAGTGCAGTTTATCGCGAAACTTTTTCGGAGCCCTGTTTCGGAGACTTTGAGTGCCCCAAAATTTTAAAAGAAATCGTGGGGTGTCTCACAAACGTTTTCTGATTAAAAGGGGTGAAAAACCTAGGTGAGCGATTAAGGAAAAATTGGAGAACGAAGCGAAGAAAAATGCTTCGTGAATTCTGAAACTGCAGTTTTTGACAGTGCAGTTTTTTTGCGAAGCTTTTTCGGGGCTCTCTTTCGAGGGCTTAGAGTAGTCCAAAAATTTAAATAAAATCGTGGGAAGTTTAAGAAAAATTTGTAGATTAAAGGGGTGAAGAAAAATTATAATTTTGATTTCTTAGTTGACGGGAAAACGTGGTGAAAGAGGGCTATCCGAAATTGCTCACTGCAGGAAATCTGCAGTAATTTAAAGGACATTTTAGTAAAATGGGGAATTGTTGTGGGTGTTTTGGTAAATCCACCCATCCCTCCACCTACCCCCTGCAGGGAGTAAAGACATCTCTCTCTCCCTCTCTCTCTTCTCTTTTGAAAACATCTCTCTCTCTCCCTCTCTCAGCTCACACTAAAAAAAAAAACGAAAAGGGGAAAAAGGAAGGAAAGAAGGAGAAGAAGAAGAGAAAGAGAAGAAGTTGAAGAAGAAGAAGAAGAAGAAGGAGAAGGAGAAGGTATTGTACTCTCTCTCTCTCTCTCTCTTGGCTCGAGGGGGGAAGGAAAAAAAAAAAAAATGGAAATGGGGGGCTGCAGCAGCTGTGGGCCCTGCTGCTTGGGCAGCAGCTTGCAGCTGCTGCCCTGGGCAGCATGGCTGCTGCGCAAGGCAGCAGCATGGCTGCCTTGCGCAGCTGCTGGAGCTGCAGCAGCTGCTGCTTCTACAAGCAGCAGCAGCAGCTGCAGGCTCTGCTGCTTGGGCAGCAGCTTGCAGCTGCTGCCCAGCAGCAGGGCATCCTCACAAAAAAAAAAAGAAAGAAAGAATGGAAAGAAAGGAAGAGAAGAAGAAAAGAGAAGAAGAAAAGAGAAGGAAAAGAAAGAAAAGAAAAGAAGAAAAGAAGAAAGATAGAAACTTCTTCTCTTCTCTTTTCTCCAATGAGAAAAATGAAGAAAGATAGAAACTTCTTCTCTTCTCTTTTCTCCAATGAGAAAAATGCAACTCTCGATTTTTGCCAAAAGCAAAATCGGCAAATTGGGGGAAATAGCTCAAATTGAGCTTTTCTCAAATTTTTGAGAGCATTTTGACCCCGGATCGAGTTGTGCAAGTTTCTTTTTGGCAACATGCCATGAGATGATTATTCTCCTCCCATTTTTATGAACCGATAAAAATTTAGCCTTTTGATGGGGAAATTGACCAAATAGGGGTTTTTCCCTTTAAGTTGTCAAAGGGGTTTCTAGTTAAATTTTTATGGAAATATTAGATCATAAGAGTTATTGCTTCAAGACTTGCTTCTCTTTTAGGAAAACCTTGGAGACCAAGAGATCAAAATTTCTCTTTGGCAAACGTGACAAGAATGGGACTTTCTTTCCTATTCCCTTCAAATTGATCCAAAAAGAGAGTCAATTAAGGAATTCTCCTTTTATGTTTTAAAAAGGATTTTAGTTTTATAATTTTATGGAGTTAGAGAATCATGGAAAGAAATTGCTTCATGATTTCCCTTTTCATTATAGGGAAAGTCTTGAAGATCAAGAGGGCAACTTTTGGTCTCTTTTAAAAGCAAAGTGAAACATTAGCTTTCATTGCTTCTCTTTTGGTCAAAAGAATACCCAAAGAGGTAAGGTTAAAATTCTAGGGTTCTAGTTTTGAACTCTTGTGGAATTAAAATGACAAGAGATAATTTCCTTCATGGTTACATCATATTTAGGATTTTCTTTTAAAGATTAAAATATTAAAGAGACCAAAATATCCCTATTACAAGAGTATGCTAATAAGGGATTTTTGCAACTTTCTTTCCTTATTGGTCAAAATGAACCCATAGAAAGAAATAAAGAGTAAACCTAGGATTCTCTTTTATAGTTGTGTGGAATTAAAAAAAAAAAAAGAGTATGAAAGTGATTCCTAATTGGTTTCATTATGAATTTAGGGATTTCTTGGAGAATAGAAGGTCAACCCATCTTATCCTTGCAAAAGCGACTAAAGGTGGGGGATTCTATCGAGCGAGGGTGACCTCTCCCCTTATCTTTTGCTTTTCCTTAGAAGCATGTTAATAGAGTGGCTAGGATTGTATTTTCATGCTTATGTAGAAGTGAATTATGGCATGTGGAAATCTCGACTTAGGAGAAAACTTATATTAGGCTCTAATGTGTGGCATTCACTATAGGATTTCACGAGTGGCATTTTGCTTGAGTCAATTATGTGAGTACATGGAAGTAGGGCTTAATTTAAAGTTATGTCTCTAAGGGAATCATAGTATAGTTGAGGTTAATATCCAAAGTGAATGAAATCCCTAGAATCGTCATAGGGAATTGGGTTAATACACCTACACTTTAACTTCAACTTGAGTATAATAAAAGTAAAGAAAGACTAAGTCCAAGGGACTTCTGTTACCTTGAGGCATGGACCTAGGGTAAAGGTATTGAGTACATGAAAAGATAAGCTAAAAGCTTAATTAAAAAGAAAGAAAATGGCCAAGAGGCAATGTGAGCTACGAGCTCGAATGAAAAGGAAGCTGAGTGCTAAAGAGCAAAGAGAAAGGCAAAGGCCTAAAGTGGAAAGAGGCTAAGTGCAAAAGCAATAAAAGAGATAATAAAACGGGCGTACCTACGGGGGTGAAACGCGGCCCATGTTGGAGTAGCAGGCAGTGTCCCTCTCCGGGTAGAGACCCGTTCGGGACGTTTCTCCCGTAGGACGGGGTAACACTTGCGGGTGTTATCGGCAACCTTAGAGGACTTGTCTTATGGCAGCATGTCTGCCGGGCTAGGGCCCGTTGGGCAAGATTCTCCGAGGGTTAGCAACTTTAATTAAAACACAAAGAAAAGTAAAGAAAGTGGTTGGTCAAGTAAGTGGTTGGTTAGAATGACACCTTACAACGGCATTAAGTCAGGTTATGGCAAAGGTAAAAGTGTTAAGCATGCTAGCTAGGATTTACAGCTTTTATTACTGTATTTCATTCTCTATTATATTGCTTCCATTAGACTAAGCGGTGCAGGGCATTTTCTCTCGGTGGTTGAACCCACTGGGAACTTCGTTGTAGTTCTCACACCCTTTGGGTGACATCCCCACAGGTCCAGGTACATCGAGCGAGGCACGCGACAGGGGCAAGAGCCCAGCAGAGTAGCGACCTAGCAGTCTAGAGTCGCCAGTACCATTTTGGAGTTTTATTTTCTTGAGCGAACTTTTGTATGTGAGCAACAATGTAATCTTTAAATGTTCAAGTTTCATGTTGGAAAAAGAAAAAAAAAATATGGATGTAATTTGTATTGTAGTTGCATGTTAAAAGAGAGTTGTATTATAAACAAAAGTATTTGTTTTCGCTCAAGTGATGTACTTTCATTTCTTCTAACTATTTGTTTGAATGATTGGAAGTTTAAATTCATAGATCTCTCCTCTGATTGCTTACTCTTCCGCTATATTGAATTAAAATTGTTGGAATAAACCGTTCCTTTCGGGTCTTGAAAGGTCATGCCCGATTGGCGGGTCTGTTGGCGCGCCCGAACTGTTCAAATTGACGGTCTCGGGGCGTGACAGATAAGAGTGGTATCAGAGCCTAGGAATAGTCCTAGGTGGTTAGCAAACCTTAGGAAGACTCTAGGGTTTAGGCACGAGAGAGTGTGTGGATCTTTTGGCGAAAGTATATGATTGGGTTTTACGATTCCCAAGAAGGACATTGGGAATGGATCGAGGGTAATGAGCTTTCATTCTTTGGACTATTACGTTGGCGGCCGACAACGGAAGGTCAGGGGTGAAAGGGAGTGCCCTTATGTACTTTCGCATGATTGGGTCGACGAGCCCTTTTGTTTGGTATCTAGCTTGCGCATTGTCCAAATTATCAAATTTGGGCTAATCGTTTCGTTGTGGTGTTGTTGCTTAGGGAATAGCAATGGCATCGAGTGATCGATGAAGAATAGGATCCGCGTCGACGCAAATTGAGCCCTTGGAGCGCTCAGGCTCGAGTGAAGCGAGTTGAAATTTGGTGTTTTAGTTTGTACTTTGGCCAAATTGGGCAAAGTGTGACCGATTAGGTCCGAAGGTGACTCGGTGAAAGACCGACTCACGAGACGTTGGCGATCGTTAGATTGCGAGAGCCATGTTGAAATGTCCTAAGGTTTAGGGCAAGAAAGTTTTATGGACTTGGTGGTGAAAGTTCGCTCTTGGTGATAGTAGCGACCATGTGACGTGTCGATGTGACTGAATTGCCGCATAGTGCGTTGGTGAGGCCCAGGGTAGGCTTCAAGATGTGAGAACCTCTCGATAGAGCGGGAGTCTTGTGGTGCTGGTCCGATGGATCGGTATAACGGCAAGGGTTGCCACCGAAGGGTTCGCGTGTTAGTTGCCAAAATTGGAGAACTATTATTGTGGTGCCTCCACCCAGTTGGGGGAAGTGCACAGGTACCATGGGTGTGCTTAAGCAAATCGCTTAACACCGTGGATTCTACGAGTTGACATAGAGGCGTAAGACGCACAATCTTGTGGGTGCTCATGGAGCACAGGTACCCTTTAGCCAGAAAGAACTGGTTAAGTGGCACCTTAGCGTTTGCTAAGTGTGATAGGAGTCGATAGAGAGTTTGTGTCGTAGATTGACGACTAGCGAGTGGGTTTTGCTCGGTGAAGAATAGTAGTCACGGGCGACGCTTAGTGGGTTCGTTGAACGGACGATACGTGCCTGGACCAAATATGAAGACCTGTGGAGCTGTAGCCACGGTGGGCAGCGCAGTCGGCTGTGAGAGACAGTGGCCC
>CM054932.1:26001495-26019644 GCA_029168755.2 Tillandsia fasciculata | reverse complement strand
AATAAAATCCAATCACTGTACACATGAAATATAGTACAATATCCATTCCTCAAATACAGATAATCATCATACAATGTCCTCAGTACAGCATCTCTCGACTATAAAAGGAGATAAACTAAAACTATAGTACATCAGTCTCTCCAAATACAAAAGATCTCTCTCCTCCAGTAAACAGTAAGCCAGCCAACAGCTACGAGAATCTCCAACCAGGGATACAGCTACACTCCTCGGGTGGTAACGATCTAGCTCGTGACTCCCTCGCCCGAACAACGACCGAAGATCAGCAACTCCAATGAGGACTCTGCAAAACAGGGGGGGAAAAGAAGAGGAAACAACAGTGGGGGTGAGAACCACTAGTAAACCAGTAGCCTCCCCCTGTGGGTAAAGCCTCAAGCTCCGGCGTACCCACTAAGTCTACTAGAGGCAAGAAAAGGGCACAAGTAGTAAAGCTGTAAACAGAACTACTGAATAAAAGGGGAAACCACAACAAGTATGCCTCTAAATGCAATACCGAAGGAAATGACGGTATGAATGCATCAGGGAACAGTAACTGGCTAAATAGACCCAATCTAGTGCCACCAGTAAACTGGTACTGCCTGCTCTGCCATCCACTCACAACTCACCAACTGACCGAATCCCGCAACACACGGTCTAAAGCCTACTCCGGAGTGGCACTCGAGGGGAGCGACCCACACGAGTAAAGTATCACTGTATCAAGCATCTCTGTAACCAATATCTCATAATAGCAGGACTGGATCATGACTATGATCAAAGTGGGAAACTCCGTCCACTAATGAAACCCCGATCCGATACAATAATACTCAAAAGTGGGAAATACCATCCACTAGAGAAATCTAATACCCAATCTGATGCAATAGTAAACATCCGGTCAACCGCCCAAAGTCCGCGGTCACCGCAATAACCCCCAACCCACAATTGGGTGAAATAATCAAGATCTGGTCAACCGCCTACTGTCCGCGGTTGCCGCAATAGCCCACAATCCAACATCAGGTACACCCTATCACTGACCCTCAGGTCCCAGCTACACTATCCCAAACCTCTGCTCGAACTCGAGCAACATGACTCAAAAGTCTAAATAAAAGGAGAAAGAGAGCAATCATGGTTTCTCCTAAGTCAAATCCCAATATGATAGTGTAGCGATAAAATAGTGGCCTATCTAGATGTCCAAATAGCATGCAAAAGTCCTCAGCAATGTGAAAGAGAGAATATATCAAATAACAGTTTTACAGTGTAATAATAATAATATCCACATAAATATCACCATCAGGCTAAAATCATCAGTCGACTACACATGTATAAGATCCCTGTTCCATAATAAATTCCCAGAGTGAAACCCGCACATTGATATATCATTATGTCCCAACAGTTAATCTATTTAATCCTCTTTCATACAATTCTAGGTGCTAATGTGGCATATTAATCATCACTTATAAATTATTCCAGAGACCATGTTCCAACAGCAATATTATCCCATAATATCCCCAACATGCTTTATCCACTAAATTAACCACAGATAAAGGTTCACATTATATCAGTCAATCATGCATATTAATCAATCAATATGCTCAAAGGGGGATTTTCTAATAAACTTAGTGAGTAGGTCAGATATAGAGGCGAGCAACAACCACCCACCTGAAGCGCTAACTGTCCGGGTCCATACAGCTGAAAATACCAAAAACTCCAATCCTGCGCTCCAACAAGTACAGTACACCCGAAACACTCCTGGCACAACACAAAGTCCACTAAATACACTTAGGTTCCCAAATATTGCTTTTATTAACCCATACAACATCAGTCCCGAAACTGTCAAATTATCACCGGCAGAAAGTGCCCAGAAAATTCTCAGAAAAATATCACGGCGATCCTCGCGTCGATAGCTTCGCAACAGTACCTTGCACGTCCAAATCAGAGTTCGGTAAGCCAAGTTATAAATTCGGCAAGGCGGTAGTTCAATCAACAAACTGTGAAGAAAAACTGTACACAGTACACTGAGAAAACAGTGATTATCATCTCGAAACAATTTTTCTAAAATCTCAGAAAAATCACCATTGCGTTCCTCGCGACGAGTAGATCAAAAAGTTGTACAAGCTCGTCTCCGTCTGACGCTCGTGCGCGAAGATATGGCCGAAATACTCCGTTGCTGTCAAGGAAATCCACACAGCAAAAAGGGGTCACTGTTTGCCTCGGTATCCATGCCAAAACCTCGAAACCGAAAAGCGCGATCAAAATGAAAGTTGAAGCCTTATCTATAAGGAGTCAGCCGGCGCAAGAATCACCGAAAAGTGACCTCGGGGTAGCCCAGGGTAGCCAAAACATCACTGCTGCGCCGAAGAAGGAAACAGGAAATGCATCGTCGCGCCGCGCCGTAAAATGGGGAACCTCGGGATTCGAGCCTCCTAAAATCCTAGAACTTGGCAGGAAGATCCAGCATCAAGAGGTGAACAAATCTCCTTAAGGTGGCTCGGGCAGAGGAGGTGCGGTTTGGGAGAAAAAAGCCAAAGAAGAGGGCTCGGGTTGGCTATTTATAGGCCATTCCAAAACAATTCCAAAATGACCCCTGTGTCCTCTTTTCCGGGCGCCCGAATCTTTTCGGGCGCAAACAGTGCGGCCCGGCCCGAACTTTCGGGCGCGCACAGTAGCCCGGCCCACACGGCCCACGCCCGCACACCCGATCCGGTCGGACCGCGTGACCGTCCGACCCGCTCCCCGCACCGACACGTGTCCCAGAACACCGAACAGCGGATCCGTCCGACCCCTCGCGCGCGTGGCGCCGCTCTGGTCAACGGGCAGTTGGCGCTGGCCAATGGGCGGCCGCCACGTGGCGCACGCGTGCGCCACGTCGGCGCCGTGGCCGCCACGCCCGCCGGCACCGCCGCCTGCCGCCTGCCGCCTGCACGCCTGCCCCGCCGCTGCCGCCCGTACGCGCACAGTGACGCGCCCAATCCCCGCGCGCCACGTGTCCAAGCCAAACACTTGCTGCACCCGGTGCACTACACCTCCAAACACCTAACGAATAACGTGATGCCACGTGTCTCCAACCGGTCCACCGTGCACCACGCTACCTGCAACCTGCGCGCACAGTAGCTAGCCCAATCCTCGCGCGCCACGTGTCCAAGCCACGTGCTTGCTGCACCCGGTGCACACAACCCCAAACACCGAACCAATGCCACACTGCCACGTGTCTCTGCTCTGGTCCACCGTACACTCCGCTGTGCTCCGTGGACCGCGACCCGTGGACCATCCAATGGGAAACTGCCACGTGGCCCCCGCTCCGGTGCACGCCTGCCGCGTGAACCGCGCGCCCTGCCCGCGCGCTGCCCGCGCCTGCCCGCCGCCGCATTCCGCCTGCCCGAGGCCGCGCCGCCGCCTTCCGCCGCTGCCCGCCGCCGCCGGTTGCCGCCGGCGATCGCCGGAAGTACTGTTCCGGCGTGAACAGTAACCCGAGCTCCGAATTGACAAGTAGGTAGTCCATTTTGACCGTTTTCGCGCGCTGAATCCGAATTTGACGTCCGTTTCGCCAAATTCCAACTCTAAAAATTGCCGAAGGCTCCCGGAAGTGTATTCTTAGCCCGGGTTTCGCGCGGAGCCCAAATTTAATATCCGCTTCACGCGAAACCACTTCTAAACCCTCCACGGGGTCCTCTGATCACTCACATGATCCATAGAAGCCCGAAGTCCAACACTTATGTCCAATTATGCCCCAAACACCTCCGACACACCATGTAGGCCTCCATCAGCCACCCTAACGCACTGTAGCAACTCTGCGGAGATCCGGGTCATCACATATATAGTCTTTATCAAAAAAAAAAAAAAAAAAAAAAAAAAAAAAAAAAAAAAAAAAACAGTGAGCGCAGAAGAAATTCTAAAAAAATATGCAAGGTAAAAAAAAAAAAAAAAAAAAAAAAAAAAAAAAACAGTGAGCGCAGAAGAAATTCTAAAAATATATGCAAGGTAAAAAAAAAAAAAAAAAAAAAAAAACACTGAGCGCAGAAGAAATTCTAAAAAAATATGCAAGCAAGGCTTGCATATTTTTTTAGAATTTCTTCTGCGCTCAGTGTTTTTTTTTTTTTTTTTTTTTTTTTTTTTTTTTTTTTTTTTTTCCTTGAAGCTTAGTTTTGAATAAAACAATAATATATTATTTTGCTCTCTCAAAAAAAAAAAAAAAATCAAATATCAATTAAAGTTATTAATTATATAATTATTTTAGCTGTATGTATTAATTGCATAAATTCTTATATAAAACTTTTAAACATAAATCAAATATATTTTTGTATTTTATTATGTAAATAAAAAGTAATACAATTTAAATGTTCTACATTCATCATGCTCAATTATCAAAATTGAATAAAAAATTATTTTAACGATTATATAATTAATAAATTTATTAAAAAAATATTAAATTATTTAATAAAATTTAAAAAATATAATTATCAAAATTGAAAATTCGGACTTCTAGATACAATTTGCCCTTCAATTTAATTTATTTGGAATTATTAAATATGCTGCAGCCGGACATTGTTGCTCCTGGGATCAACATCTTAGCTGCGTGGCCGGCAGACCTGCTGTTCACAAGGGTACGTGCGCTGGTCTCCTGCCGCCATCCAGTCTGCTCTGATCACAACTGGTACTAATTTTGTTCGAAAAATACTGTCAGTGCGTTCTGTTGTAAAGTGTGCATCTTATATCCCATGCAGTAGATGCTAAACCGTATGCATGTCGACTATTTATGCAGCTACTCCTATGAGGCCCACAAGCGATCAAGATGCCAAGCTCACCTACGGAGCCGGGCAACTCAACCCGGTCAGGGCTCGCAATCCCGGTCTCGTATACGACGCAGGCGAAGCGGACTACATAAAGCTGCTCTGTGTTTAGTACAACTCAACTCAAATAACACTTATCATCAGAGCCAAGACTGAGCTCTAAAAATTCAAGGCATTGGAGCTCAACTCAGCTCAACTATTCGACCATGGCACTAAGCGCGAAGAACGGCGCGCAATTCGGCGCCGAGTTCATGATGACGGTCACGAACGTCGGCCGTGCGCAGTCGACATACATAGCGAGAATCAGGCGGGGCCCGATGAGCGTAACAGTGAATCCCCGGGTGTTGTCGTTTGCGAGAATCGATGAGAAGAAGAGTTTTGTCGTGACGGTTTCGGGCATCGGACCGCCAACCAGGGCAAGCACATCGGCGGCGGTCGTGTGGTCGGATGGAAAGCATCACGTGAGGAATCCGATTAACGTGCACTCGATCAGTGCATGACCGTATATAAGTGCTTGTTTACATTGGATGTTAGGGTTTGATATATGACCCCTTTTTTTTTTTTTGGAGGAATTTTATTTTTATTTATGCTTCTTTTTTTTCTCTTTTTTTTTCTTTTTTTTTTTTTTTTGGTATAAGTACTTGTTTATATTGGATCATTGGTTTAATTTATGCAATAACTGTCTCTCTATTTTTTTTTTTACTTAAAATTATTTGATTTAATAGTTCATTGATTAAAAAAACATATTTTTATTTGTGCAACCTAAAAGTAACTTAGTATAATTCTTATATACTATGATATCTTCACACTAATTAAAAATCTAAAAAAATTCTAAACTCTGCATGAGTAAGATCATCCATCCAAAAATCAATTTTGTACACTAATTTTATCCGATCTTTATTTTTAATATTAAAAATTTAAAAGACATATTAAAATATTTGGATGGAGGGGTGATTATTTTTAAGTATGTAAATAATATTTTTTTAAAAAAAAAATACAGTGAAGATACACATATTCTATGGTAATAAAAAATTTCTACAAAAATACTAAGGCAGGAACCTTTCAAAACGTAGATTAATATATGATTTTCCGTATGTACGACGGTGACATTAAAAATTTTAAAATTATAAATATTTGTATGCTGCGTATTTTATTAAAAGTTAAAATTTTCGTGCTAAGAATACAAGACGGTAAATCATTTGTTTATGAATTATGTGTGCATTAAAAGTGTCCCTAAAAAAATATTTATCACTTAAAAAAGATGTCATAGTAGAAAAAAGTCTAGTGCCAAATAAATGCAGACTTCACAAAAAAGGAGTTAACAACTATTGCAGCCATCATCTCAGTGGTTACATCACCTGGGCCAATGTTAGAAACGAAGTTCTTGGTAATCAATGCCCAATGAAAGCGCACAGCCTTTTAATTTTGGTGTTTATACACGAACCTTGCAGTCTGAATTTGTTCAATCAAAGTAATTTGTTTCCTAAGTCTCTTTTTGCATCTGGTGGGGATTTCGAAACTTGAGCTTCAAACAAGTACTTATTCTGGACAGACATTTTTGCGGCATAGTGGTCGGGTCCGGATTTTATTCCCCGTGACGGCGAGTGCTTGTACCCTTTCAGGCTCCAGTGACTGCCCTACTCTTTTGATTAGTTATTTTTATCTACTTGTTTATTAGGAGTTCACTCGTACAATACTTGCGGTTCGCTCTCTTTTGTCAGTTTGGACGATGGGCCTATATTTTATATTTCTTGTTGTACTGGATTTTCTATTTCTTTCGGTCCTTTTTTGTACTTTTCAAATAGGGTATATTCCTGTTTAATCAAAAACAACTATTGCAGCCATTTGGTGAACTTTTTGGTTGGAACAAAATAAAAGAACATTTCATAATTAGAGAGTTGTCTGCCCTGTGATTTGGAAAGTCATTTTTATATAATTTGCCTTAGGCTTTCTCTTGTAATCTAATTTATTTTTTTCTAATTAAAAAAAAATGTTGATTGAGTTATAACATTATTTTTCCATCGGTAAACGTACTTAAATATTAAGTAAATAGAATAGACCAATTTAATGATAAATTTTAAGAAGATGAGGAAGCATCAATTTCCTTCAAAAAAAATAATAATAATATATATGGGAATGAAAAAATTTTATAAAAATTTGGTGACTAATTGTGATGACTCGGATTTTCGTGAAGGTCTTGCGGAGTGATTTGTGGCTTTTGGAGGTTTATGATGTGTGTTGGAGATGGTTGCGCGCAAATCAGACCTCAGAATTGGACCCAACGCGAAATTTGGATTAAAAATACCTGTATGAATGCCTTCGACAAATTTTAGAAGCGGATTTTGGCAAAACGGATATCGGATTTGGACTCAGCGCGCGAAAACGATGAAATCGGACTATTTACTTGTATTTTTCGAAGCTCGGATGCCAAAATATAGATTTCGAGGTGTTTTGTTACTGTTCTGGCAATCGGGGCAGCGCCGGCGGCGACGGGCAGCGGTGGAGCACGGCGGCGCGGGCGCGTGCAGGCGCAGGCAGCGACGCGGGTTGGCGGGTCCACGGGGCTTGGACGTGCACCGGGCGCAGCCAACGCGGAGGCTGCCACATGGCGAGCTCCTATTAGCTGGGCGGCGGCGCGGGAGTCGAGGCGCCAATCACGCTGGGCGCAGCGCACGGTGGATGGCGCCAGGACGCGTGGCGCGCGCCCATTGGCGGTCGTAGCGACCCGGCAGTCCCGGCGTGGACCGCGGCCCGTGCGCCCCGCAGCCACGCATCGCGCCGTGATTCGCGGGGGCGCATGCGCCAGGCGCGCGGGGCGCGGAAAGGCCACGTGGCGGCCCAGGGAATTTCGGGCGCACAGTAGCGGGCCGGGGGGCCGGATTCGGTCCGGCGCCAGAATCCAGATCCTCTTTTGTGGACCTTTGGCTATAAATAGCCCTTTGGGCTTCTTTTTGGGGGCTTTTCCGAGCTCCTCTTGGGTTGAGGCCTTAAGGAAGGTTATTCCTCACCTTGTCCTCTACTTCTTGATGGATTCCCAGAATTTTTGGAGGCCGCGGCATCGGCGTTTTCTGCGACGCGGCGCACTTCGACGCTCCTTCGTTTGTGGCTTCTACTATCGCATTTCAGTGCGCGAGACCCCCTGAGCTACCCCGATGGAGTTTTGAGCCGATTTTTGTGGCAGCACGTTCACGAGAGGTACGCCTTCGATTTCCGTGTATATCACTTTGCTCCGTTTCGTGTTTTTGGTGGCGTTCCCGAGGTACCTTTTGACCCCTTGTATTGCTGCGATGTTTGGGACAGCAGTGGAGTATTGTTGGGATTTCTCAGCCTACGGGCATCGGATCGGGGAGTGTGAGGACTCGATCGGTATCTACGCTTCGAGAGGAACGCGACCATATTTTTATTGGATTTTTCTGAGGTCGTTTCGAAGGTGATATTTTAGCTTCTTCGTGACTGATTTCCGCAGGTTTGCGAGTTGTGGATTGATTGACTTTCCGTGGTGTTCTATTTATATCTTGACCTACAGGTGTCGGAACGAGGAGTATAAATACTCGATTTGCATCTACTCATCGCGAGGATCGAAACCGTGATTTTTTTGGATTTTTCGAAGGACTGCACGCAGGTGAAAAAGCCCCTTCTCTGTACTGTTTTGGCAAAACAACAAGTGCTGTTTGGGGTGTTTAGTGGTGTTGATTGATTGTGGTTGTGATGTTAGTTGGAGCAGAGGCTTGCACGACTGAGTACCGAGGGTTGCTTCGTCTCCAGAACTGGTGGACAATTCTCTAATTCTATCTGATAGAATGCATGCATGTTAGTGTACCTATGTATGTGATTGAGATGTAAGCTTAGTAACGGTATCTATTTGAGAATTGCAATATGGGTTATTCATGTTGATGATTAATGGAAGCTTACCTAAGAAAGTGTTACCCACTGTGATTGATAGTATGCATGATTAAATGTACAATCTCTAGGATTGAGATGTAAGCATGAAAATGGCCTAAATCATGTGGATTGATGCTTACTTGATTTGTTGTACATACTTTGGTGGATTTGAGACCTCGCATATTGTTTAATGAATATATTTATCTTATGCTAGAGGAGATAGAAGCATGTTGTGAGAGATGAGATGTTCTATTTATGCTATGTTTAATTACATGCTATTGTTGGAACTTGACCTAACACCCTATCATATATTGCATGTTTAATCAGACTAGTAGAGAACCTTCACTTGGGCTAGATTCTTTTATGCTTTAGACATCCCACACTTTGCATCTTTTCCTGGACATAGAGTTTCCTCGCCCGGGTAGTGGGCCGAGTGGTCAGGTTATTGTGGGATATTGTTGCACTCGTGTCTAGGGGCCGAGTGGAGTCCGGTAGCTGAGTTTAGACCAGTGTTGGTGCTGTTGGGAGCCGTTGGGTGATCCCGGACCGTTGAGAATCTTCCGGTCAGTGTTGTTGGGAACCGTTTGGGTTGACGTTCCCGGGTCGTTGAGTGTCGTCCGACCAGTGTTGCTAGCCCTGAGTTGTGGGTTGATCCTGGCGGTGGAGTATCTCCAGCCAGTGTGGTTAGCGTGGCGAGTTGGGTGTTTTGTTTTGGGAGCCGTTTGGGTCGACGGTAGTCCCGGCTGTGGAGTATCTCTAGCCAGTGAGTTTAGTGCCACGAGTTGGTTGAGTTCGCTTGTGTCTCGAGATTCGTGAGAGCTTGTTAGCTGGGTCGTTGAGAGTGTTCCTACCGTCGTGCGAGGTATTTGAAGATCTTGAGTCCTTCCATTATGAGAGTGAGCATGAATTTTGATTATAGCCTGCAGGAGCCACATTGAGCTCGACAGAGATGTGCGGATACATTACTCTGTGGGTCGCGCCCTTCGAGTGCCACGTCCGGAGTGGATCTGTTACTTTAGTATCGTGACTTGTCGACGTCGTCCACATGGGACGCCCTACGTAAGTCCCGTCCTCTTGTGGATGTGTGGCAGTAGGTGGGCGCAGGCTTGACTGGACCCTATGTGGCAGTCAGTTCGATTGGGTCGATTGGGCACCTTGGATGCGAGTAGTTGCATATCGTTCATCTGTATCACCCATTGAGCATTTAGATAGAGGTATAGTAGCCGTTGAGTATCTCCAGCCTTTCTTATTCAGTTTTTACTGTATTGTTATATTATACCTCTAGTAGACTTAGTGGGCAGACCGTCGGGCATGGTGGCGGTACCCACTGGAACTACGTGTTGGTGTAGTTCTCACACCTGTTGAGGATTCTCCCCCTCATTTTTCTTTTTTCTCCTTGGTTTTGCAGAGTTACTTGAAGGTGTTGCTGATTCTGCTGTTACTGTTCGAGGTGAGGGAGTCGCGAGCTAGATCCCTACCAGTATTTGGAGTGTTCGAGGTGAGGGAGTCGCGAGCTAGATCCCTACCAGTATTTGGAGAGTAGCTGTATCCCCACATTGTAGATTTGTAGTACAGTCAGTAGATTAGTTTTATTTTTTCACTTTTGAAAGACTATTGTATTATTTGGTTACCTCTCTGTTTGAGCTATTGGTTATTGTATCAGAGGATATTGTATGAGAATGATTTTTGGGAGATTGAGATTGTATCATTATTTCCAGTTGTACAATGGTTGGATTTTAGTTATAGCTCTGATATCTGTTTAGCTGTAATACCTTTTCTTGCAGGTTGGACACTTCGCCTATGCAGAGTTTTGTATAGACGACGGATCTGTTGACGAGTCCGGATCGCAGTTTCGATTTCGGGACGTGACATGTAAGAATACTTAAAAAAAAAACCAATGCTTATATTGTAAAGTGCATGCATAGACATGTAAGAATACTTAAAAAAAAAAAAAAAAAAAAAAAAAAAAAAAAAAAAAAAAAAAAAAAGAGAAAAATTCCAAGCAGTACAAATTATATGATTTTAGGTAAATATATTTTTATAATAAGTGTAAACTCATCTGTTAAAGAAAATAGCATAAAGTGAGATTTAATTATAACAAAGATAAAAATGACAAATAGTGTATCACCATCATGTGAATCTAAATAATTAATTTTTTTATTCAATAATATGCATCGAGTTCCACTAAAACTAATCAAATTAAAAAGGAAAAAACAAAGTTTAACAAACCATAATTATCACCTACCCAACTATGAATCTAGTCACATTTGCTCATCAAATTTTAATTTTTTATAATTTCTAATTTAAAATTTTAAAATGATTATAATTTAATTAATCCTATAATCCAATTTAGACAACAAATTATAAATAAATTAATAATATAGAAATAATTATAATGCGTCAATAATTAAGACATTATTTTTATGTTAACGATGAGTTAACAAAATTTATGATAAATTAAAATTTGAAGACCAAATATGCAATTTTAGCTAACTAAAACCACTTTAAATAGACACTGATCGGGCTCCTCACATGGTGCCTTCCGTCGGTCCACATGATCGCCGCCGGCAAGCTCACATTCCGCGACGGCCCCACGCCGGAAACCGTCACAACAAAACTCTTCTTCTCGCCCAACTTATCGAACGACAGCACGCGGGGACGAACGTGCACTTGCAAGCTTCCTGGACTGACGATCGCGCGATATGTCGAGTTCGCGCGGCCGACGTTCGTGACGGTGCGAGGGAATTCGGCACGGAAGCGAGCAGCTCGGCTCACGGGCACAGACATTGTCGGGTAGTTTAGCTCCGTTACGCTCCACTTTGAGCGCTTAGAACATGTCGACGTTTTATCTCCGGTTACGAGCCTGACTTTATTCGTCGGGTACATGGTGCATAGCAGGTTTACGTAGCCGGCTATGTCGGGTTCGTAGACGAGCCCAGGACTGCGAGCCCGAATCGGGTTAAGTTCTCCAGCTCCGTAAGCGAGCTCGGCGTCTTGGTGAGTCGTATGCCTCATGGGAGTAGCTGCATCGTAGGCATCAAAAAAATATTATTTAAATAGAACTATTTTAAAAATTATAATAATAATTATTCAAAATATATTAACATATGTAGTGTAGATGTGAAAATTTTATAAAACAAGAGAAAATAAGAGAAAAAGAAGAAAAAAAAAAGAAAAAAAAACAAAAGAGAAGGGGAAGTAAAGTGAAAACTCTCTTTTATTTTATCCATTTTTTACTCTCCTGTAAATTATAGGGTGTCAACGAGCGAAACACGAGCGAGCTGAAGTCGGTTCGTGTTCGACTCGTTTAAATATCGAGCTGAAAAATTCGACTCGTGTTCGGCTCGTTTATTACTGAGCCAAACACGAGCTGGCTCGCGAACAACAAGTTTGATTTTCATTTCTATTATTAGATGTAAAACTGAAAAAAATTTAAAAAAATAAAATTTATAAAAAATTAATAGCTTAAAATTTAAATTATATATATATATATATATATATATATATATATATATATATATATATATATATATATATATATATATATATATATATATATATTCGAGCCGTTATCGAACCGAACACGAGCGAGCTGACCCCAGCTCGTGTTCGACTCGTTTATTAAACGAGCTGAAAAATTCGGCTCGTGTTCGGCTCGTTTACTAAACGAGCGATTCGATCTCGAGCTCATTTCGAGCCGAACAAGAGCTGGCTCGCGAACAGCGAGCTGGATTGCCACCCCTACTAAATTACACACCTGAGAAGAGAAAAAGGCTCAATTACACTCTACTATATATTTTTCTTTTTGAGAGAAAGGTAGCATGCTACCCGCTTCGTTTATTTTTTAAATAAACTTAGCTGGAAATGTGAAGCAACTAGGCTTCGAACTCGGATCACGAGTATCAACCACCAAGCCCTTTGCCACTTACAATAGGGACGATTGATCACTCTACTATATTTTAATATTATATATTTCTATATATATATATATATATATATATATATATATATATATATATATATAAAGATATTTTTATATTACTATATTTTATTAATATGTATACGGTATTTTAAATTTATTTTTATTTTTCTATGTTATGCTATTTTTTTTCTCATAAATATCACTAGATTATTTTTTTTCTCGCAAATCTTTATATTATTGTTAATAAATCTATTATTTTGAATAAAGTCTAACACTTTTACTAAGATATACTAATTAAATAATAGAAAAAATATATAGTGTATCTCCATATATGGTAGATTCATCAAAAATTTCTATCAAATTATTTTTAATTATTTTTATCTATTTTATTTTTTTATGTCAAGATGAGTTAAATTTATACTTGTGTCTTTTAATCTGTATCTTTTAATTGTTTTTATATAAAATTATTAGTTTGTTATTTATTGAGTAGGGATTGAAAAATAAAAAAATAATTGGGTAGTGTCTTTGAAAAAAAAAAAAAAATATAGAAAGCGAAAAAAAAAAAAATCTGTAAAATACATTATAATATAGTATAATTAATCCAAAAAAATAATTTTCTCCTAATTTTTTATTTCTCTCCATTCTTTTTCATTCAAAGCAGCACAATTATCTGAACTAAATAATAAGGTTATAAATACGCATTTTTTTTATTTTTTCTTTATTACTTAAAAAAAATTTATATTTTATTCTAAATTTTAAGCTGATGTATTTTGACTTTCCCCCTATTTTTCACTAAAATTCTAAAAATAATTTATTCTATTTTTCACTAACACTAAAATTCTCTAAAAAATTATAAAATAAAAAAAAATTTAAAAATAAATAAATAAATAAATATTTACAAAATAATTTACTGTATTTTAATCAAAATAATAAAATAAATTTTTATTTGTCAAACAAATAATTTTTTTTTTTAAACCTGAGACGTCAAACATTTCCGAACAAAACTAAGAACTCACCAGTAGTGATCAGTGCAGACATGATGGCCCCAGCAGACCAGCTAGGGTGAAAGGATTTGACGAACGCGGCGGCGCCGGCGACGTGGGGGGCCGCCATGGATGTGCCGGATATGATGTTGTAGGGCGCGGAGGTTACGGTATCGAGACCGTCGCCTCGGAACGGTGCCTTCGGCGACCACGCCGCGAGGATTTCCACCCCTGGAGCAACTATGTCCGGCTACGTACAGACACACAATGGCAAGTGCTAGTGTAAACTAACTTATTCAAATTTACATATTGTAAAATTTAAAAATAATAAGATGTATATTTTACACCCTTTATATTTAAGAATAATAATTTTAAAACTTTCATTTGTATCTATATGATATAGCTCTTTTTTTAAAATTTCTTTTACTATCATGCGGTTCAAAATATTACACATTTTTTGAACCATAAAATAATAAAGTGATAATGAGCTAAACCACGTGAAGGCATATTGAGATTATTTTTTTTCTTTTTTTTTAGAAGAAAAGTTAACTACCACATGATTATCAATTACATAAAGGCAAATTTACAATGTGATGGTAAAATATTTTATTTTAATTTTTATATAGAAGATCAAAAAAAAAAAAAAAAAAAAGTGCGAGTCCAGCTGTATGCTCTTAGGTGGCATTACAACTGTAATTTTATTATATAATAAAAAAAAATCAAAAGCAATTTTAAAATTTTAGCCATTCTATATATAAATATAAAAATAATACTTTTAACTACCACATTAAATAAAATATTAACTTTTAACTTTTAATATTTGCTGAAATATAAAAAAATTTTTTAAAAATTTAATTTTTTATTATAAAATTTACATTAAGATTTATACTCTAAAAAAAGAAAAAGAAAATATAATAATACGAATCTCAATACAAATTTAATGATAAAAAAATTACAAACGCGTATTTGAACTTATACTATTGAAGGGCAATGCTACACATACACTCCAAAATAGAATGTATAATGCACGCCCGACCCATATGAGACTATCTCCACTGGTCACTTTGATGTGACCAGTAAAATTTACCCCATCCTAAAATGAATGGAGTGTAAAATGTACATCCTCTTAGGAGTGTATAAAAAGCATTTTCCTTGAAATATATAAGCTCTACTCACATAATTTAATCTTTAATGTAATAAAGAACTAGTTAAGAGTGAAAGGTTCCTATGTACCTTTAATATTCCAGGGTTTAAGATATTTGGACCTCTCGAAGAGAATGAAACAACAGCTGGAGCTTCAGCATCGAAAACACGTTCACTTTTCATGATCTTGGCCACAGGTTCTCTGAAAACAATTATTACAATTATTTATATATTTAACAATGCATATTTCAACATTTAACGATGCTTAAAGTCGTCACGTATATACCGACGACATTGAGCGAGTAATGAATTTACGACAATGAGTTGCGAACTTTAAAGATATGGTATTAGAACGAGTACTAAATTTTCAATGATTCAAAATAATTCCTAGTTCAGATAATCTAAATTATGTATGATTTTAGTAAAACTCACTGCGAGTCATGGAGATAATGGCTGAGCTCAAGCGCCTGATCGTAGGTAACAAGAGAGGCAGCTAGAGTGTATGAGTCGGCATCGTCGGTAGGATCGGAGGTCAGGGCCACAATTCCCTTGGCACTAAAATTGTACAGCTCCTGTTCATAATCATCGTCGCAAAACACTATCTTCCCATTTTCGATTACGCTGTCGAATACTCCCGGCGTGAAGCAGTCCCTGCAGTTGCAGTTCGAAGAGAGATAAACTTAGGCAAAAATATGTATACAACTTTAAAATCTCATCGCGCAAGCAAAACTATTATTTTGTCTTTATAGGACTGTATTATTACAAGTTGAGCTAGAATACTATCGATAACAAATAGGTTATGTTTATTACCGATTCATTTTCGATGATGCGGGCTCCAAATAGACAATCGGCGTTTTTAAACGTGATCTATATTACTAGAAATATCTAAAAACTAAATATTAAATACTTTTTTTTTTTTTTGATATTATTGATGTTTTAAGCTATTTAAAATAAGATCTATCTATAATTAATTTTAATCTTAATTATAATACTTATATCATTATTTTGTAAAAAATATTTATTTTTATTCATTTATTTTTGCGTCCACTTGATGGACAAGAGAATAATATAAAAAATACACGAAATTTAATTTCTAGATAGTTTAAATAATCTAAATCGATCATATTCAACGATATCAATTATCGATTTAGAAGGTTTATTGTTAAAAATAAATCGATAGCACTGAAATTCGTTTGTTATTGATAATATTATCGCGCAAAGATCGTAAAATATATTTAAGCAGCATTCGCTTCGCCATATATATAGAGACATAAAATTTTACAAAAATATTTATACATCAAATCCTCCTGCAGGCATGGATGTCAGGTCGATCACTGCCTTTAAATTTAAATTTGAAAACCCCAAAAATTCAAAAAATTACTTACTTCATATATATCAATGAGGTGAAGTCTTTTGGGGAGTCGTGGGTATTAATGCTGATACCCTGTTTAAAGAATCAATCAATCACAAATGAGAAAAAAAAAAAAAATTAAACGAAAGCGGATTAAAAGAAGAGGATAGAATCAGATTAATGAGAATGCAATGAAATTGGGTTAATGTTGAAACTGATTTAAACCTGATACCATGCATGTTAATTAAGAGGTTCAGGTTCAATGTAGAGAAACTCTTAACATAATATGTAAGTGGCAGTGTTGTGAGAACTGAACAAAACTAGAAATGCAGAATAAAACGGTCGATAATATAAAAGTATTACGTACGAAACTTAGTTGAAAGAATTGAATGAGAAGTGTTAAATATAAACTTTTGGAGAAAAAAAAGTTATTCAACGTAATATCAGAATATGAGATTTTGAGTTTGGAGTACTAATATTTGAACTCACCTGTATAGTCTTATTGTTTCCTAAGACCACCCTGGTGACAAAGCGACGGTCGATGGTGCTGGCGCCGACGGATATGAACCAGGGGGCGACGTTCGTCACCGTGCCGGGGTCAGGGCCCCCGTTGCCTGCAGAGATTGCGGAGATGATGCCCTTCTTGGCGGCGTGGAAGGCGCCGATGGCTACAGAATCGCTGAAGTAGTCCTCTACTTCCGAGGACCCAAGTGACACCGACAGGACGTCGACGCCGTCGGCGATGGCGTCGTCGAACCCGGCCAGGATGTTGTGGTCGTCGCAGCCGTCGTCGGGCCAGCACACCTTGTACATGGCGATCCGCGCGGAGGGTACCGCCCCCCGCGCCACGCCCTGCCCCAGCCCGAACAGGCTTGCGTTCGCCACCGCGTTGCCCGCAGCCGTCGACGACGTGTGGCTGCCGTGCCCCTCGTAGTCGCGCGGCGAGAGCTCGCCGGAGGAGTCGACTTTGTAGTACCGAGCTCCGATGATCTTGCTGTACATATTGCACGCATTGTATGCACCATTTTAGAGCCTTTAGTTCTCCGGCGAAACTCTAAAATCGATCTTCGTAACATATACAGCACGAATTTTAAAACACACAATGTGTGTAATTTTTCATTTGCACCTAAGATAATCTACTGCTGTTTTGAAATTCGTGCATTATACGGAATAAGCAAACTATTTTCTATATTTATAACAAACATGCACGAATTTTAAAGCGGCAATGAACAACTTTAATTCTTCCAGCCAAGCTAGCGCGTGGATCATCACTGCTTTAAGATTTGTTCAATGTATAATGAACTACTGAGATCGATCCTAATACAGATGAAAAAAAAAAGAAAAGGAAAAAAATTGTTGTGCTTGCATGCATGCATGAACGTACGTACGTACTTGTTGCAGGTGAAGTTCTGGCAGTGGCCCTTCCACCGGCTGGGCGGCGGGCCGAACCCCTCGCCGCTAAAGGATTCGGATTCAGGCCAGATTCCGGAGTCCAACAACCCGATAACGACGTCGCGCTCCACCGCAAGGTTGCGCTTTGCGGTCTGAGAAAGCCCCAGGAAGTCCCAAGATCTTGTAGTGTGAAGCTTCAGGTTTCTGCTCGGGAACACGGACACCACCCCTTCCATGCCTAATCAAACAAACAACAAGTTCCCACCATTTCCATGCAAATTCCATTAATTAAGTTCTAAAAAAATAAGATAAATATGTATCAATAAAGGCTAAAATACAGGAAAAAAAAAAGTTTCAGTAAATACTTCTGGCTTTCAAAAAAAAGTAGCAGTGTTTTGTCCACTTAAAATTTCATAAATATTTTCAAAAGATTATTAATAAAAAAGGTGAAATAATCAAATTATAAATAAATAATTTTTAATACTATGAACACCAAATTTCTCTTGTTGAAATTTGCTATTAACTTTAATTATTCCTTTTAGCAAATAAAGCTACAATAGCTAACAAATAATACTATATATCTACTAAGTTTGCTCTTATGAAATCTTTAGGCTTTAGATAAAGAGAATATATAACTCAAATAAATAAATAAATATAAATAGAAGGTATGAATATTATGACATACATTCATTTTT
>CM054932.1:25928995-25998995 GCA_029168755.2 Tillandsia fasciculata | reverse complement strand
ATATATATATATATATATATGCATGCTCTACCACTTTCAATTAGTAATTTTTAATAAATTTTTTAAAAAATTATAGATTTATTACTTATAATGTAGGATTTGAAAATAAAAGAAAAAGATAGTGGAGTGGTTTGTTTGAAAAAACAAATTATTATGGTATAGAAACAAAAAAAAAAATCTATAAAGTATAGTATAGTATAGTATAATATATATATATATATATATATATATATATATATATATATATATATATATATATATAAATTAAGCCTTGAATAATTCTTTGGTTCAATTTTCCTTCTATTAATTAAATGAATAGCAAAAAATATTAATTGATTACAATTTTTTATATTTCTATAGAAATGGCAATTTTAATTAAGATCAATGCTACTAATACGCTCCAAAGTAGAATATATTCCCTACATTCTCTTCATTTAAAGAATATCCTTTTTAACTTGCGCACAATTTTTCTTTTTTAACTTAAAATTCATTTGAATGTTTGTAAATCCTCTAATGAAGGGTGTAATATCTATACCGCCTTTTTGGTGCAATGCTACTAATACGCTCCGACGTAGGATGTGGTTATCGATCAGATTTTTAAAAAATTTAGATTATTATTTTTTATTAACTAATATAAAAAAAAAAGAGATAAAAAATATTTTTAATTATAAAGCTTAAATCTTTAAAAAATTTAGATTATTATTAGTTAGTGAATCATAATAATTTAAATATTTTAAAGATATGATCTATACCCGTATTATCATTTTTATCTTATCTCTTTTCTTTTTTATATTAGTTAGTAAATAATAATAATTTAAATATCTTAAAGATATCTATATTTACGAGCTTTTGTTGATATTAGTTAGTAGATAATAATAATTTAAATATCTTAAAGATATCTATATTTATGAGCAATCTAAATTAGTTAGTGAATAATAATAATCTAAATCTTTTAAAGATTTGACTCATATTTATATTTCTATTTTATTTATGATAAAGATTATAAATCGCTCGCTATCTTCAAGAAAGCGATGAGCGAATCATTCGCCACTTTTTAAAGAAGAAAAGTTGGCGCTGATTTGGCTAAATCAAAATTATTTTTTCAAAAAAGCTAATTATAAATTTTTTAAGAATTATTTTGAAAACAAGTCCAATATAGAAAAATATAAGCTAATAAAATATTACAATTTGGCACCTTTTGGTTAATTTGTAAATGGAATTACTAAACTACCCTATAGTTTGTAAATTTTATCACCAACTTAATGGCAGGTCCTTACAAAGATACTAGAAAAAACTGCTGGATAATCAGGTGAAACTGATTATTAAACTATATGATGGCAAAGTATAATGTTATGTACATCATGATTATCTTAGACCAACCTTATCTGATCACTTCTTAAGGTAAGGCCTATATGCTGAATTTCATATATATCAAGAAGTTGAGATCATTCATAAATATCATCATTGATATATACAACTATTTAATTTGTAGATAACACATCTTGAAAAGATATGATAATCACTGGATGTTATGAAACACAAACAATGATCTAGATTTAGATCATTTTAAATATGCAGTGTAAGCTTGGACATTTTGATTTTTCATAGATAAAAAATAAAATGTGGAACAGGTGCTCACATGATTATCATTTTCTATCTTACAATCCCTAAAGTGCTCAACATTTACAGGAATATTTATCCTTTTCTCCTCTGATACTATTCAAGATCAAAACAGCAAAACTTTCATAATTTAACAAGAAACTAAAGCAACTGAGAAAAAAACTAAAAGCCCAGTAAAAAAGCACCAACACTATTCTTTAAAAGAATATACATCTTTCTCTCTCAAAGAAAATCACTGAAGAAGATGTTGCTTCCAGAAAAATTCGCCTAACCAAAACCCATTTCAGCAGCTGATCGGCCGCCGTAGACCATAACATTTTCTGAGGCCCGCCGGTGCATTGCTCCATCGAAACCGGGTACAACTTAAATAGCTTTAGATACACATTCGGCGCAATCAACGTGTAACTCCCATGTCCGGGTCACTTCGGAAAAAATGCTCCTCAACAAAGTAGAACATAGTCCAAGCACAGCTTAATGATATAGATTCTCCAGTTGCGGGTCAAATTAATCACGACTCGCTTGCTATTGCATCATCAGACTTTTGACGCTTCGAGATATTGTGCTCATTAGCTTCTCCTTCCGCTGATTGCTCTGATGATGCTGCTCCGTTTCCTTCATCTTCCCCACGGTTATGAGACCCATTGAGAACTTGTGGACCTAAGAGAGAGGAGTGCTTGCTGGTGATCTGGCGGCCGGCCCGGACCTTCGGGCCCCAATGCCTCTCGGGATTTGGAAGGAACCGCTTCACCTTCTTGACTTGGGCTTTGCTCAGGGACGCAGCCGCTCGGGCAAAATTTGCCTACATGGTCAAAGTAAAAACAAAATAAGAGAAAGACAGTAAGTAACCTCAGAGACATTCTGGTCTAAAGATTTGGCGAAGCTACTGAAAAGGGAACTTAATTAGGGTTTTCTGGACAAAAAGGTGCAAAATAAGAGCATAATGAAGGATCTCGGGCCAAAACGTACTTGCAATGTTGGCTCTTTGGAGAGGATCACAGTACCCGAATGATCCGGTGGCTGCGCTTTAATCGGATGACTCTTAACCTATTATGAGTATACAATTTTAATAAGAGAAAATTAGCATCAGATATAATGGACGAAGGAAGACAGAATTGGAACTATTTACCAGCAACGAAGTAATTAATGAAGGAGCCAAAGATCAAAAGAAGCAAGAACGAAGAACTATGTACCCAGCAGCGCATTATGTCCCAAATGACATCCATAGGAGCATCAGATTTGAGACCCAGTGGATTCAGATGGCTGCCTGAGATGCGATAGCCAGCATTTATCACCGCAGAGCGGAACATGACTGCAGAAGGGGATGTGCATTTTAGAGTGGCGCATAAGTTGTGGAGACTGACAAACAGAGGGATATCGTGTAACTCCTGCATTTGCAATAAATACTGTTAAGAGTACATTACATTACATTCAAAAGATTATTTTCATCATAACTAGAAATTACTTGGCACAAACAACAATAAGGGCATCTTAAATACATATAGCTGCAAAATCATCCATTTATATCACTGCGAAATTTGGTTGTTCATATATACTCCTCGAAGGTGTGCTTTCTGAAAAAAAAAATACCCTTGTTTTAAGCTGGAGTGCCATCCACTTGATGACAGTAAATTGGCTTTGTATTAAAAGGAGGATTTCTAAAATAGAAAGCATGTGGTAAAAAATTAAGGTCATATATGTAAATAAGGGTACAAATGTGTGCAAAGAAGGTGAATATGTGTAAAAAAGGTATACCGGCACATATGTTGAGTTTTTTTTTAAGAACATATGGTGAAAATTAAGATTTTACAAAGACACGTATAAGTAAATTAACAACTTTAAAGGGTTATATATTTTAATATCTTAACAATAGGCCATGCCCGCAGAAGTATAGGCTGGAAGTTAAGACAGTACCTCAGATATTGTCGTTAGTACAGCAGTTATCTTCTCATATGCAGGATACCTTTCTTTCGTAGCTTTGACGTTTGCTAAAATAGAAAGCACCCATTCTTGGTCGTGCATGGGAGCCGACCATATTGGACCACCCATATTATATTTCTTCCCACAGTGACTGCACTGTTGAGGAACCACGGGACCAAAACCAGGTGCAGGTCTCATGCTATTATTCTTCAAAAGTAAGAAAAACTAAAAATTACTGACCTTTTAAGGGATGAAGGCGAGAACTAATAGATATTCCAAGTAATTGTAAACATGCAGATGAACCATTCCAATCAAAAGAATACCTTAGAAGCAACCCTTCCGACGCTTTGAAGATGAAAAGAATCACAACCAACACACTGGTACACATACGAGAGTTTGAGAGGAGTGTTCTTTATTTCACTTGGGGAACTGCACAAAAGTTTATTATGGGAAAAATAATGTTGCTAAGTATATGATACTCACTATAATACGCAAGTGAAGCTATAGATTGCAAAATAAGTGCCTGTTTAGCGTAGCTTCTCTATCGGCTTCACTACTTCGAGAAGCAACAATCTGCCCATTGGCAGGCACAACAACTGGAGCTCTTGCCATGGCAGTGAAATTTGATACGAGCTTCTAAGTTCTACATGTAGGACCCTGTAGGAACTTTAATTTCTGCTGCAGCAAAAGGCTGTTGTGGGAATTATAGTAAAAAGGTTGTTTTGCTTTTTCAAGCAGCTCGACTTAAACAACACTTTTGTACAAGCTCCGGCCAGACCAAAATGGGCCCCAAGCACAAGAAAGTTGCTTCATGATTTTTTTAAAAAAAAGGCAAGAAAGGAATAGGATCAACTTACGTGAATATCCGTACAAAAACCCGGATGTAGAAATCCATATGTACAGAGAGAATTGGTACGATATAACGCTTATAGCGATTTGCATGGCTCTGCATCAGATGATTGACAGAATGAAAATCTTGTTAAAATGAAAGGCATAGTAAAGTACCGTTAAAAATGATGAAGAAATACCTCGATGCTAGCGAGGAGGATTCTCAAAGCCATCTCATGGCAATACTTGCCTTTCACAGGGTAAGAACCGTACCTACATTCAACTATAAAGATCACAGGATGGACATGGGAATACCATTTCTCTCTTTTAACAAAAACACCACTAAAAATCTCACTTGGAATAGCAGACCTCCCCACCGCCCCCACAGAGAACTGCCATGTCAGTAGCAGTACACATTAAAATGCCTCCATCAGCAACTGATTGTACAGCCGAGTCCAAGAACGCGGAAGGTGATCCATAGGGATCAAGATCAACCTGCAAACTGGACCAAGTTAAAAGAACTCCAAAATGCTAAATATTCTCTAGAAAAGATTATTAAACAAAAGAAAGATGTTACATGCTAATAGCTGAAATCCATACCCATCATGTTACTTATATTTAATTCAGATGTGTGAGGAAACAAATATTAGACTTTTGAGCTCTTGGCAATAAATCAAAATAATGAAGTCTTTCTGTGTGTTCCAAAAAGTTCTTGACATAGTTGTCGTATGAACCACAGACCACCCCAGTACCAGCTGATCAGACCCATTTCTATAGTCCAAGCATTCAGAAAATTTCGCGACTATCTAGGACACCAGACTAGGTCACTGCTCACTTTTTCCACAGAAAAGTATGCACTTTGATTCATCTATACCCATTGCGGGAGAATGTAATGATGCGAGGATAAGAATCGTCTGCTAACAATCGTACAAATAAAGATGAGAGCACCATCTTTCAATTAATCTGTGCTGAGATATGGGATCAGTCATTAAATGCAGCAAGAAATTTGTCCTCCATGTTTATTTTACAAGAGTTTTGCCCCTTTGCAATTGTGCTTAGGATACAGATGTGATGAAGTGATAATTATGCTCAAAGTATCACATTTTCCCCCATTTAAGGGACCAAAAAATGCCATTGTCTTATATCATTCAACCTTAGGCCAAACATGCAGGTTAATATATTTCCAAAAAAAGGTAAATAATCTGAAAAAGTAAATACTCCTTACGTAAGTAGAGAAGATAAATTTGATGTATATACCCCAAGTTATCTATTTACTTCTATCTCAGTTACAGAACACAAAGTTACCACATCAAATTCTTTCGGGTGAGTGAGCATGTAAACTCGTGCATCAGCAAGATGAGCTTCCACTTTTGAACAAGCCAGGGAACCATTGAATTGTATATTTTTCTTGCAAGCTTCAATAGATGCTGTAAAAGGAATTTCCTACCGTTATTAGGAGTTGCAGATAGAAAATACATAAAAAGAAAAGAAGAAGAAATTTCCTACCATTATTAGGAGTTGCAGATAGAAAATACATACCCGTTATTAGGAGTTGCAGATAGAAAATACATAAAAAGAAAAGAAGAAGATATTTCCTACCGTTATTAGGAGTTGCAGATAGAAAATACATAAAAAGAGAAGAAGAAGAAGAAGAAGAACAGCGTCAAAGCACCTTCGTCATTGTCTAGAGCAATCACTTGACCTATTCCATCTACTTCACGGGCATACCGTAAAGCTCTTAATCCAGAAGCAGCCAAAGCCTACAAAATTCTAGTGAGTAACCTGAACAAGAACTACATTATACTATAAAACAAAGGCTTAATTGCAACAGGTACGCTTTTACGAGAAGTGATTATCACTAGTAACTCAAAGAGGGGACAATATGATATTTTTCCATTTCACCTCAAGAACTTTAGGTGCCTTGAGTTCCCTCGGCCCTTTCCATTTCCTGTTCCTCAGTTCCTGTAAGTTATCTTCTTCGCCATCTACAGATTGGTTTAACTGCACGTCACGATCACCATTTGTTTCCTCAACATGTGGAGCCATTGCCTCCTCCTCCGGTATGGATCCACTTGTGCCTTCAAGTGCCTTTTCTTCCAATTTCCCCTTTCTGTCCAAAATTGCCGCATGCTCTTCCTGTCGCTTAACAATGAAGGTCCTCAAGACTGAAATGGACATGTCTCGGTTGTTAACCTGATGATAACAACTAGCTGTTAGTAGAAAGCTTTAATCTTTTTTGCAGCTACGGCGGTTTTCATCCA
Organism: Tillandsia fasciculata; assembly: GCA_029168755.2. Lineage (NCBI taxonomy): Eukaryota > Viridiplantae > Streptophyta > Magnoliopsida > Poales > Bromeliaceae > Tillandsia > Tillandsia fasciculata. The sequence goes on along the minus strand of CM054932.1, from coordinate 25,992,369 downwards.
TGATTCTAAGTGAAACAACACATTACAACTTTATTTATTTCATGATTCAACACATCATATTGGCCCAGATTACTCGCGTAAAAATACATTAGCCATGTTTCCTCAAGCTAAAAAAAAAAAGATGAGAATAAGTATAATAAGAATTAGAAGAGATCTATCCCCCAACATCTAAAACAATTCACACTAATTCATCTGCCGCAAAGCAATTTAATTCTTAGTGAAACTTAGAGAACCATAACTCAAAATTTACTTCATGTACATATAATATCACCAAATTCTCCAAAAAAAAAAAAAAAAAACTAAGTACACAATGTCACGTTGAAGGTCCAACAAGATTGAACAATAATCGTTCAAACTATTTAATCGCAAAAGAACAAAAATCTCCTCTTTTGCTACTTGATGGTCTTCAAATCCAAATTAAATCATTTCAAAGCCCACAAAACCTAAACTTTAGCAATACTACAAACATAAATCATTAAAAAGAGCCAAATTTCATTAAAAAAAAACAGTTCAAGCAACGATCACAATCTACTGAAAAACCTAGATTATTAATGAGAAATCGCAGAATCGATTCACCTGGGCCTTGTTGAAGAAGACGCTGTTGCTCGAATGCATGAGGATCTCCGCCTCCCCTTCCTTTATCACCGTGTACCCCTTGAGCTTCTCCGCTACGTCTCCCATGGTCTCGATCCGATCAGAAACGAGCTAAGAGAGAAAGATTCGGAGAACGGAGAGCGAAGATCCGAGGAGAGATCGGGATTGCGATGCCTAGGGTTCACGCTATGAAACGATCGAACTCGATTAGGTCGATTTATTTATATTTATTTATTTATTTATTTTAATTATTTTTGGGGGTAAAACTTAGCGCTTAAACCCTAGCTCGTCGCGTCCAGCCCATAACGGGTCGGGTTTTGTTACCCGTAAATAGTTAACGGGCCGGATCTATTTTCTTCGAATCTGTTTCGTTTGATTCGAATTTGTTTACAGTAGAAATTATTTATACTCAAATTATTTACAGTAAATATTCAGAGGAATAAAAAGAATTACGATCAAAAATAAAAATAATTTATCTAAAATAATATTTTAATAAATTAATAAATTAATTAATTATAAATATTATATATAGTATATACTAGATGATGAAGAATGCCGGTAATTAGTAAAAAATTATAAAAAATAAGATAATGTATTGATATTATTTATTTATTTATATTTTTAATTAATATTATTTAATTAATTATAAATAATAAAATAATTTTATTTAAAAATTTAATAATTTAATAAATCAAATGATTAGTTTTTAATTATTAAAAAATTAATTATATTAATTATATTTTATAATTAATTATAACTTAATTAGTAAAAAATAAAATAAATAATAATTTTGTAATTATTATTCTTTTTTCTTAACGGGTTATTCTAAGAAGAGAATAATAATTTCTAACACTATTCGAAAGAATAAAAGGAATAAATCTCTTTTTCATTTTTTTTTTTTTTTTTCGAATCAGCGATCTATATAGTTAAATATGATTTAAAATATTTTAAATATATAGAAACTAAATTTTCTAATTTTTTAAATTATAATAAAATTTATTAAATGAGCCTAAAATAAACGGTCAAAATCGAACGACCTCCTACAAATAGGATTGAATTTTTTAATTTAAAATCAAAATTATGAATGTATATCTAAATAATGAATAAAATTTTCTATTAGAAATTTAATTTATTCATATTCGTTTATACCATTAAATCAGCAAATATTTTATAAAAAATTATCAATTTTGATATATTTTGATCATAAAATTATAAAATTTAGTTTTTAAAAATTTTAAAAATTTTAAATCATGTTTAATGATATGAATCGTTGATTCAAAAATTTTATTATCGAAAATAATAATTTATTAATGCCATATTCCGTAAAGAGTAATAGATTTTATTAGAAGGGTACATTCGTAATTTGGTATATGGGTTAAAAATTGTATTGAGCTTCTACCCAAAAACAAACGTGATGATTTGGTTTCGGACGCATGTCGGATCGGGTCAGATCGAACCCGTTTCAGCCCCAACCGGACCGGTAACGCAATGAACCCATCCGGTCCGGTTTATTTTTAATCCATGGCAGTTTCCCGGTTCTCTACGAACCGCGATTCTCAGCGCGGCGTTTGCGGCGTAAAACCCTACTCGACTCGAAAGTGTCGGGTTTAGGGCTTTTCCTGCGGCGTAAACCCTAGACACTGCGCTGCATCTCTCGTCGTCTCCTTCCCCTGTAGGGATTACACGATGGGGAAGAGAAGAAGAGGCGACGACAATGGCGGCGGCGCCGAGCACTGCCCCGCCACGATCTTCGTCTCCAACCTCCCGTACTCGTTCAAGTCCTCGCAGGTTCTTCCTTTGCCCGATTCGGCTTCTTTATCCACGATTTTGCGAAGTTGGGTTTCGCTTTGATGATGAAACGAGGGGGATTTGATTCCTCTTGATTGCTTTTGTTTTTGTTGGCGTGTTTAGTTGGAGGAGGTTTTTAGCGAGGTGGGTCCTGTGAGGCGCTGCTTCATGGTTACTCAGAAGGGTAAGTAACTCAGGGTTTAGGGTTTTGTTTGTGAATTTGTAGTCTAATTTTAGGAAAAAGAGGGCGAGGTCGCGTTTTTACTTGAAAACAATTGTTATTTATGTTGATTCAGTGCAGCTAATTTTTTATTTGCAAATTCAGGCTCAGAAGTAAGCCGTGGTTTTGGCTACGTGCAATTGTAAGTGTAATTTTTTTTTTTTTTTTTTTTTTATCCTCTTTAGCCTTGATATTATTTCTATGTTGCATAGTACTGATGCAATTTGCAGTTACTTGATTTGAGAGCTGATCAACACCAATATTATTTGACCACCATTCATTGGAAAATCGTCCAGTCCGATTTACTTTTATCCGTCACTATCTCTGCAAGCTACATCTGTTGTTGGCTTGGTGAAGTTTGTCAAAAGTTTGAGTCTTCGATCTTACAATAAAGTTCCTTGATTAGTCACACATTTTCTTAATGCCCTAAATATAAAAACACTAGGGAAATATGCAGTATGGTGACTGTTTGTATATTTGATCATTCTATGCTTTAATTCGACATGCCAAAGTTAGTGTTAGTTAGATTCTCTACTACTGCTCTTTGGTTTGTCTTGTGTAAGCGTTTGATTTTAACTGGATCTATTTCATTGCCGTTGATCCCAAGCAGAATGTTTGTTCTGACCATCCTTCTGAATTTTGGATTGACGGTAGCTTCTTTGTACCCTGCCAACTGTGAATGTTTTTGCTAGCAAACTAGTTGCAAAATCCTTTTTGAATGTTCACAAAGTAATGATCATTAAGGGCTTCCTTTCTGCTTGATGGCCTCTTTTATTTGATCGTCTATTATGCTATGAAAGACTGTCATCCTCTTTTGTTCGCTTCACGATCACATAGCTATCTTGGTACCACGTAGCTATCTTCATACGCTCCCAAGGATCTGCAGAATCCATTGGCTTCTTGAGTAAAAGTCAATGTTTCTATTTAACAATTCTCTTCTATGCTTTGTAGGGTTAGCACTATTTTTCTATTGTTATTAGTGCTGATTACTATTATTGATATGAACCATCACTCATTGCAACTCATAAAATCAATGGCGACTTATCTTTTTTTTTTTTTTTTTTTTTTTTTCCCTTTGTAGTGCTGCTGCTAGTGACGCCGAGCGTGCTATTGAACTTAAAAATAGTTCAGCCATTAGTGGTAGGAAAATCAGAGTGAAGCTTGCAATGCACCGTCTTCCTCGTGAGCAGCGCTCGCAGAAGGAAAAAAATGGTTACAACCTTCACTATGGTTGCTTTTATGAGTTTTATTGATTGTATTTCATAGTGAGATCATAACACTTTCCTCTGTTGTTTATTCTACATTTCATATTAAGCAGTCAATTCTGAGGACTCAGCTCTGCAAAATGAGGAAGTTGATCAATCATCCAGAGACATAGAAAATAAGGAGACTTCTCATGAAGAGAAAACAGGTTGAAAAGCACAGCTATGCTTGATCTGCATTTCCCATCGGTAAATTACACCAAGGGTCATCATTCTCTGAGTTTGGTCCCCATCCTTTTAGGTGTTGTAGTTCGTAATCTTTGCATTTCATTGCAATCTTATCATTTTGTTAATTTCATCCATCGAATTGAACATGAATCCACTTAATTATCATATATGAAGTATGGATACTTCAAATTTGTACCCGTATCGGATACCGATACGCGCCCGATATATGTCCAATATGGAATGTATCAGGCATTTTAAAAAATAAAAAAAATATCAGATATGACTCGGATATGGGGGGAATATAGGGGGGATATGGCCAAGTTCTTTTTTGGTCTAAAATGATTGAAACTTAAAATTTTTCGAAAACTATTTTAAATAAGGAAAAGAGTGAGAAAAATACCAATCTCACTTCAATTTGTCATTTTTTTCTATCTTTTTGCTCTTGAATGGTTGAAGGCGCTCCCTCTTGTTCTATCTCCACATAGTATTAAGCTATGGTTCAATTCTTTACTTCTTCTCTTTTACTTTCTTTCATCTAATTTATCAACCTAATACTAATTAACAAAGGCCATAGAGAATGATTTTTTTTCTTCTTCTATTCAATTGTTAGCATTTTTTTTTTATTACTGTTTTATATAATAGAATCTAATAAAATAGACATATATGTTGAATGACTAATTATCTAATTTATGCGACTAAATATCTATTGTTATCATTTGATCAAGATGGATGATAGTTGGTTGATACCTTTTGAATTATTATTTCATACGATGGATTATCTTTTTTTATGAATAGATGTAGAACAATCATATAAGTTAATGGATGTCAAAATATATTCTTTAATATAATCTAGATATTCTGATTGTTCTCAATATATTATTACATATAATCAATATTTATTTAAATATATTTAAAATAATGTTTTATTCAAGAATACCCCGCGTATTGTATCCTAGATGTTTTAAGAATTGCCGTATCACTGTATCCGTATCATGTTGTATTCGTATCCCCATAGCCGTATTCGTGCAACATAGATCATCATCTAACTGCTGTATAAGCAACCTTCTGACACCCAATATGTCTACTATGCACATATTTTCATCTAATTCAATAGAGAAAATTAATGAAAAGAGTGAGATTGCAAACAGATTGCAAAGGTTGGGGACTTATTATAGCAATTGAAAGGATGGGTGTCAAATTGAAACCTCATAAAATGGTTGGAAACCCATGATGCAATTTACCCTTTTTTATCCGTAGATATTCTCAGTTATCTTACACTGCTGTTGTATCTTTTATAATTAAGAAACTGCAGGGGCCATTAAGGACGTTGGAACATCTACTACAATAAGTAACAACCAAACTGATAAGGTGGAAGGTTCAGAAAAACAGAGGTATGGTGGCTATGATGTAGAGCTTTAATTATGTTATGCACCATGAATTGCAGAAATTATGTTATGCTACTTACTTTGGATGAAAATGCGTTCTTTTTCACTATAGTTAGACTTAATGCGTTTTTTTTCACTATAGTTAGACTTAGTAACTTTTCTGAGCAGCCTATTCGACTGTTTTCTTTTTTTTTGTAGATTGAGAAAGTATATAACTAATTTTTCTTTCACAATTTTATTATAGAGTATTAATATTGAACAAGAACTCTGAGAAATAGGGGAACCTAATACTTGTTTAAAAGTAAAACATTTTTATCTTTATAATGTCATAATTTTGGTAGTCAAATAAACCAGGTGTTTCTTCATTTATTTCATTTTGTTAGGCATGTTTTCTGTATATCTGCCAATGACTACTGATCACTTGATTCTTTTTTCATGTTGATTTGCATTTGCATGAATGAGCATACTGTCAAATCAAAGCATTTAATCTGTTTTGCTTTTATTACTTTTTATGATATCATTGGGAAAATCTGATAAGCAAAGAAAATTTTCAGGTACATAGTGAAATGCTTTGAATTTTATTCCCTTTTTTTAAAAAAAATCTGCCTGATGATGGAGTCGCTCAATCTATGTTTTGCTTACTATTTTCATGTTTCTCATCTTATGGGGCACACTAATTTTTTGTCTTGATAAGAATCTAAGGGGTATCAGTAATATGAAGATCAAGGCTTTTCCACATGGCCCTAATGGGGTAGAGTGTAAACATCTTGTTTACCCTATGTCATGCCCTTTTAGTATGAATAATTTTAGACTTATAATTTTGTTAGTATACTATTAAGTAATCGATCTTCTAATCTAATTTCTTTTTTTATATATAACTGAAATGGTGCAATTGCCTAAATCTTTTTATATATATATATATATATATATATATATATATATAGTTGGGCTGGAATGCTATTGATAGCACCAGCCCAACTTTGCCACCCATTTTGTAACCATTGGATCGCATTGAGATCCGTGGAGGCTCTTTAATGAAAAAAAGAGAAAAGAAAAAGTAAAAAGAAAAAGTAAAAAGTAAAAAGCTTTTCTTTTTAATTAAAGGACTTGCACGAATCTCAATGCAATCCAATGGTTATAAAATGGGTGGCAAAGTTGGGCTGGTGCTATCAATAGCATTCCAGCACAACTCTCTCTCTCTCTCTCTCTCTCTCTCTCTATATATATATATATATATATATATGAGTCGGGCTACTATACTATTAATAGTACCAAGTTATTGGTACTATCAAGTTTTCTACCCTTAGATCAACCCCTTTGATCATTTTCACCCGTTAGATTTTACTATTTCCCCAACCACCTATTAAACCCAAGGGGCCCACTATCATCTCAACCACATATCTTTTAATCCAAGGGTTAAAAATTTAATATCACCAATGACTTGGTACTTTTAATAGTATTCCAGCCTAGCTCATATACATATATATATATATATATATATATATATAGAGAGAGAGAGAGAGAGAGAGAGAGAGAGAGAGAGAGAGAGAGAGAGAGAGAGAGAGAGAGAGAGTCGAGCTTATATACTTTTAAAAGTACAAACCAATTTATGCTTGTGAATTTTTTACCATTGGATTTGTATTGGGATTTGTGCTATTGTAAAGTCAACTAAAGAGAGAGAAAGAAAAAGTAAAAAACACAAATCCCAATACAAATCTAATGGTAAAAAATTCACAAGTATGGATGAGGCTGTGCTTTTAAAAGCATATAAGCTCTACTATATATATATATATATATTGAAGATTAATCATTTTCGTATTTTAATGCTGCATTTTTTTTTTTATTGATTTTGAAGGGTTGCTAGAACAGTAATATTCGGCGGTCTTCTTAACTCTGATATGGCAGTTGAAGTGTTTCGTCGGGCTGGAGAGGTTGGCACTATAGTCTCCATCTCTTATCCTCTTCCAAAGGAAGAGTTAGCACTCCGTGGTTAGTAGTTTTCCAGTATATTTTTTGTACAAACTGATCTCATCTTAGCAGTTGATACTGTAGGGATGCTCCTAAGAGAAGTAATCAAATATGTTATGGCTAAAATTGGTCACTTAGTTAATTATGATTTCTAGCTATTCACTATCGTGTTTTTGAGTCTTGTCTTTGTGATGGTCATGCCTGCCACATTTAGTCAGTATGGGATCAAACATGACCACATATGGCAAACGATCTTTTGTTCCAGCACGTTTGTGGCATCAGTAAGGCTTCAATATCCTCTTTCTCACTCTTGATTATTATCTTTTTTTCTCATTCACTATAGGGGTTGGGTTTCGAAAGGGCAATTACTACATTAATGTTAGACTGTTCATATAATTTGTTGCTTATTAGTTGTTTATAAGCAATGTGGGTTTAGATAAGAGCCAGATTTAAGTCTTACCAAATCATCTAGCAGAAGTATAATTTTCTGTTTGATGGGTGGTTAGTTCTTTTCTAGCTAACATACAAAATTCTGATCGCATGCAATGTCTGAAAAGGATCAGAAAAATCACAGTATATCTTGTTAGACTTCATGTGTTTGGATTGCCAGATTTCATTAGCAGCAGGTTACTCCATAGTGTAGAAACTAGCAGGAGATGTGCTTCCCCAAGTACTCTCTTGATTTAAACAGCATGAAATTGTCTGACACTTTGTCGTTGTCTTGATTACTGAAAAAAAAAATACTGTTTCTTAGAACCCTTTTTTTTTTAGAGTTCTTTGTTCTCTTCAATAAATCCATTGGATTCATATTTAGAAGTTGCTGTGTTTTAAGTTGCTTTTATATTTATTTTAATATTCTATACAAAATGTTGTAACTTTTTCTCCAGCACTTTCACGAGATGGGTGCACTTTAGAAGCTTCAGCAGTACTTTATGCAAGTGTTAAATCAGCACAAGAAGCTGTCAGAAGGTTGCATCAGCAAGAGATTAAAGATGGACGTGTTTGGGCTCGCCAATTGGGAGGGGAGGTGAGTATTCTGCTTATATGCGGTATGCCTTGACTGTTTAGATGCATTAGCCCTGCCTGAGAACAACAAACTTATGAAAACGCAAGCCCAATACAACCTCATTGCAATGAAAAGAAACTATTAATCAGAATTCTGCGTGCCTTGATGTGCTCTACTTAGATGAAGAGGGTACAATAGCAGAGGAGAGAAAATAGAGGAGAGAAAGAAGAAGGAAAAATGGCTCCCTTGTGATGTTTAAATGTATAGAAGAGAAAAGAAGAGAAAATGTGCTTTGCTCGTGTCATTTTCTTCTTTCTCCCCTACCCCATCAAGGGTGCTTTTCTTTTTTTCTCCAATTCTCTCTGCCTCTCTTTCTTCTCTCAAGTTTTAATTTAAACTCTTCAAGTCTGAAGAAAGCATTCAAGTCTGTAACTGAGTGAGGAATATTAACTGATACAGAAAGAGTGTTTAACATTTTAAATGTTGAATTTATACAGGAAAGAAAGCCAGAGACTGAGCATGAAGATGCTTTCATTTGACCCTTTAGTTATTCACTATGCTAACATATTTTTCTTACTGTATCCTTGATTTATTGAGTCAGGGCTCAAAAGTTAGGAAGTGGAGGGTGATTGTCAGGAACCTACCATTCAAGGTGCATTTTTGCAGCAATTCATCTAGCTGTATTATTACTCTTTCAAAAGAACAGTTATGGTAACTTCAAAACTTATGGCAGGTCACAACAAAAGAGGTCAAAGATGTATTTAGCTCAGCAGGTTTTGTTTGGGACGTGTTAATTCCACATAACTCTGAAGGGTATCTTCTTGCTCTGCTGCTTCTTGAATTTTATCCCAAATCAATTTTATATTTATGTTATGGTATTTTTTTCTTTTATTTTTTTAATTATCAGATTATCAAAAGGCTTTGCTTTTGTCTCATTAACTTGCAAGCAGGACGCAGAAAAGGTACGATTAATTGGTACTCATTTGCTTATGTGAGAAAATTTTCTCTGGGAAGATTTATAAGAACGTACTTGTTCTTTGCAGGCCATAAAAGACATCAATGGACGAGTCATCGCAAAGAGAACTGTTGCTGTTGATTGGGCTGTTCCAAAGAGAGTATATGCAGTTGCTACAAATTCTGCTGCTTCAGAGGATGGTACCTTAGTTAGATTCTTAACATAAATATCTACTTGTTCTAGTTCCTAAGCCAGTTTAGTCTTTCTGGTTTACCTGCTATTCCACTTTTCAACCCTCGTTTCTGTTGATGGACTCTGATTTCTAGTAGTAGATTGTAGAAACTGATTAGAAAAAGAAAAATGTTATTGCCTGATCAATCATTTAGCATCACTACCTTTTATGGAACTAGTAAATGATTTGCTTTGTAAACTATGTTGAATTGGTAACAAATCACCAAATGCAAGGCCAATAGTATGAAGATGTTGATTACTGAAACTTTACTAACTGTATCTCTTTCTATTTTCAGGACATTTAACAGAAAATGACAGTGACAATGATGAGCAAAGAGAATCTACTGAAGAAAAGGATGATTCTGAAAGTGATCTTGACGTTAGAGCTGATCCTGTGGAAATTGACTTCGGAAGGGAGGCTGAGGTTGCCAAAAAAGTCCTTGAAAACTTGATTAACTCCTCCATGAGTACATCTGAACCACCAGAGAAATCAGTTAGTGAAAGTCCGAGCATGGGTGGGAAAGGCACTGAAGTGAAGAAAGCGAGTATGAGCAAAAGCAACAAACTCCTAAATGTTCCTGTGCAAAATGGCGGGGGATCGGAATCAAAAGATGCCACAAGATCAGTAACTGCCATTAACGAGACGGGAAAAGAAGATGCTGATTTAGATAGAACAATATTTATAAGCAATCTACCATTTGATACTAGTGCTGAGGAGGTGAAGCAAAGGTTCTCTATATTTGGGGAGGTGCAATCTTATTTCCCTGTTCTCCATCAACTCACCAAGTATGTATGCCCTTTTCTATATCTAGTTTTATGTTTCTTTCCTTAATCACATTTATCTTTGGTATTTAACGCTAAGGTGATATTGGGTTTTTAGAAACAACTTTCCTCATTTGAAATGATCATGCAGGAGACCAAAAGGAACTGCCTTTCTAAAATTCTCTTCGGCAGCTGCTGTGGATGCTGCAGTTTCTGCTGCAAATGCTGCTCCTGGTGTAGGAATTGTTATAAAGGGCAGAACATTAAAAGTTTTAAAGGCACTGGGCAAGGATTCAGCTCATAAAAAGGTGCTTGAAAAGGCGAAGAATGAGGTTCATGATCGACGTAATTTATACCTAGCCAAGGTAAATAATCTTAGCTCTCCACCACATTCCAGTGCTTCAAAAGTGTTATAATTTTGATGAAATGATTCCTTTAAATATACTCAAATCTAGGAAGGTGAAATACTTCCTGGAACACCTGCTGCTGAAGGTGTGTCAGAGGTTGACATGAAGAAGCGAGAGGCGTAAGCATTCTTCACCACTCAGCACAAATTACCAGTTCACAGTTTTATAAATCAATTGTTCACAGTTATATACTGAGGCTTTTTGCTATTACTATTATCCAAATAGAGGAATATTATTGTCGAGCTGTAATAATAGAAATTTTCTTTTCCCATATAGGTTGTCAAGGAAAAAGACGGAAATGCTTCAGTCGCCGAAGTTCCATGTATCAAGAACTAGACTTATTATCTATAATTTGCCAAAGACAATGACACCAGAGGAGGTGAAGAAACTTTGCAGAGATGCAGTCCTTTCGCGTGCCTCCAAGCAAAATCCTGTCATACAGAAGGTATATGCAATTTTGGCTTTTGAAATTTTTAATGTTGCTTATTGTATACTGATTTCTTTTAATACCTTAATCAGGTAAAGCTTTTGACAGACGAAAAGAAGGGAACAGTTTCTGTGAAGAAATATTCACGTGGTGTAGCTTTGTTGATTTTAAAGAACACGAGCATGCAATTGTTTTGTCTGAGGGTTCTGAACAACAATCCTGGTAATCATTTTCTTCTGGACCTTTCTTGGAATTTTGTTGTACTATCCATGTATAGATAGCTGCAGTATCTTTCCTTGAATTTTTTTTTCTCCTTTTATATTGTTAATTTAGTTTTATGGCTCTCAACATGCATTAATCATTTCAGTATTGAGGAAGATAAGCCAATGAAAAACATGCAAAATTAGTGGGTAATGCATATATTTGCTGTTATTAGGGAATCTCAGTTTTTTTTTTTTCGCAGACTCTTAAAATTAGGCCCAAGTGAGATGAATTTGGGTGCTCGAAGGATTGGCTTATATAGTTGCACTGTTGACTGATCATTATTGGATTCTACAAATTGTGAAAATAAAACTAACGGTTTGACACGAGAGGAAAATATAAGGATGTAGTTCGAAGTAGTGGAGCATTGAAAGCATCATAAGTTGAAGATCCAGGTTACCTTAAGCGTGCGCTAATTGTGTGCTATTTAAAGTGCGAATGCAACTTCAAAATTAAAAATCAGCATATTGAACTCAAAATGCATGTGCTGGGTAAGAATTTATTGGTTGGCTGCATAATACAAGAGAAACACAAACAATCATCCATACTGTACTGACTTCACGTGGTGTTGTGAGTAAGAAATCATGTATATTATTATCTGCTATGTAAGGTGTGATGCAAGCTAACTTTACAACAAAAAATCAGCATATTAAATTCAAATGCTTGACGAATGAGCGTGTGCTGAGTTAGCAATTAAACAAATTAATGGATTTTGATGACGTGGTAAGCCACCATATTGGAGTTTTGTGGCTTCCTCTAATAGCAAGTCTTGTTCAGGTGGTACTCAGCTTCCACTGTAATTAACTTATCCATTAATTCACTCCGTAGAATAGTTAGACGTTGTTGCGGAATGCATAGTTGTTTGCCACTTAGAGAAGAAGTTTAGGGATATAAGAAACTAAATTTTCTTCTTCAGGCCTTAGACAGATTAACTTATAATTTCCCTCATGATTTTTGCGTTATATTGTTTGTCGATCAATTTTATACTGCTAATAGAAATAAGTTTTATTTCCGTGCTATTTGATTTTATTGCAGAAACTTTTGGGCCAGAACGCCGTCCGATTGTGGAGTTTGCTCTTGATAACATCCAGAAGTTACGGCTGCAAAAAACCAGGCGGGACTCTATAGAAGAGAGTAGCGGCGTCCCAGAAGCCGTAGAAACTGATGACAACAAGAGGAGCAAAAAGAATATAAGAAAGATTAAGTCAAAGAGAAGTAATGAGAGATCAGTTAAAGTATCCGAACCCACTGAAGGGTCTGGAGCCCTTGGAGCTATCAACATAGAAGGTGGTGCAAGAGAAAATGCAAGAGGTAGAAAGCAGAAGAGAATTCCAAAAGGAGGAAAGAAAGCTAATTTAGCTTCTAAGTTGGATCATGTCGAGGAGGGAAAGCCTAAAGCACAAGAAAGCGCAAATGTTAGAGGAAAACAGTCAATTACCTCAAAAGAAGTATGAATCACTACCTTTTCCCATAGGCTATGATTATGTTCTCTTTCTGCATATGCCCGTACAAATATGCAAAATTGCATTAGTACTCCTTGAAGTATATTGCCTCACCTCTAAAACCTTATTTATTTCTGCACGTAAAGTTTAAATTTGCTGGGAGTTAAAACAATCACACAAATTCGCAGGATGTATTGGCAAATAAATAAATAAATAAATAAATAAATAGCTTAGTCATATTGTTTTAGCATCTCTAATTTTCATTTTACATAATATAGTTTTTCGCTGGTTTCTTGCAGAAAGATATAGCGAATCGAAAGGGATCAACCACAAAATCTAACAAAAGAAAAGCTAAAACTGACAGTGGTTTAGAGCCTCAGAGGGCACGCAAAGATACAAAGAGAAGAAAAAGGGTATCATCAGGAGAGGAAGACGTTGATAAGCTCGATAAGCTAATAGAACAGTACCGCTCCAAGTTTTCGCAACGTGGTGCTAATAAAAGCAAAGATGAAGCAAACTCTGGCCATAAAGAAGTCAGGCGGTGGTTCGAGTCGACTTCTTGAAAGAAGCAGAAGCCTTTTCGGATTCTTTCTTGTGAATCACTTGATCAAATGTGCAGATTCATGATATCTAGCTGTGGGATGATGCTTTTCGCCGGTATTCTTCGGTTACTGGTTACGATTGCCGGTCATGGAAAGTTTGCAGAGATACCGTTCATGAGTTTGATAAGTGGAACTTATAACCACGATGGCTTTTTTCCTACCTGACAAGCTGAAAGCTCTTTACTGCGGTACGAAAGTTTTAAACTTGCCCTATAAGGGCGAGTGAGGCTGTCTGTCTCCTTTGTAAAAGCAACTAAGAGGCTTTCGCTAAATCGTGCACATATCAGCTCTTATAGAGATTGTTATCACAGATCATGAATTTCTCAATGTATCGCTTGCTTATTTAATAAATCATGTTTTTATATGAGATATAGTGCGCATCGTAATGCTTGAAAGCTTGTGGGTAATTGATCATTCATTTAGTTTTTGGTTGAATTTTTTTTCATCAAAAATTGAAATTAGTGGATTATTATTCATATTCTGCTGTGGGCTCAGTGCAATGAATTTAGAGTCTTCTTCTGTTCACCATCTGATGCATTTTGGTGTATTTTGATTTGTTATTGCAGCACCTTAACTGGGCTAAAAGAATAGGTAAAAATTTACAAAGTTATCTAGGCTATCAAATCTTTATAAAAATCTTGGCATATTACTTCTTTTAATAAAAAAATTAGTCATGTGAATTACATTAGATGTTATAATTGCTCCTGTTAAAGAAAAAGGAAAATCGAATTGAGCCAATGTCCAATCAATCATTAAGCTGCCATTATTCTTTTGTCTTTCCATAATAAGATTACATGTCTCTGTATTAATCAATCCCTCTCCTTTAAGAAGAAGATTCTTAATGAGTTTGTATTAGAATTTCTGTTAAGAACTGTAGTCCACACAAAGCTATTTACATTATGCTTAAAATATTAATGATACAGATCGATATACCTACACACATAATAACAACATACTAAATTTTTCTTAAGAAATATATGTATGTCAGAACTGAAATAATAATTATTCATTTCAAATCAAGAGAAAAATTGAACCTGATCTATACTATCTATTATGGCTCAATTCACACATCAAATACAGATTCAATATATTTCTTTTTGTTTATAGTAATATCACCACCTGCATGTGCTACAATATAAACAAACATCTAGTCCACAAGTTTTGTGCTAGGCTCTCTCAAATTAATACTCACCAAACAACATTCCGAAAAGCTATGGGTTCATGAGGATTTTAATAAGCTCTAGTTTGGAAATGCCTTCGTTCAGAGTAATCATTTTGTTAGGAGGAATCGGGTTTAGTTTTACGTATTTAACAGTTGCATTCAAGCGTGTTCAGGATTTTTTTTTTTTTTTTTTTTTTTTTTTTTTTTTTTGATGTTCTAAATTATTAGGTGCTCTCCTATAATACTATAAATAGTAAATTAATAATATTTACTATCAACTTTTTTTAAGAATTTTTTTTAAAAATGATCCTCTAAAAATTTGTATTTTTGAAAATGACTGTACAAAAATGACCCTATACCTGCCAACTGGGCGTCACGTGTGCGCGCCACGTCAGCGGAGTTTGTGAGATGGAATTAGTTGAACACGCAGTCTCAATATGCGTGTCTAAACACGCATTCTCAACATGCGTGTTTAGACACGCATGTGCGTGTCTAAACATGCACTCTCGACATGCGTGTTTAAACACGCATGTTGAGTTGGTGGACAACCTTTTAATTTTAATAAAATAATTATTTATTTTAATAAATTTATTATAGTTTCTAGAAGAATATATAAAGTGTATTTAACTGACTTAAATCAGAAAAATAAAAAAAATTGATAATAAGATTAAGATAAATTTGATAAAAATTTGATGCGAAGTGGGACGCGTGCATCATCTAAACACGCATGTGGACAACTTTTTAATTTTAAAATTTAAAATAATTATTTATTTTAATAAATTTATTATAGTTTCTAGAAGAATATATAAAGTGTATTTAACTGACTTAAATCATAAAAATTAAAAAAATTGATAATAAGATTAAAATTTTAAAAGATAAGTTTAGTTTAAGATAATAAAATTTGATAATAAGATATGCGAAGTGGGACGCGTGCCTCGTCTAAACACGCATGTTGAGAGTGCGTGCGTGTTTAGATACGCATGTTCAAAGTGCATGTTCAACTCAATCCGAGTGTTGGCACCCATAGAGCCATTTTTGTAATTACAAATTTTATAGAATTATTTTTAAAAATACAAAATTTTAGAGGGTCATTTTAAAAAAAAAAACTCACTTTTTAATCTTTGGATCAATACTATTACATCTACCACCCCTAAATCCTACACATTCAAGAGCCAAAAATTAAGTAGATGGATAATAAGTACTATTTTTTTTTGACTATCATAAATATTCTAGCTTCATACAGTCATCATAGTTAAGTTTGCTAAGTTAAAAGGACTTAAAATTTATTATACAGAATATGATACCCAACAAATCGATCGACCTATAAGAAAAGGTTTAGTAATAGTCTCCACACCATTAATATTTCTAATAATTTATTAATTCAACCTATTTTCAAGAGCCAGTAAAATCTTTAATTTAAAATGAAAATAACTTTTTTTTTTGTTTTATGGTTTTACAGTTTTACTAGCTCTTTACATATATTTGGAAAGTTAATTTCTTAGTTATGATTTTCTCGCAAATCACAAGTGAGATTAGTTAGCAGTTAGTAGTGTACAATGGCATTACACCAATCCAGCGTGGTCTCCATCATATATAGTAGGTGTTTTCTTAATTAACATGTACTAGTTCTTGAATCACCATGCACTAATCCACGTATGTTTTCTTATGCAAGTAGATAACACATGGTTACAAGTTATTGTTTTCCATTATAGTGAGAAATAAGCTAAGCAATCACGCATTCTCGAAGAAAATAATCTACCATGTGAATCTCTTAACTTTATATTAATTTTTATTTTTTATTTTTTAATTTTTTTTTTTTATCCACCGTCTCTTTACTTTTTAATAAGATATTGTCTCTTTCATTTTTTTTTCTCGCTCTCTCTTTCTTAAATATACCCTCTACGGATTCCCCATCTCCCTCTCACTCTCTCTCTCTCTCTCTAGCTCTCTATCTCTTTTTCGTTTCCACCTATATGTTCTCTCTATCATGCTTTTAAAATCTAATTAATCCCTCACAGAAGTCGACGAATTCGAATACTCGAAATATAGATAGACTTCGTTTTTTTATAAAATTTTATAGAAAAGGATGAGCACGACGGCGGAGGCAACCACCCACGGCCATCACCTCCGGGGTTGGAAGTGCGGTACAAAGAATGACTTCACGCAAATCGTGGCGGGGATCATGCCCACGACGATATTCTAATAAGTTAATATGTTAATATATTAACCTATCCGAATGGTAGGTTTTTATCTTATACACTAATTGCATATTTATTTTAGTTTTCTCTTTTGTGAGTTGATAGATGATGTATTTGAGATATTTTTAGATGTATACAATGGTACAATAGATTTGAGATTTATTAACTTTTATTTCAGTAATTGCTAGACTCTATCTTTTGCAGGTTTGACATTTGGTCTATGCGGGACTTTTTGTATGAATGGCGAATCGATTCTGAAGCGTGACATCAGATATACAACAGATATACAGATATACAAGTTACAATAAATAATTTTTCTATAATATTATAGCAATAGAAATAATAAAATTTTAGGTGGCCACTCCTTATCCAAAATTGGCTCAAACTTAAAGTTTTAATATACATCCACAAGGTTACGTGACCCAAAAAAAAAAGAAACCAGAGAAAAAACTTATACACACGAAATTTTATTTGGATAAGCCACTGATGTGTCATTATAACTCCCCAAGAACCTTCGTAATTGGAAATCTCTCTAATGCATCATTAAAATCATCATTTCAAGAATTTATTCATTTGTTATTTCAAAAATTTAAGTATTTATTCTGTCTGTATAAATTATATCTATCGTATTTTATTATGTCAGTAAAATTTCGGTACGATATAGTCTCTGTGTCTAAGATACAGTTCAAAAAACTTAATAATATATATATAATAAACATTAAATAATTAAAATATTTTGTTGCTAAAAAAATTTAAATATTTTTAAAAAGTACTAGCTGAAAATATTTTAAAAACTTATTTTGATTTAGATAGCATGTTATATAAAAATGCTATTACTGAAATAATAAAAAAAAAAATCGTCCTACTATCCAATCAGATACGTGATTCTATTCATAATTAGATCGTAATTTTATGATTTAATTTATTTTTATTTTACTATTTTATGATTTAATTTTTATTTTATTTAAAATAAAAATAAGGTAAATCACAATGGGCAAAGTTAAAGTTTTTTAAAGCAATATTACTCATACACGTAATTTATCTAGCAAATGAGATTTTTTTACTAGTAATTTTTTTTTAATTTTTTAGTCTATAAGTGATAAAATAAAAATAAGTTAAATTACAAGGGGTAATTTGAAATTTACCCAGAAGCTTAACCACTAAGTATTACCAAGTATACACCTACTCTTGGTACATTCTTGGGTACGCATAGCATTACTCGCTCGCACTTCAAAGTTCAAATTCCGCGGCGTCGACTCCCTCGTCAACTTCGACGTGACGTGTCATTTTTTTTTATTTTTTTTTTATTTTTTTGGTTTAAGGAATCAAAAGCGAAAAAGAAAACGAGCACGTTAAAAGTACCTGCACGAGCAACGGCTTTAACGGTCACGTGACCCGCGTTCCAACGTCCCCAAGTAACGCCGTTTCCTGATTGGCCCACGTCATCATCGTCGCGCGCGACTTTTCGTGACGGGAGGTTGCAGCTTATTATATTATTATAAAGAACGTGCCGGATGATTCTTTCTCAAAATTGCACGGAGACCCCTCAACTATGTAAATGTATGAAAAACCCTCTATAATTATTTTTTAATAAGAACAATAATATTGGAATACTATAGGTAGAAACCAAATTTTGTTGCTATTGATTTAATTTTTATGATAAAAACAAGCGGTACTGTTGGATATGATTAGACTACTGTAAGTATCTAGAAATTGAATTTCAAATTTTTTCGATATTATTAATCCGTTTGCAATGAAATTCGTTTGTTCCAGCCTTGCACATACTAATATCTTACGCTCTTTTCGTACCAGAATTATCATTCTTTTACTTTTCACATCAATTTATTTTTACTACATTTTTTTTAGAATGTATATGTAAAATTTTTTATTTTTTAAAGTAAAATTTATTTAAACCTCAAAATTTTAAATTTTTGTGATTGACATCCGTTTAACTTATAATTAATTAATGTAGACATTTTATTAAATTACTAGAAAGTAGTTTTTAATTTATTAAATTTGATAAAATTGGTAACTAATTTAGTGAACTCTCTATTATTTTATTTTATTTTATTTTAGCTAAAAGTATTAAATTGTTTTTAAAAAATTAAAATTCCATATGCTATTGCAAAATACCCTATAGCTGAGGGTCTCTATTTTATTGTGATTGGAAACAATTTTGTTTAAGAAAAATGCGAATCTTTTATCTTGAATTACATGCAAAAATTAATTAAGTTTTAAAAAAGTTAATAATAATAATAATAATAATTAAGGAGCCTATGTAAAATATATATATACGAGGGGGCTTCGTGCAAAGTAATCATCCAGCTGTCACTTTCTCTCTCCTCCCTCCGCGTCAAACCGACCCGTTCATTCATTCTCTCTCTCTCTCTCTCTTTTTCCTCGTCCCTTCCCCAGTTCTCTACTGAGACGAAGACGACGTTCATGGCCACATTACCCATAACCCTCTATTAAAACCCTAATTCCCTTCCCCCTCTATCTCTCTCTCTCGATCCCTTCTCTTGGCTTCGATTTGTACGCACAAGGTGAGAATCCTTTGAAACCCTAGGCCGCCATTTTCGATCCCTGATCTCGGATCGGTTTGACGCTCGATTTCTCTCGTTTTCTAGGGTTTTAGGTCGCAATCTGTGGAGGCGATGGAGCTTTTCCAGCGCGCCAAGGCCGTGCGGCTCAAGAGCCACCATGACAAGTACCTCTTCGCCGAGGACGACGAGCTCCGCGTCAGCCAGGACCGCGACGGCGCCTCCCCCAACGCGCGCTGGGCGGTGGAGCACGTCCCTGCCCCCTCCGGCGACGGCTCCGGCGCCGGCGCGGGTGGCGGTGATGGGGGGCACCGGGTTCTGCGGCTGAGGAGTCGATACGGGAAGTACCTCACGGCGTCGAACGAGCCGTTCCTGCTGGGGATGACGGGGCGCAAGGTGGTGCAGATGAAGCCGGAGCGGCTCGACTCGTCGGTGGAGTGGGAGCCGGAGCGGGAGGGGTTCCAGGTGCGCCTCAAGACGCGGTACGGCCACTTCCTCCGCGCCAACGGGGGCCTTCCGCCATGGCGCAACTCCGTCACCCACGACGTCCCCCACCGCACCGCCACCCAGGACTGGGTCCTCTGGGACGTCGAGATCGTCGAAATCCAGGTCCCGTCCCCGGCCCCTTCGCCTCCTGTAATCGTCGGTGATAAGCCCTCGACCGCCGCCCCCTCCTCGTCGCCAAATCCGCCGCCGCAGACGAAACTCTCCAAACTTGAGGTATCTGAATCTGTTGATTCTATTTTCTCGAGTTATCTGATGGATTGGTTGGTTTGTGAATCTTCGTTGTTCTTGAATTAGAGAACAACACTTTTATTTTTCTCTTGAACAATCAATCCAATTTTACGCATCTTCACCAAATACCTGTTTAAGTTCATGGGCAATTTACACAATTTGCATGTTGATGATGGGTCATGTGGAATTTCTGAAAATATATGGAAGATTTTTGTTTCCTTGTCAAACAAACTCATACTTGTCTATAGATTGTGTGGAAAACTGTCATTTACAAGCACATTCAGTGGCATAGAATTTGAGTTGAAAAAGAAAAGGAAAAAATGTGTAATAAGACGTAATAATCGGTACTTTTGCGAGGCTGGAAATTATACCGATACTCTCTCATGTTATTTAGTTATCGACACTTTTACATGACCAACTTTTTTGGCTATCCGCTAATATTCTGATTTCTTTACCTGTCCAAGCAGTCATTGGATTCTTTCGCTACTCCATTGCACAAGGTAGATAGCCGAGTGATCTACTATCACGTCGCAGATGATAAGGGCCTTGTGGATGATGGCATTGAAGGTCACTCCTTTACTTTCAATGGCACAAGTTTGGAGGAACTGACCCACAAGTTAGAGGAAGAGACAGGGCTTAGTGATATTATTGTGTGCTCTAAAAGCCCATTAAATGGGAAGCTCCATCCTCTTCGCTTGCAGCTGCCGCCTAATAACGCCGCGATGCATATCGTGCTGGTTCGGGAGAATTCAAAAGGTTAGATTGGTTCCTCGAGTTCTATGCTACATTGTTTTTGCGGTGGATTGAGTAAAAATTTTGTTAATGGTATATTTCATAACGGTCGAGCAGCATAAAAATTTGAAAATGTGGTGCAGTGCATCAAGAGAAGGCAACTTTTTCGTTAATTACGTGTTGTGTCATTGATGTTTTGATGAATTAGTTCCATCTACCTGCCTTTTATAGTCATACCATGTGGTTTCTTGTGAATGTTAGGTAGAGTGGTGAAACAAAAGTAGCTTTCTCCTTACGCCTCTTTCTGTCTGTAATCACATTTATGACTCAGGCTTCATTGTTTATCAGCAAGGAATTCCATACAGCTTGCATGTAGAGACAGTCTGAATGGCATTTTTCTTTGTTGTGTTCCATGTTGACAGACGGTCTCAATTTAGTTCTTGAAGTTTGTTTCTTTTTAAATTCTTTATGGGAAGAATGAAAATTCTCTACTTAGATATGCAAACAGAGTTTAGATGACATGAATAATACTTTGCATCAGCCTCAGTTTCCCCTCTTTTGCAATAATGGCCTTTGATTTTGGGGAGGTTCAAGGTTGTGTCATGGGTTTTACATCAAAAATCTAATTCAATATTGTCCTACTTCCTAGATGTCTTGATGTAACTTCCGAATCTAGGGGTAATAATTCAAGTCAACGGTCCAGGTACACGAAATAAGGTATAAATGCAACTAGTGAACTGATCAACCTCTGTTAGTGTTCCTGCAGGAACCTTTTATTTTTCCATTTCATTAATCAGAATACTAATGATATAGGATACATAAGTTCTGATTTAGAAACAAAATTACTTGTTAGGAAAACAACTGGAACTTTGGTCCTTGGATCTATAAGATTGTATTCCTTTCGGTTTGCTAAACACTTTGCTGCAAAACATTTTTTTTCTTGCCTTTCTTTAAGCATTTACTTTCTCATTTACAATAATATGTTACAAACTGCAGAAATTTAATCTTAAAAGTACTACTATATGATAATTTCTGGGTGTTTTACTACTTATAATTTGACATCAAATACCTAAGGTTCATTTCTTCACCCATTTTCCTCTTGCATTTACAGTGGCGAAGACTTTCCCCTGGCCGTTCGGTTCATAGAGCAAAATGCCGGCATGATGGCCGAAAGAAGGGAAAGAAAAAGACAGCATAGTCTGGTGGTGCTCAAATGATCATTATGCTGTTGGTTTGTACATTTGGCCTTTTCCTTATATAGCAGGTATTGTATACTACAGCGATAATTCGTATTTTTGCCATCATATTTCTCTACTTCTTCATTGAACTACCATTTTGAAGGAAAGTGGTGAAGGCATGGAATATCAGCAGCAATTTTTGATTTTTTTTTTTTTTTTTTTTGGATAATTTCTCTAGTAATTTTAAATCTTTGTCCCGCGATGTACATCTCGCCACACAGAACCTAAAGCAAATACATATCTTGTGTAGTAGACTTGTAAATAATAGGCCTATATAGATATAGCTCTTCTATATTTTTTGTTAGTGCTCCTCTGTAAGATTTTCAGTGTGCTTATTCCCCAAATTTTTTCTGTAAGAAATGTGAGAAAATTTGCAAGTGATGCCTGTTAATTTCATTTGGATTGTTAAGGTGAAATAACTAAGAAATTACTGTGTTGAACTCTGGAGTGTGCATCAGATGTTGTATGGTGGTGGTGATGGTATGGAAGGTGCTGCTTCAGTTTCCTTGTAATGTAAGTTTTCTCTCTGCTGCATTTTCTTTTTTGGATGCTTGCTTAAGATTTTGTGTTGCCTAATTGGTTTTGTATGTTTAAGTAGTAGTTATTTTAACACTGTTTGGTGGAAGGATATGAGTTACAGTGGAACCATAATCTTTAGCTATCGCTTGGATTTGATAATGCCCCGTTGCTTTTAGTTTTTTTTTTTTTGTAATTATTACGGAGATTTCAAGAACAACAGTGTTGTTGTGTCCACTACCAAGGGATAGAGTGTGGGGTGGTAAAAATTCATGATGAAGTAGTGATTGGCTCCGATGGCCGCAAATATGTGTGAATTTCTTAGTGTGATGTTATTATGTTATGACCATCTAAAATTTACTTACATTATTTTTATCCCAGGCGGATGTAAAATTACTCGTCATTAGTGAACGTCTGTGTAGAACCATACGTGGGTTTGTTCAAAGACATGGGCAACGCACCAATCTCCTCACACCACGTCCTTAGATTTTTGTTATTTTTTTGTTTTTTGTTTTTGGCCCTGCTCTTCTGGAATCTGTTTGAAAATAAGGACATCTTCCTCAATATTTTCTTTTAAGAGTCTAACTACTATACTATCCATGGGGAAATGCTTTTTGTACACCCCCTTGGGAGTGTACATCTTACACCCCACCCATCCAAGGATGGGATGAATTTCACCGGTCACTTCGAAATGACCGGTAGGATAGTCCCTACCTTTGGATTGGAGTTGTGTTATTAGTGTACAAGTTTACCCTATCATGATATCAATGATATAAATTATTTGACACTATTAAAATTTTTTTTTACCGTTACCATTAGATATATTCTTTTAATCATTTTTACCTAGATCATGCTATTCTACTAGCTATTCCCTAAACTTGAGAAGCTAACGTCATCCTAACCACATCCCTTCATTTAAAAACCAAAAAATTTAATAGTACCAATAACTTAATCATCCTTTAATTACTAACACCCTGTAGGATTGTATTTAGCAGAGCTACGTGTCACTGCTAGCTTAGAGGTTGTAAGGCTGCGACTGCATAAAGACCTAAATTTTATGTTTGGTTGGGTTGAGTCGACTCCAACTATTGTAGTCGGTCGAGAAGAGAAGGTTCAACTACACTAGTTGAAGAGAAATTGGCTCACCTGTTAAAAAATATAAAACAAAATAATAAGTAAAATGTACACCCACTTTTGAATATACATGTATCATTGCTCTAATAATAATAACGCGCGTATTTTCTCTAGTGTTCAGGTTGTGTGTCTTCTAACTAGTTTCTTGAACTACTGCTAGAAGGTACCTTTTTTTTTTTTTTTTTTTTTTTGAGAGAGAGAGAGAGAGACAGCTGAAAGATATATCAGTGCTTGTTGATTTTTTATTCTGCATAGCATCTATCTTTACACACACACACACACACACACACACACACACACACACATTGACCAATTCTGATTTTGATCAAGAAGCACTTCCTGGGGCTGTTTAATAATACTGTGTTAAAAGAGATATGCCACTAACCAGGCCAATTAATAATTACAAGCAGCAGTTTTTAGGGCCTTCACCTTCTCAGATGCGAGGGAAGAATCTGCTCCATCCATCAAGTATGCCTTCTCCTGGAATAATAGAAACAACCAATTAAATAAAACACTGCATAATGCATCTAGCAAAATTCAAACTCCCAGGATGCAGGAGATGCAGCCACAGCTTCATTCAGCCTTGGGCATGAAAAATTATGAGATTGATATCACATGTAAAACTATCTTTGGAGGCGTAAATCACTTGTAACACTAATCACAGAAATCAAGTCCAATCAATTAGGTAATGACACTTTTGGAACAGGTTTCGTAGGAAATGGTCCAGAAACCGTCCATATTCGAATGATACGAAAGGAACTCATTGACTTTTCTTGTAGAGAAGAAGGTGAGAATGAGGTGATGTAAGAGATATTGAAGAATTCCTAGTTCTAAAGTGCATGTATAGAAAGACGATTTACTAACAGGTGCTCAACAAAATTTTCTAATTAGTTATTATGTATTTTTATCAAATCTTTTGAACTTTATTAAAAAAATTACCAAGTAATTTAAAGAAAAAAAATATTTTGAGCTGTACTATCGACACGAGGATTATATCGTGCTGGTATTTTGTTGGCATGATATGATATGGTGGATACGGCTCGTGCTGATGAATACATAAATTCTTGCTCTGAATACATCTGTCTTATGTTTGATACAACAAAATTAGTTTAAGATTCAGATCACTTGAAGCACCAGCACTTTTTCCAAGACATTCGACTGCATAAATGTATAGTTTTACGAAGACAAATAAAAATGATGCAGTTGAGACTAGCTTCTTCGATATGTCTCTGAGACAATGAACTTGCTTCCTAGATGTTTATGATCTCAGACGTGATTTTCTAGAGCCGTCAAAGTCATGCTATCTCAATACAAAGGTGATAAAAGCAAAATCTAAGAAAGTGGAGAAAGAGAGTAGAGATAAACATACCAGCATTCGCCACAGAAATGGGTTCCCCACTATTTTCGTCGCTTTGTTCTCAATCTCATTGATTGCTGCAGCATTTAAAAACAACATTGGTTCCAACGAAAAATGCAAAGAAAAATAATCTTGTATTAGGAAATAATAAAGAACAATCCATACCCTTGGAAGTTTGTCCAGTCTCTAACAATACGGTGTACCAAACTTCATTAAAGACATCAAGTTGTTCATCAGATGCCCCGATCATCTAGATTTACAATAAACATACAATTATACATGCCAGAATGAAGAAACAGCCTTTAACGCTGAAATTACATCATCAGAAGTGAACCTACTTTATAATGAATAGCATCAAATTCTGGTCCTAGGATGTCAAAGACTTTATGATATTCACCCCTTCCATATTCATAAACGGCTTCTGCAAGCTAAATTAGAGTCACCAATTAGCCCATACTGCCAAGTCTATAAACTTTTCAAACAGGAGCAGAGTTAGTTAGGAGAGTAAATATAGACATATATATATACAAACCAGAATTGCCCTTTGCATTGTCTGCTGCTTCTTTTCACTCATTGAAGATATCCTACAACGCATACTTGTTATTAGACAAAGATTTATGATTTGGCTCCTGCAACTTAAATAGGATGCAGATGAATTCCTACCTTGTTCTCACCGACTTTAGTAAGTCCTCTGCTTGTTGTGTCTCTTCATACTAGCCAAGGCCCATAATGTCAGTATATCAAGCAACCACTCCATATGCCACGTAGACTAGAGAAAGTGCACAGATAAAATTAGTGAATATGTTGTTCCATATGCCACGTAGACAAGGCCCATAATGCCATTTTATCAGTTCCAAACGAGTAAATGACCGTAAGTTCGTAATTTTAAGATACATCATAATTTTTTATTTCAGTTGTGCAAGAACAATGCTACAATCTCAAGGTTTGGCTATTATGGGTATTGTTAGTAAAGAAGAGGATAATACGCAGCATTATACTAGTATAAAGTTTTGCACATTCATTTGGGTCAGGTTAGGTTGGGTTCAAGTTGGGCACTGAGATCTAATTTATAACATAACAGACTGGGATCACGTCGGAATTTCCCACCCAAACTTGGAACTGAAGAACAAAAAAAAAAAGAAGAAAAAAGCCCTCAATTGTCCGCTTCAAGGAGAATACATAGTAACATTGAACCAAAAATCACTTGCAGGACTTTTCCAACCTATTATTGTTGTGTTGCCTACCTGTTTCAGTCACACTAATTGCCAAATGTTGCCCTGGATCACAGAAATTACCTTATCCTTAAGTGCAGTTACAAGAGCCATTAGCCTATCGACAATACAGTCCATCTGGCCACGCACGGAAAGACGGAGCAACAATCCTA
Organism: Tillandsia fasciculata; assembly: GCA_029168755.2. Taxonomy (NCBI): domain Eukaryota; kingdom Viridiplantae; phylum Streptophyta; class Magnoliopsida; order Poales; family Bromeliaceae; genus Tillandsia; species Tillandsia fasciculata. The sequence goes on along the minus strand of CM054932.1, from coordinate 25,965,895 downwards.
GAGCATTGAGATAAACCTGAATGGATGATGCAGTTCTGAGTATAGCAAGCAAGGCTATGCAAGACGATATAGCTCTTCTTATACCTCTCCAGGCTCAGCATCACTTCTTTCAAGTTCCTGTAAGATATAGTAATCATAAATCTCCAGAACCTTCTGGATTGGTGATTCACCTTCCAAATAACAAAGAGCAACATGCCACCAATTGTGGGTGTACCTACAAAATAAGCAGAGCTGCTGTAATAAGGAAAAATCTCAAGTTATTTGCAGCAGTTCAAAGTAAATATACAGCCTGGTAAATGAAAACCTCCATACATGAATGATGAACGGGATGTCCATGAGGAAGAGCAAGATTCCATGAAATCAACTGCTTCTTTGAAACGACATTCATACTGGAGAACATGACATAACTAATACAAAAGAAATAAAAGTAGCTGTTAGAAACAAGCAACCCAAAAGTGCAATTTACCGTCACCACAAAGCTACAGAACAAGGTGATACTAGAAAGAGGAATCTTGCATATACTACAATATATCGAAGAATCTAGATCCTGTCTTTTATTTACATGTCAATGCTTAGGTTTTATCCTTGTGCACATGGCTAAGATTCAAAAAGGCTTTCCGAAGAGAATAGTTAAAAAGGAGACAAATAGGACAAAAGTAAAAGATATTTGTGTATGCAACATTAAGTAGCAGAACTTTCAAGAATATAGAAATCCATTTCAAACTTCCATCACATTTAATGATGCTTCGTGCTTTCACATAAATATTATTTCATTCCTACTTCTAAAAAAATCAGAGATCACTACATATTTCAGTGTTCAGCTAGTATACTATTGAAAGTATATAAATATTGTTTACTATCAACTTTTCCACCCTTGGATTATTACTATTCCACCCACCACCACTAAACCCTAAATATCCAATGGTCAAAAAGTTTACAATAAACACTATTTACATACTATCAATAGTATTCTAGCTCCACTCCATGTTTCATGTGTTTGCTTAAAATATTAGCTTATATGTGGGTCTTATTTGGAAATAAAACATAGTGATTTTCAAGTAAATCAGATATATTTAATAATCAATCTAGACAGCAATATTCTTCTTTCTTTGATGATCCTTCCTGATATTTCTGGCACCTCGTGAAAATTTCGAGATCAATTGTTAAATGTTGCCATCATCAGAGAGTCCAAAATCAATGTAAACTAAGAAAATAACAAAAATACAAAAAAAAAAAAAAGCATTGACAAGAGTAGGTAACTTTCTGAAGACAAAAAATGCTTTACGTACTGCATGTTGTGACCAACAGTCATGCTTATTTATTTCAAATCCTTTTCGTGCGGCCATCTCAGCTTCCTTCATTCTACCAAGCTCTAATAATGAGAAAGCAAGCATGCCATAGAAGTAATTCTGATTTTCATTTTGTGGCAAAACCTAATCAATTGATTCAATACAAACCAAATTAGCTTTTTAAGCTAATAAATAATAAAGAACATCTGAAGATACCCCACACACAAGTATAGGACGTCACCAGTAATTTTACATGTAATTCATTAATAAATCATTTAGTAGAGAGAGGACAATGAACAACAAATTTGAAACACTTGTAAAATACCTGCTCAACTAGCTCTAATGATATATCAGGCCAACCCATGTAGAAACATAAGATCTGAGCCCTCTTTAGCGAAACCAAATCGTTAGGAAACTCCTTAAGCAACTGCCACAACAAATAAACAAGCATATATGAAATAAGAAGTACTGGATGATATATCACCCGCTCCTTAATGGCAAATAATGTGGCAGCATTATGAAGACGTTCTACAGCAACTAGTATTTATGGATTTATAACTAAAGTTGGTTAATTCTAGTCACAGATATAAGGGCATCTACAATAAATAATACACAGTAAATCCAATAAGAACTCAAAAGAACATAACAACAAACTGTCGACGATTTGGTCGGTGCTTTGGGCAATTAGGAACAATGTTATCTTTTATCAAGTCAACACGGACCCACTCAGCGCCGTAAGATGGGTTGGTAGAGTGGTGAAGATGTGGGAGGAGCTGAGGTGAGGGCTGTGTCTGAACCAATATAAGTGACCCCTACATCTTATATTAAGTGTGTTACTCTGTTGCTCCGAGAGACCCTGTTGTCTCACTTATGTTGCTTAATTCATTTTCGCTATGAATGAAGCAAGTAGCTTGCTATCTTTCTCTCTCAAAAAAAAAACAAACTGATGCCTGCTCTCGACATACATATTATGGGATAAATTATTACTTTCCCAAAAGATGTGAAAAATATACAAAAACATCAAGCGGAAAACTTAGAACTCGGCAACCCAACAAGGTTAAGTGTTTTCCACACTGAATTAGTAAGCTGTAGAGAGGGAAAACATGTAGTAATCTGAAAAGCTTTATTAGACTCTGCTACAATGAATTTTCGCAGTATTTATAGTTAGATTGTACTTCTTTTTCAGCCATACCTCTATTTGACAACTGTCTTTACAGATCTTTTAGCAAACAGCAGCTAGCATCAGGTATGATCAAAATGATCAAAATGATCTGAATTTCCATTTGGTCTATTAAAACTTCTTTTAAGCAAGAAATGTCATCCATTATCCATTATCCCTCCCTCACACCAATGTTCTTAAGATACTAATTGAATGAAAAAAAGAAGTTTAAATTTCATAATTTAAACTACCAAAAACGAAAACAAAGAAGTATCAAAGACTATTTCCCTAGCAACTAAGAAATCAACTCTTCATCAAATGCTAGCATACTTTCTCTCTCTTATATGTTTCATTCTACAAACACCATTTTCTTTAATTCGACTCTAATAAACCTAATCAAAAAGTACACCAAAATAATGAGTTAAAAAAAAAAAAAAAAAAAAAAAAAAAAAAAAAAAAAAAAAAAACCTCAAAATGCATCTGAATCGCGGCGTCCGCGTTCTTGTTGGATCCCACCAAGCACGAGATCGCTCGGAACACCATCCTCTCGTACGAAGTCGCCTCCCCCTTCAAAAAAAATAAAAAATAAAAAATAAAAAATAAAAAATAAAAAATAAAAAATAAAAAATAAAAATCAACCGATCAAATCCCCATCAATGACCGATTTCGAGCCCGAAACAAGAAAGTCGAAGAGCGAGAGAGAGAGAGAGAGAGAGAGAGAGAGAGAGAGAGAGAGAGAGAGAGAGAGAGGGTGGGGGTGGGGGTTTAAGGGTTACGCATACGAGGGCGGCGGCAGCGGCGGCGAGGAGGGAGGAGGCGCGGCTAGGGTTTTGGGAGGCGACAGCGTGGGCGGCGAGGGCGTTGGCGAGGGCGCAGGAGGGGTCGAGGAGCGGCGCGCGTAGCGCCGCGGCGACGCGGCCGCGCCCGTAGCCGAGCACGGTCTCGTAGTAGGCGTCGATCGCCGCGGCGCACTCCGCCGACGCCGTGCGCACCGGGTGCCCCCACCTATCCCGCCGCACCGCCGCCGTCGCCGCCGTCGCCGTCGCCGGAGACGAGACTTCTACATCGTCGCCCATCGCCCTTTGGCTCGTTTGTTTCTTGCGTCGCGCGCTCGCTATTATGAAAGTGATGGGGAGAAAGAGAGTGAGAGAGAGGGTTTGTGGATTAGACTATCTATCTCAGTATAATGTAAACTGCAGCTGGTCGTTGATGATAAGACAGGTATCGCCGACGTGGCAACCGGCATCTGATACGCGACAATGCCATCACAGCTCATTTCCTTTCCTTTTGTCCCTTTCTCTGTTCAAGGACGATTCTAGAACCTGAAAAAAGTTCACAATAAAGAAATTACCTTTCCGATGTGGTGCTCAAAAATCAATCAAACTATTTTTGTCGATTTGAATAAAAAAATATTGAGAAATGCTACTTGTACATATAAGATATATATCTTACACCCTCATTCATTTAAGGGTAGGGAATTTTTTCATCCATCACATTAAGTGATTGGTGAAATTCACTCCATCCTTGGATAAATAGCGTCTAAGATATACACACTTTTTGGAGGTATATTATTAGCATTTTTCAAAAAAATTTATCAAATTTATGTTTTTGATAAAAATATATTATTATTTTTTGTTTTTATATTCGGTTCGAATATTTAAAATATTTATCAAAATATTTTTATTTTATTTATTTATTTATTTATTTATTTATTTTATATGAGTTCTTCTCCTTTCTCTTCTCCTTTTTTTCATCTAGTCATTTTTGCCTAAAGCAACATCCAAACCGCCATCGTCATGGACCGCGCCGGAGCATCGTCCCTCGATGTCGCTGTCGTTCCCGCTGTGCCCGCGCCCACACTGACACCCACACCCACACCCACGGGTATCTAATAGGCACAACTTCACGGACATGGGTACGACTTCGAGTGGCGGCGCTCCGGCAGGGTCCATGGCTGCGACAAGGGCGATGGCTGTGGTCAAGAGGGAGAAAGAGATCACAATAGTTAAAAAAAGATAAAAAAAAAATTAAAAAAATAATATAATTTAAAAAAAAGAAAAAAATAAAATTGCACTATTTAAAAATAATATAATTTTATTTCTTACCGAAATAAAAAATAAAAAATAAAATAATTTTATTTCTTACCGAAAACGTCAACAACTAAAAAAAAAAAGAAAAAAATAAAATTGCACTATTTAAAAAAAAAAATTATATAATTTTAAAAGAAAGTTACATTCTTTAATACAAAAAGTATACTATTTGAGATAAGAGTTATATTTTTCAAGCAAAAGTTGTACTCTAGCTATAGGTGAAAGTTTTACTCTTTCTCCTTATTCTCTTTGCCTATCCGGGGTCGGTGATACGCGATAGAGGTGAAAGAGAATGCGGCAATGCTCGAGAAGAGGGCGGCAGAGGCGGAGGTGGCCTACTATACCATCTGTGAGGACCTGGTTTCCCCGCGGGAAGTTTTCTGGTTGTTTGACAGCGTTCGGAGGCCTGCGTGGAGTGTTGGTGAAGTTTGTGAGCAATTTGGACACCAGTGGTGGACTTCGGGCCTTAGAATTGGACTCCGGGCGAAGTTTGGATAAAAGTTACCTCTCCGGTCGCCTTCGGGAATTTTTAGAGTTAGAATTTGGCAAATCGGTTGGTTGATTTGGACTCAGCGCGAAAAAAACGGTGCGAAATATGCTTTTCTGGGCATTTTTGGGCTTATTATGAAGTTCTTGGTGTTGCTGGGGGTGTGGACCGGGTCCACGGGGCCTGGCGCACGGTCGGTAGACCGGCCGGTGCAGCGCGGTCCACGGCCGCGCTGCACCCGGTCCACGTGCACGGGCGGGCGCCCGGTGCACGCGCGGTGCGCCGGGCACCGAACGCCGCGCATGCGCGCGCGCGTGGCGCGCGCCCGCGCGTTGGCGGCTGCGCTGGCACCCATGCAGCCGGTCGGACCAAAAGGGTCCGACCTCCCTTGCACCGGATCTGGTGCAAGGGATCCTGTGTGAGAGAGGGAGTTGGTGAGGGTGTGTATATTGCACCTTAAGCCCAATTTAGGAGCTTGTTAAGCCTATTTAAGAGGGCTATTCAGCATGGGGCTTCTCTTTTGGATGTTCTTCACCCCTTTGCTGCAAAGGAGCACTTGTAGCAGCCTCCATCTTCTCCTTCTTCATCAAGGAATCCACCATTGTTGGAGCTTGATCATTGCTGGTTTTGGGTTCAACTTCGTCGCATTTTCTTCCTAGAGGTCTCCAGAAGTGTAGGAATGGAATTTTGGGATGGTTCTTGCGTGGTTCTCTTCACAACTTCATGATCTACAACTTTGGTATTGAAGAGGAGACCTAATTGAAGCTCTAAACCAGGTAAATATAGCAATCTTTGAGACACTTGATTTCAGTTTGAGATTTCGAGCAGAGGTTAATGTTTTTACTCCCCTGGGATGTACAAATGGAATTTTAAGTTGATTTTTGTTGGTAAATTTCCAGGACTTACAGAGCTCCAATTTTCGTATTTTATGGAATTTCCAATTTGGACTCTAAGTTAGGTAAATTAAGCCATCTTTGGGATTGTTGTGTACAGCTGAGATTCTGGATGTGGTTTTGAGCAATGCTCAGTGTTTTTGCTCCCTAGGATTGAAGAAGTGGAATTTTAAGCTGATTTTTGCGGGGAATTCACCAAGACTCAATGACCTACATTTTTCATATTGAAGAGAAAAGCTAAATATTGCTAAACATCAGGTGAATTTCATCATCTTTGGAGCCCTTGGTACAGTTGCAGTTTTGGACAGCATCGCAGAGTTTTGGCCGTAACTTTGCGCACCAACATCGGATCGAGGTGATTCAAGAGGCGATTCTCATCTACTTCTCGCGAGGAATCTCCTGGATTTTTCTCAGAATTTTATGACTTTGCTTCGAAGGTGAGAATCTTTCTTCTTCCCGAGTTTTATCTGCGGAGTTTTGTACAGTTTAGTTTGGGGTGTTTCCCTTGCCGATTTTATATCTCAGCATTGGGAACTCGGATTTGGGCGTGCAGGTAGTCGTTTCGAAGCTAGCGACGCGTAGATCGCAGGGATATTTTATTCGGATTTTTCTGAGGACTTCCAGCAGGTGATTTTTGCCCGTCTTTGCAGCTGAATTACTGTGTGTTAAATCTGACAGTTTTGGGAGGAATATTTGTGTAACAACAGCTCAGTTTTTGTACCAGGAGCAGTGTGGACTGTGCTGGACCTGTTGGATACTGTGTAGCTGCTACTTTTGGTATTATCAGCTGTAGGACTTTTGACTGTTCGTCTGATCAGGTGGGTGGCCTCGCTTTCAGGATTTACGATCTGCACACTAATTCTAGCTGTTTAGGGATGTGTATGTATCATTGTTACCTGCAGTACAGCATGTTAGAGAACATGAGTTGGGATTGCTTACTTGTTCAGTTCAGCATGTGTTCCTTATCAGTATTCTCCACATCCTTATTTATTCGCTATCCTTGGACTTGACCTAGCACCACCGTCACATGTTGCATGTATAACCAGACCAGTAGAAAACCCTCACTTGGGCTAGGGTTATTTATGTTTAGACATCCACACATATTGTTTCATTCCTGGACTTAGTGTTATCCTCGCCCGGGTAGTGGGCCGAGCGGTCGGGACTTCTTTTTAGTGTGGGATGCATTTGCACTCGTGCTTGGGAGCAGAGTGGAGTCTGGTAGATGTAGTGGGTCGCTTGTCTGTACCGGGAACCGTTTGGGGTAAACGGTGGTCTCGGGAGGTCTTGTTTTCCCTGTTTGGATTGTCGCCACTGTGTTAGTGGCGGTAGTTTACTAGTGTTAGTCGGACCTAGAACCCAGAACTCTTTTCGACATACACATGATTTTAGTCTGCCAATGTTTCTTTCCAAGCATCGAAGGGCCGCTGGAGTCTGTTCTTGTTTGATTGGACAAAGGCATCAGCCCTTCGGGGTTTGGATAAAACACTTATTTTCTAACTATTTTCCTAAAAAGAACTAAAAATCATGAAAAATGGATTTCTTCTCAAAATAAGATAGCTTTTCAAAAAGGGTACTACTTTTAATCCTCACCCTGTGTGGGCTGGGTGAAAATAGTTTTCTGTAACAAATGTCACCTTTTTCCTATAAATTTTCCCACTCGAAAGGATTCGAGTGGTCCGGGTTCTAGGGGCCGTTTCTTGGTTGGGACGAAAGCGACGGGGGCCAAGCCTGGAACCTGTTCTTGTTTGATAGGGTTGTAGGTGTCGGTCTTCCGGAACTTTCAGGCCCTGGTTGGTGTTCTGTTTTGGGAGCCGTCTGGGGGACGGTGGTCCCGGCTGTGTGGTCTTCCAGCCTGTGAGTTGAGAGTTAGTGTTGTTGGTCGATCGTGTGGATCGTGGTTTGGATTATAGCCTGCATGAGCCATATCGAGCTCGACAGAGATGCGCAGATACTTTACTCGGTGGGGTCGCGCCCCTCGAGTGCCACTCCGGAGTTGGGCCTGTTACTTGCTATCGCGACTTGTCGACGCCGTCCCTCTGGCTGGGCCAGTTTTCACGGACACCCTACGGTAGACCCGTCCTATTGAGGATGTGCGGCAGTAGGTGGGCGCAGGTTTGACTGGACCCTATGCGGCAGTCAGTATAGATTGGGTGAATGTACTGTGTGAGTTAGTAGATGCATCATGTTATCATCTGTTCCACTTTTTGAGCATCTAGATAGAGGCATAGTAGCTGTAGAGTTACTTTTCCAGCCTTTCATTTCAGTTTATATTATTATTACTTATGCCTCTAGTAGACTTAGTGGGCAGACCGTCGGGCTTGTTGGCGGCACCCACTGAGAACTACTTGGGACGTAGTTCTCACACCCGTCGTGGTGTCTTTTCCCCAGGGACTACTACTCCTGTTCCTGCTGCTCCCGTTGCTGCTTCTTCAGATCGAGGTAAGGGAGTCGCGAGATAGATCCCTACCAGTCGTCGTCCAGAGAGTAGATGTACCCCCTCACTTTTGAGAGTTTATGTTGAGAGACTTTGTAGTGAGGTATAGAGTTGTACTTTTATTTTACTGCTTGAGAGATTATGTACTTTTGGTGAGGTTGGTTTGTATTATCTGAGAGATGTAGTTGTTCATTGAGCTTTTATTTTCCAGCAGTTTACACTTCAGCTCTGATATCTGTATAGTATAGATGTTCTTTTGCAGGTTAGACGCTACGTTCATACGGGGCTTCCCGTATGGGCGGCGGATCTGTTGGCGAGTCCGGGTCGCAGTTTCGACCCGGGGCGTGACAGATTAGAGTGGTATCAGAGCCTAGGTTGTAGGTCTTGTTGGACTTAGAAACCCTAGGCTTGTGGTTGGACATTAGGATGACTACGTGAGAGTCGTGACTGTTCGCGAGAGTCCTGATTGAGTTTTATACCTCTCCCACGAGACGGGATGAGCGATTGGCATGTTTATTCTCCTAAGTGATTATGTTGGCTGCAGACAACATAATACTAGGGAATGTATGACATGTCTTAGACTTTCGCTGGATTGGGTCGAGTGTTGTTTGGTACTGTCCTGATGTTTGCATGTGTGTTGCAGGTGGGCACGATGCCTCCCCGACGCAGGGTACAGACGCGTTCTCAGCCTTTCCCCGCCGATGAGCCTGGGCATGAGGAGCCAGCACAGGGACATCAGGATGAGGTACAGGAGCTCCGTGCTCAGGTGGCACAGTTGTCCGAGGTTATTCAGCGTCAGGAGGGGACCTTGCGACGCCAGGAGGAGGCTTCTCGCCGTCAGGAGGAGGCCTTGGGCCGGATGATGGCTCTGTTAGAGCAGAGGTCGCAGCCAGCGGTAGCACCCCATGATAGTTCGCCTGTACCTTCTCCCCCAGCTGCGGCGCCCCCTGTTGTTCCTCCAGCACCGGCAGTTCCTGTTGAGCCGGTTCTTTGCAGACCACCGTCTGGGTCGACGGGACCTCTGTCTTCAGCTGAGCAGCGGATGGTGGTGGATTTGTTGATGAGGTTTCGCCAGTTTGATCCCCCTCGATTTTCTGGTATGGGAGCTGAGCCGTGGGAGGCCGAGTCTTGGATCACGGCCATGGAGCGTCATTTCGAGAGTTTGTTTATTGAGGATCGTTTCCGGGTTCTCTTGGCTACACATTTCTTGGAGAGTAACGCCGAGGCTTGGTGGCGGCGTGTGCGACCGGCTGGGCCGCCGGGGACGCAGCTTCTCACATGGATTGAGTTTCGCAGCCTTCTTTTGGGAGCTTTCTTCCCTGAGAGCGTCCGTCAGAGACTGGAGGAGCGGCTGAGGACTCTTCGTCAGGGAGATCGGCCCGTGCACGTATACATAGCTGATTTCAATCAGTTGTTGGCTAGTATGCCTCACGTGGCCAGGGATGAGGCTCATCAGATCTACATGTTCGAGCGAGGATTGCGTCGGGATATTTATCAGTTTGTTCGCTCCCGCAGACTGCAGACTTTGGAGGCCTCGATGGAGCAGGCTTTATATGTTGAGTCAGGAGAGGCAGTGATGGCAGAGGTGGCGCCAGCCCCTGTAGTGACTCCAGGGGCGAAACGCCCGGTACCGTTGGATGAGGGGCAGTCGAGTCAGCAGGGACCTCCGAGACCTCCACGCTCTCATCCTCAGGGTCGTGGGTTTCGTAGGCGTCAGAGATCAGGTGGGCCCCAGCAGCAGCAGCAGTATCAGCAGCAGCGGCAGGAGCGGTGTGTCATCTGTGGCGGGCCTCATCCACCGTCGCAGTGTGAGCAGAGACAGGGTCGGTGTTTCCTCTGTGGAGAGTTGGGACATTTCCGCGCAGCTTGCCCCCAGGCCATCTTGTCAGTGCTGCCGATTGCGACAGCACCCCCCTTGCCTATCCATGCAGCGGAAGCCTCTCCAGCACACCGTCAGACAGAGTGGGCCACGACGTCGGGACAGACGGGACGACGATCTGCGGCACCTAGCGGACGAGTTTACGCAGGCCTGGTGGAGGACACCCCTGCGACAGATCGTGTCGTGGCAGGTATGTTTTATTTTGTTAATTGAGATGAGCATTTCGTTACCGCTGCATCCTTTTGCACTATTAGTTGAGTATCTGCATCGGCATCCTTGCATGAGTATGGGTTAGGAATTTTGCTACATGTTTTGGGCGATTGGATTCTTCCCTGTATCCGATGAGTAGTGAGAGATTGCGATGCCTGATTGTACAGTTGAGACTTCAGACTTCACCCGCTGAGGTGACGATACAAGGACAGCTCCAGGACTTGGATTGAGCTCTCAGGTTAGACTAGTTGGTGCGGTACCATGCTACGACTGACAATGGAATGAGAGTTGTTACCCTTCGGCGAGTTGGACAGGAGGAGCTCGTTCTCTCGGATTGCTGACGTATCCTTCCGGCAGCGTCGGTTTCAGCGACTTTGGACAGATGCCACCTCGGGAGCTTTATTTGTTAGGACTAGAGGTTGTGTCCTTAGAGGTTTTGGTTAGGTTGTAGTTTCGTTTGTGGCCACAGCAGGAACGACATCAACACTTTTCTCTCCCGTTTTTTTTCGTTATTGTGCTGAAATTTACGAACGGGACGCAAATTTTGAAAGGCTGCTTCAGAAATGGAGACAGTGCCCGAACCTGTTCTTGTTTGATTGGGGCGAAGGCACTGGCCTTTCGAAATTTCTGGACTTTTCGCTAATTTCAGTTGTTTTATAAATGGAGGATTGAGAGTTGATGACTTTCCTACTGGTGGGACCTTACCTTCCTTGGTTGTTGTGTTGGTTTTGTCGGTCTGGTCTTGTTGTGGTGGATTGTTTTAGTTTCGGGGACGAAACTTTCTTTTAGTGGGGGAGGATGTGAGGACCTGGTTTCCCCGCGGGAAGTTTTCTGGTTGTTTGACAGCGTTCGGAGGCCTGCGTGGAGTGTTGGTGAAGTTTGTGAGCAATTTGGACACCAGTGGTGGACTTCGGGCCTTAGAATTGGACTCCGGGCGAAGTTTGGATAAAAGTTACCTCTCCGGTCGCCTTCGGGAATTTTTAGAGTTAGAATTTGGCAAATCGGTTGGTTGATTTGGACTCAGCGCGAAAAAAACGGTGCGAAATATGCTTTTCTGGGCATTTTTGGGCTTATTATGAAGTTCTTGGTGTTGCTGGGGGTGTGGACCGGGTCCACGGGGCCTGGCGCACGGTCGGTAGACCGGCCGGTGCAGCGCGGTCCACGGCCGCGCTGCACCCGGTCCACGTGCACGGGCGGGCGCCCGGTGCACGCGCGGTGCGCCGGGCACCGAACGCCGCGCATGCGCGCGCGCGTGGCGCGCGCCCGCGCGTTGGCGGGCTGCGCTGGCACCCATGCAGCCGGTCGGACCAAAAGGGTCCGACCTCCCTTGCACCGGATCTGGTGCAAGGGATCCTGTGTGAGAGAGGGAGTTGGTGAGGGTGTGTATATTGCACCTTAAGCCCAATTTAGGAGCTTGTTAAGCCTATTTAAGAGGGCTATTCAGCATGGGGCTTCTCTTTTGGATGTTCTTCACCCCTTTGCTGCAAAGGAGCACTTGTAGCAGCCTCCATCTTCTCCTTCTTCATCAAGGAATCCACCATTGTTGGAGCTTGATCATTGCTGGTTTTGGGTTCAACTTCGTCGCATTTTCTTCCTAGAGGTCTCCAGAAGTGTAGGAATGGAATTTTGGGATGGTTCTTGCGTGGTTCTCTTCACAACTTCATGATCTACAACTTTGGTATTGAAGAGGAGACCTAATTGAAGCTCTAAACCAGGTAAATATAGCAATCTTTGAGACACTTGATTTCAGTTTGAGATTTCGAGCAGAGGTTAATGTTTTTACTCCCCTGGGATGTACAAATGGAATTTTAAGTTGATTTTTGTTGGTAAATTTCCAGGACTTACAGAGCTCCAATTTTCGTATTTTATGGAATTTCCAATTTGGACTCTAAGTTAGGTAAATTAAGCCATCTTTGGGATTGTTGTGTACAGCTGAGATTCTGGATGTGGTTTTGAGCAATGCTCAGTGTTTTTGCTCCCTAGGATTGAAGAAGTGGAATTTTAAGCTGATTTTTGCGGGGAATTCACCAAGACTCAATGACCTACATTTTTCATATTGAAGAGAAAAGCTAAATATTGCTAAACATCAGGTGAATTTCATCATCTTTGGAGCCCTTGGTACAGTTGCAGTTTTGGACAGCATCGCAGAGTTTTGGCCGTAACTTTGCGCACCAACATCGGATCGAGGTGATTCAAGAGGCGATTCTCATCTACTTCTCGCGAGGAATCTCCTGGATTTTTCTCAGAATTTTATGACTTTGCTTCGAAGGTGAGAATCTTTCTTCTTCCCGAGTTTTATCTGCGGAGTTTTGTACAGTTTAGTTTGGGGTGTTTCCCTTGCCGATTTTATATCTCAGCATTGGGAACTCGGATTTGGGCGTGCAGGTAGTCGTTTCGAAGCTAGCGACGCGTAGATCGCAGGGATATTTTATTCGGATTTTTCTGAGGACTTCCAGCAGGTGATTTTTGCCCGTCTTTGCAGCTGAATTACTGTGTGTTAAATCTGACAGTTTTGGGAGGAATATTTGTGTAACAACAGCTCAGTTTTTGTACCAGGAGCAGTGTGGACTGTGCTGGACCTGTTGGATACTGTGTAGCTGCTACTTTTGGTATTATCAGCTGTAGGACTTTTGACTGTTCGTCTGATCAGGTGGGTGGCCTCGCTTTCAGGATTTACGATCTGCACACTAATTCTAGCTGTTTAGGGATGTGTATGTATCATTGTTACCTGCAGTACAGCATGTTAGAGAACATGAGTTGGGATTGCTTACTTGTTCAGTTCAGCATGTGTTCCTTATCAGTATTCTCCACATCCTTATTTATTCGCTATCCTTGGACTTGACCTAGCACCACCGTCACATGTTGCATGTATAACCAGACCAGTAGAAAACCCTCACTTGGGCTAGGGTTATTTATGTTTAGACATCCACACATATTGTTTCATTCCTGGACTTAGTGTTATCCTCGCCCGGGTAGTGGGCCGAGCGGTCGGGACTTCTTTTTAGTGTGGGATGCATTTGCACTCGTGCTTGGGAGCAGAGTGGAGTCTGGTAGATGTAGTGGGTCGCTTGTCTGTACCGGGAACCGTTTGGGGTAAACGGTGGTCTCGGGAGGTCTTGTTTTCCCTGTTTGGATTGTCGCCACTGTGTTAGTGGCGGTAGTTTACTAGTGTTAGTCGGACCTAGAACCCAGAACTCTTTTCGACATACACATGATTTTAGTCTGCCAATGTTTCTTTCCAAGCATCGAAGGGCCGCTGGAGTCTGTTCTTGTTTGATTGGACAAAGGCATCAGCCCTTCGGGGTTTGGATAAAACACTTATTTTCTAACTATTTTCCTAAAAAGAACTAAAAATCATGAAAAATGGATTTCTTCTCAAAATAAGATAGCTTTTCAAAAAGGGTACTACTTTTAATCCTCACCCTGTGTGGGCTGGGTGAAAATAGTTTTCTGTAACAAATGTCACCTTTTTCCTATAAATTTTCCCACTCGAAAGGATTCGAGTGGTCCGGGTTCTAGGGGCCGTTTCTTGGTTGGGACGAAAGCGACGGGGGCCAAGCCTGGAACCTGTTCTTGTTTGATAGGGTTGTAGGTGTCGGTCTTCCGGAACTTTCAGGCCCTGGTTGGTGTTCTGTTTTGGGAGCCGTCTGGGGGACGGTGGTCCCGGCTGTGTGGTCTTCCAGCCTGTGAGTTGAGAGTTAGTGTTGTTGGTCGATCGTGTGGATCGTGGTTTGGATTATAGCCTGCATGAGCCATATCGAGCTCGACAGAGATGCGCAGATACTTTACTCAGTGGGGTCGCGCCCCTCGAGTGCCACTCCGGAGTTGGGCCTGTTACTTGCTATCGCGACTTGTCGACGCCGTCCCTCTGGCTGGGCCAGTTTTCACGGACACCCTACGGTAGACCCGTCCTATTGAGGATGTGCGGCAGTAGGTGGGCGCAGGTTTGACTGGACCCTATGCGGCAGTCAGTATAGATTGGGTGAATGTACTGTGTGAGTTAGTAGATGCATCATGTTATCATCTGTTCCACTTTTTGAGCATCTAGATAGAGGCATAGTAGCTGTAGAGTTACTTTTCCAGCCTTTCATTTCAGTTTATATTATTATTACTTATGCCTCTAGTAGACTTAGTGGGCAGACCGTCGGGCTTGTTGGCGGCACCCACTGAGAACTACTTGGGACGTAGTTCTCACACCCGTCGTGGTGTCTTTTCCCACAGGGACTACTACTCCTGTTCCTGCTGCTCCCGTTGCTGCTTCTTCAGATCGAGGTAAGGGAGTTGCGAGATAGATCCCTACCAGTCGTCGTCCAGAGAGTAGATGTACCCCCTCACTTTTGAGAGTTTATGTTGAGAGACTTTGTAGTGAGGTATAGAGTTGTACTTTTATTTTACTGCTTGAGAGATTATGTACTTTTGGTGAGGTTGGTTTGTATTATCTGAGAGATGTAGTTGTTCATTGAGCTTTTATTTTCCAGCAGTTTACACTTCAGCTCTGATATCTGTATAGTATAGATGTTCTTTTACAGGTTAGACGCTACGTTCATACGGGGCTTCCCGTATGGGCGGCGGATCTGTTGGCGAGTCCGGGTCGCAGTCTCGACCCGGGGCGTGACACCATCGCCCTGCGGAAGATGCTCGAGGACCCACCGCTTCGCCTCTCCCACGCGTCGGTGAGGGCGGAGGCGAGGCGACGGGTGTGCGAGTGGGGTGTGGGTGAAAAAGATAAAAAGAGTAGAAAATAAAAATAGAAAGAATAAAAATAAATAATAAAAAAGATTATTTTTTACAGAAAAGATAAAAAATCGAAGAAAAATGAAAATATAAATAAAATTGTATTATTTCAGAAGAATTTTATACTATTTTAGACGAAAGTTATACTCTTTGAGATAAAAATTATACTTTTTAAGCGAAAGTTATATTTTTTGGGCGAAAATTATACTATTCCTCCTCCTCCTCCTTTCCTTCTATTTTTTCGTATTTTTTCTGTGCCTATCCGAGGCTAGTGACGCACGGTGGAGGTGGAGGAGAGCATAGCAACGCTAGAAAAGAGGGCGGCGGAGGTGAAGGCAGCTCACCTTGCCTCCACCTTGCGGGGGTGTGCGCGAGTAGGGAGTCTGTGGACGCAGGCGAGGACCCCCACCTTGCCTCTGGCGAGGGGTCCTCGCCCGCGTTCACGCACCCTCCGCGAGGTGGAGGCAAGGCATGCCGCCTTCTCCTCCGCCGCTTTCTTCTTCGGCATCACCGCACTCTCCTCTACCTCCACCTCCACCGCGCATTGCCGGCCTCGGATAAGCGCAAAAAAAAGCATAAGGAAGAGAAAGAAAAGGAGGATGTGAAAAAATAGTATAATTTTCCTTCAAAAAGTGCAACTTTCGTTTGAAGAGCGTAACTCTCATCTTATTTAGTATATTTTTTTCTTAAAGAGTACAACTTTTATCTAAGATAATACAAAATTTTTCTGAAACAGTGCAAGTTCATCTTCTTTTTTTTTTAATTCTTAACATTTCTGGTAGAAAATAAATTATTTTTTTATTTTTTTTTCATTCTTCTTATTTTTTTTTTTTATCGTGGCCTTTTCCTTGCCCTCTACCATAGTCACCGCCCTTGTCGCTGCCATGGACCAAGCAGGAGCGCCACCTCTCGAAGTCGCGCCTGCTCATACCGTGCCCGCGCTCACGCCCGAGACGTTGTGCCCATCAGATGCGCATGGGCGAGCATCGAAGGGTGACATTCCGACAGGGTCCATGGTGGCGGTGGGGGTGGCGATGACTTAGACGTCGCGTAGAGCGAGGGTAGTGGGGCGTCGGAGTGAGACGGCAAGCTCAGGAAGATGAAGAAGAAAATGATGAATCTCAAGCCAAGAAAAAAAACAAGAAAAAAAATAATGATAGGGAAAAAAAATAATAGTATTTTTGTTCGCTTTTTAAAGATTCGGACGGAATATGCACAAACGAAAAAAAATGACCCACTTTTGTCAAAACGCAAAACTGATAATTCTTTTTATGCAAATTGACTAGTTATTTTTTAAAAATTCACCAACTTAATTATATATATATATATACATATATATATATATATATATATATATAGAGAGAGAGAGAGAGAGAGAGAGAGCGCTAGGCTGGAATACTATTAATAGTACAAGTCATTGGTACTATTAAGTTTTTAACCGTTGAATTAAGAGATATGTGGTTGAGATAATAGTGGGCCCCTTGGGTTTAATGGGTGGTTGGAAAAATAGTAAAATCTAACGGGTGAAAATAAATAAAGGACTTGATCTAACGGTAGAAAACTTGATAGCACCAAATGTTTGGTACTATCGATAGTATACTAACCGGACTATATATATTATATATATATATATATATATATATATATATATATATATATATATATATATATATATATAGAGAGAGAGAGAGAGAGAGAGAGAGGAGAGAGAGAGAGAGAGAGAGATATGAGAGCTTATATGCTTTTAAAAGTATAAGCACATTTATGCTTGTGAATTTTTTACAATTGAATTTGTATTGGGATTTGTACTTTTTACTTTATCTTTCTCTCTTTAGTTGACTTTACAAAAATACAAATCCCAATACAAATTCAATGATAAAAGATTCACAAGTAAGGATGAGCTTGTGCTTTTAAAGGCATATAACCTCTACTATCTCTCTCTTTCTCTCTCTCTCTCTCTCTCTCTCTCTCTCTCTCTCTCTCTCTCTATATATATATATATATATACATACACACACACACACACCACACACACACCACACACACACACACAACTCTATATGAACTAGGATACTATACTATTAATAGTACCAAGTCATTGATATTATTAAGTTTTTAACTCTTGGATGAAAGGATGTGCGGTTAGGATGATAGTGGGCCCCTAGGTTTAGTGGGTGGTTGAGAGAGTAGTATGATCTAACGGATAGAAATGATCCAAATGGTAGATCTAACGACTAAAAACTTGGTAGCACCAAATACTTGGTGCTACATATCAATAGCATGGTAGTTGGACTATATATATATATATATATATATATATATATATATATATATATATATATATATATATATATATATAAATTGAACTCCTATGCTTTTAAAAGTAAAGTCATTGATGCTTGCAGGTTTTTATCCATTTGATGAAAAGATGTGTGGTTAGGATGATAGTGGACCCCTTGGGTTAAGTGAGTGGTCGGTTGAATAAAATGATCTAAAAGATAAAATTAGTCAAAAGGGTATAATTATTCTATTCAAATCAATCAAAAACTTTCGTATAATCCCTTGCAATTCTGTAGGTAGTGAGCAGTCCATTAGTACTAATAATTTATTAGATTTAATTATTAATATTACAGTTTTCAATCCTTTTATATATATATATATGGTATGAAATTACTGGGGTACAAACCATACTATAATAATTACAGTATTCATAATGTGGTGAGCCGAGTTGACTTAAGAGGAGCCGAATGCCTTAAGACGACGTGGGGACAACATTTCGGTTCATAAAAGTGCGATCAATTCATGTATAAGTCAACGGATTCTATTGGTGATGGGACAGCCGCCGAAAGTTGCGCTGACACTGGGGCTTGTTGTTATGAGAATAGCTAGGGTGACGCGTCGTACGTGTACTCATCTCTGTCACGCCGCATGTGTCGCCTGGTCAGCACCGCCCGGTCACTTCTGTCCCCTTCGTACTCAGCTAGTTTTTCCTATAAATTGTATTGAGAGCAAGTCTACCGGGAGGAAACCCTCATGAGGCTAGCTCGAGCCGAGGACCAGAAATCTTCAGCAGACTGTGGAATTCGAGAACCCCATCCTAGAATCGGCTCGTGCCTAAAGGAGCGTTCTTCGGCGATTCAAACAACCGACTGCAACCTTCGTCGGTTTTTCAACCTAAGGTTAGGGATATCATCAAGCAGGGGTGATAGGGGTGATCTCTTACCTTATCTACTGTATTGAATTTTATCTTACTGTTTTGGTGTTTTGCTTATGGACCTCAGGATAGAACCATAGGGTTGTGGAACCGATGGTTCGGTTTAGTGTGAGAGATGGTAGACTCTGTCTTAGAAGTAGCCTAAGAAGGACTAAAGGCAAGTATGCTGGTATGTTGTAAGTTGGGTAGCTGGCCTTCAGACTATTGTGTGGCGTGAGAGCGCTTGACTAAGGAGTGGGTCGATACTTTCGACTTATCTAAAAACGAGTGTACATAACTAACGATGGGTGTGGTGACGTGGATGTAATATTTTGTAGTGAAAGATCTACCGGAGGATGACGTGGGTTCGGTCACGATTCTCCAAGTGCCACACAGTATATGGTGGAATACCCACTGAGGGTGACGTGAGTGTATCCCGTCTCTCCTGGTAGTAGGTTTTCTTAATCAGGTGGCGCAAGTGTGAAACTCTTCGATGCTCCATTTGGCACCCAGGACCAATATGGGGAGCGAACGGTCAACCGACTTCGCCAAATGAATGTACGGGTAGTCGATGGAGAGTGCAATTCGAGAATTCGACCTCCACTCGAGGCTCGTACAGGTCAACCGATCGGGAAGGTGAGACCTTTTCAGCTATTGCATAGGTGAGTGACCTTGGCGGATCTGAGCCGAGGGGTTGGTTTGGTTGGGTGTTGGTGAAGAATCTAGGATGTTCCTTTACCTTTACTGCTTGCCTTCTCTTCTGTTTGGCTTTTGTAGATGTCTCATATAGACTAAGTAAGTGCAAAATATTCTTTCTCGATGGTTGAACCCACTGGAAACTTTAATTAATTTTTACTCTCTGTGGTTTACTCCTTTCAGATGTCGAATCGGTTGGTGAGATAGCGATCGCGGTAAGAACATGGTCGAGTAGCGGAGCTAGGAGTCTAGCTGGCCATCCTTTGTGCTGTGTCGTTCGGTTGTTGTTTTGTTGAGCCGATTGCTCGATTGTTTAATCTTTTTTGTAAGTGAACTGATAGAAGTAATGAAATTGTATTTTGATATTTTATCCCTTATACTCTGATATTGTGCGTCATTTCGCTTACTTTTAATAAAACGCGATTGGATTGACCGTTCCGTTCGGGTGGAGCGTGGCTTATCCGTTCAGCAGGAAGTTTGTGCGTGCTCCCGAACCGATCAATCGGCAGTCCCGGAGTGTGACACTTAGGCTGTGTTTGGTTTGGATATAAATAAAAATTATTTATTTCTGACATAAATATAACTTTTGGAATATGCATGAATAGGACCAATTCTGTGTTTGAATGAAAATTGTGTTATTTTTTGGGTCGCGATTGGTTTGAGTATAAATAAAAACGGCTTACTTTTTATATACACATACAATTCTTGAAATAAGCAGAAATAAAATTAATTTTGCGTTTGGATGAAGATTTAATTATTTTTGGGAATAAAAAAAAATAGTATTTGAATAGTTAGATTGGAATAACGAGAATAAGAATAATTATAATTTTAAAATAATAATATTTTTATCTAATTAATTAATATAAAAGTATTAATTAAATAATAATTTAATTTATTTAATTAACTACTGCTAGATAATCTTAAATATTTATATATAGAATAATTAACAATAAGTATTATTAATTAATAATTTAATTAATGTTAAATTATTTAATAATTTAATTAATTAATTAATTAATTAATTAATAGTTAGATAATAAATTAATGAAATAATTAGATTAATTAAAAAGTTAATATAATCATTAAAATTATATTTATTTTAATTAAATTATTTTTAAATGAGAATAAGTTTGTTTTAATATATATATATATATATATATATATATATATATATATATATATATGGAACGATAATTTTACTTTTAAATTTATATCAATTTATTTCAAAAAAAATAAAAATTATTATTTTTATTCATAATTAAGTGAGTTTTGAGGAACAAGAGTGAAATAATAAATTATTTCAACCTTATATTTCAATCAATATGGTGCCTTGAAAGAAAATTAGGAAAATAAAAAAAAAAAGAAAAAAGTTATCTGTACACCCCTTTCAAAGCTGTACATCTGGAACATAAATGTTCCGGATTAATTTAAATTTTTTATTTAAAAAAAATTAGATTAATCCAAATCGTTTTTATTAGAGATGTATGATGTACATCCTTAAAAGAAGTGTACCATAGCAAAACTCCAAAAAAAAAAAAAAAAAAAAAAAAAAAACCTATGTGATGCTAAACATGTTCATCCACTTAAAAGCAGTTATTATCTGGCAGTCAAAGGCTAAGATTTTCCTCAATAAATTATTAAAATAATTGATAACATGTGAAACAGCTGTCCACTAATCATACCCCCACATATGTAATACATCTAATACTATAATAAGTAGTAGATACAGGTTAAATTATTTATTCCAGTTTCTAAAAAATAATAACATAATAATAAAAATAAATAACATTTGAAAAGAAGCAATAATTCAAGAAAGAGAAATTTTAAAACTAAAAATAAAAAAAAAATATATTTTTTGTATATCTCAAAAAAATGAATAACTTACACTTTATTTATTCTGAAATAGATGAATTTTATTGTTTGTTTCTAAAAATTAAAAACAAAGTTAATTTTAATTATAAAATAATTTTTCTGTTACTATAAAGAAGTTTCAAAAAAAACAAATATAGTAATTTCACTAATAAATTAAATATTTTTGACTAGTAAGAACAAAAAGTTAATGTATGTATAGAAAGTACAAATATATATATATATAAATAAAGTACAAGGACTATTCCTACATTCCACTATATTTATTAACTAATCAATTAATCAATATATGTGCATGCATAGGCCACATCCACTTTTCAAGTTATTTTTCTCTTTATTAATTGTGGGTCTCCCAACTCAACTAGCTCCTTTTTTGGGTTTCTTGTTAGAAAAATAAATTATATTAAATCTAATTCTGATTAAATTATTTAACTATTTTTATGATGAAATTTAAATAACAAAATTTATATTTAATTATTATGAAAATTTCAGAAATTATAGTAGAAAAAAGCCGAAATAAATTAATCCGAAAACGTGAGAGGCATTGCCCTAAGGTGTATTTCCGTCCTTCGTGCGGATTAATCGAAGATACCACCCCAAGGTACGACCAGAACTCTCATTCCTACGAGCACGATCGCGAAAGAAGTTGACGAAGTTTCTTTCAACACCTAATAAAAAAATAAAAACGAAGCAAAAGAGAATATAGATGAAGTAAATATATTTCTCAATTCTTCTCTCTTGTATTCTTTGTTTTGTTTTATATGTATATATGCTACTGTAAACCGTAAGCAATATATATAGAGATGTGGCAATAAATGTCCAACGGTACTATTGCAACGTTGCTATTGCAATGTTCAATCCAGAGAGAGAGAGTTACACTTTTGCTTTAAAAGCATTTAAAACAGTATTAAAGAGAATTAAAACTTATTAAATAATAATAAATAAGAATAAATTAATTAATTAATTAAATCATATATTATTATTGGAGATTTTGAATTTTATTTTATCAATTCCCCACAAATTCAAAATTTTAAAATAATAAAAAAAAATTAAAATCAACAATTAAAAATTTAAATAAAATAAAAGTATCGGGTGTTTATACTATGCAATAGGTAAGGTGTTTTTAAGAGACTTAACCTCACTTAGTGTAAGCAATTTTCATCAGAAGGAATCGGAGTGAACCAGGTCTTGAACTACGTTTCTTTGACCCTGACTTCAACTGCCACACACACAGTACAGAATTCTCCGTCGCGAGTCTGTGCATTAAAGGCCATGCATAGTACCTTGATTTTTTATAAGAATTTCCATGGACAGCCAACATTTCATAGTCGCGGCCTTATATGAATATTCTTATATAGGTGGTCTCCTCCAGAGATGTGTGTAGAGTCACATCTCGCAAAAATTATCGCCTGGGATTCCATTAAGAGCCATAAGCTAAACCTCAACCACTACACAGAGCACAACTCACCATAGGGATGAAATTGGAACTAAAGTTCCTCTGAATAAACTGTAGAAAGTGCTCTTTGGCCAACCTGACAGCTTATTTTTACCACATTGAACCTTCTTCAAGGGATCTCCTATCACAAAGGTTGGGTTCCCACTGCAGGAAGGCCCTTTATGGGCAAAGTCCCATCCCCCTCGATGACTCTAGGACCTTAGTCCTATTCATGCCTTTCGTCAAGCAGTCTGCAAGATTCTGTTCAGATAGGATAAAACTTAAAGAAACAACATCATGAGAAGTTAGCCATCTAACAGACTTTTGTCTCGATTTAATATGTCGACTAGCCTTAGAATTTATTAATTTTTTTTTACAAAAATCAATTGCAGCTCGAGAATCACACCGAATAGAAATAGGTGGAATAGGAGTAGAAATCAATGGAATTGATGACAAAAGGTTCTTGAGCCACTCGGCTTCAAGACAAGTAGTGTCAAGGGCAACCAACTCAGCCTCCATAGTGCTTCTGGCTATTATAATATGTTTGGTGGATTGCCAAGAAACTGCACTGCCACCAAGAATAAAAACATAGCCAGAAGTAGATTTAATATCCAAAGAATCAGAAATCCAATTCGCATCGCTGTATCCCTCAATTACAGCAGGATAGCCAACAAATTTAAAAGCAAAAGAAAGAATATCTTTAAGATAACGAAATACTCTTTCCAGAGCAATCCAATGAATCATACTAGGACTACTAGTATATTTACTCAATCTTGATATTGGATAGGCAATGTCAGGTCTAGTTCTATTAGTTAGGTACATCAGAGAACCAATGATCTGGGCAAATTTCTCCTGATTTACTGGATTACCAGTGTTCTTTACAAGTTGAACACTGGGATCAAAAGAAGTAGAAACAGGAGAACAATCAGAATATCCAAATTTATCAAGTACCATTTGGGTGTAATGAGATTGGGTCAGGATAATTGAATCAGATGATTTAAGAATTTTTATTCCTAAAATCACATCTGCTTCACCAAGATCCTTCATATCAAAATGGTCTGATAAAAAGGATTTAACTTGGTTAATCAGATCAAGATCAGGAGCAAGAATCATGATGTCATCAACATAGAGGCAAAGAAGGACACAACGATCATCAAATCTCTTGAAATAGAGACAGTTGTCATAATCGTTGGTCAGAAATCCATATGAAGCTATAACACTGTCAAATTTCTCGTGCCACTGTTTAGGTGCTTGTTTTAGTCCGTATAAAGAGCGAACTAATTTACACACCTTATTTTCTTGACCAGGCACAGAGAAACCTTCAGGCTGAGCCATATAGATTTCTTCTTCAAGATCACCATGAAGAAAAGCGGTCTTGACATCCATCTGATGAATCAAAAGTTTATGAATGGATGCTAATGCAAGAAGAATTCGGATAGTAGCAATGCGAGCAACAGGCGCATATGTGTCAAAGTAGTCAATTTCAACCTTTTGCCGAAAACCTTGAGCAACAAGACGTGCCTTATACTTCTCTACTGATCCGTCAGTCTTAAGTTTCTTTCTAAAGATCCACTTCCATCCTAGGGGTTTACTACCAAGAGGTAAATCAGTGAGAATCCAAGTGTTATTACTGATAATTGATTCTATCTCACTTTTTATAGCCTCCTTCCAAAAAGAAGCTTCAGGAGAACTCATTACTTCCTTATAAGACGAAGGTATACTTTCAATTAAGAAAGTAAAGAAGTCTTCACCAAAGTTTTTCTCAAAGCGAGTTCTCTTACTTCTCCTTAATTCAGGCGCATATGTGTCAAAGTAGTCAATTTCAACCTTTTGCCGAAAACCTTGAGCAACAAGACGTGCCTTATACTTCTCTACTGATCCGTCAGTCTTAAGTTTCTTTCTAAAGATCCACTTACATCCTAGGGGTTTCCTACCAGGAGGTAAATCAGTGAGAATCCAAGTGTTATTACTGATAATTGATTCTATCTCACTTTTTATAGCCTCCTTCCAAAAAGAAGCTTCAGGAGAACTCATTACTTCCTTATAAGACGAAGGTGTACTTTCAATTAAGAAAGTAAAGAAGTCTTCACCAAAGTTTTTCTCAAAGCGAGTTCTCTTACTTCTCCTTAATTCAGGAATAGGATCAGGTTCTACAGGATCTAAACTATAATGCAAATCAGATGCAGGTATATGATCAGAAATAGATGCATGATCAAAAGTAGACTGATAATCAGGGGCAGATCTAGAGATGCGGGTTGTGAAAGGAAAAATATTTTCAAAAAAAAGTTGCATATCTAGATTCAATCAAAGTATCATTAGAAATTTTAGAAATCTCAGAGTTAATCACGAGAAATCTATAGGTATTGCTATCTAAAGAATATCTAATAAAGATAGCATCTACAGTTTTAGGTCCAATCTTCTTTCTTTTGGGTTCAGGAATAGATACCTTAGCCAAGAACCCCCACACTCGGAAGTAACTCAACCTAGGTGCTCTTCCTTTCCAAAATTCATAAGGTGTCTGGGTTCTATCCTTAGAGGGAATTCTATTGAGGATATAACAAGCTGATAAAAGAGCCTCCCCCCACAAGTTCTGAGGTACACCAGAACTTAAAATCATGGCATTAACCATGTCCAATAGGGTTCGGTTCTTTCTTTCAGCTACACCATTAGATTGAGGTGAGTATGGAGCAGTTATTCATGAATTATTCCATGTTCCTCACAGAATAGGTTTAATTCATTTGAAGTATACTCGCCTCCTCTATCAGACCTTAGAATTTTAATACTTTTATCTAATTGGTTTTCAACCTCAGCTTTAAAGGCTTTAAACTTATAGAGGACTTCATCTTTGGTCTTCAAGAGATAGGTGTAACAATACTTGGAGTAGTCATCTATAAAAGTCACAAAGTAGCGACTGCCTCCACGGGTAGGTACTCTATTAGAATCACAGACATCACTATGAATCAGTTCAAGAATCTGGGTATCCCTATAAGGAACAGATTTAAAAGGTTTCCTAGGCTGCTTAGCTTGGGTACAAATTTCACATTTAGATTTGGAATCAATCTTGAGTTTGGGTAAAAGATTAAGATTGGTCAATTTCAGAATAGATTTAAGGTTCACATGCCCTATTTGTCATGCCATACATCACAAGATTCAGTATTTAACACAATAGAATAAGAAGTAGAAACTGAAGGAGAAGAATTTTTATTATCAACAAAAGAAAGTACATTCAATTTGAATAAACCCTCAGATACAAAACTTTTTCCAATAAACATTTCCCCCTTAGAGATTACAACTTTATTAGATTCAAGTACAATCTTATAACCTAATTGCACTAATAGAGATCCACTAATCAGGTTCCGTCGGATCTCGGGAACATGCTGCACATTGTGAAGGATCAAAGTCTTTCCAGAAGTTAACTTCAATTTGACTGTTCCGATCCCCAGCACATTGACAGCTTTTCTGTCTCCAACAGTCACACATCCTCCACCTGAGTCCTGATAGGAGGAGAATAGGGACCTATTAGTACAAATATGGACATTGGCTCCTGAATCTAACCACTAATCTAAATCATGATAGGTGAGGTTAACATTAGGAATAAAGGAGACTGACCTAAAAGTGGAGTTCGAAGGTTCACCCTCAATCATGTTGACTTGAGGTTTAGGATAATTGTTCTGATTGTTTTGGCCCTTCTTGTAGACAAATTTCTCTTTCTTCCGATAAAAATATTTTGAAGCAAAATGATTGTCCCGAATACAGACATAACAAAATTCATCCTTCTTCTTATTCCCACTAGATTGGTTGGTGTTGGGTTTATGGGTATAGTTTTGATTTCGGTTTGGATTCTTACTCTTAAAGCCTTTACCTTTACGTTTAAAATTTTTACCTTTAGGTTTAAACTCATGGCTTTGGTTCAAAATGTCAAATTTAAGTTTGATATGTTGTTGGTCGGTTTAACCTCTTTAAGTCGATATTGTTCTTCTATTCTAATAGCTTCAATTACAGATCTAGATTGAAGAGTTCCTTTAGTTCTTCTAAGTTCATGGGCAATAATTTGTCCAATAGGCAGGTAGCTTGATAGGTATCATTTAAAGTTAAACCATTTCTGTTAATCCCTTGGACAAAATTCTGAAATTGGTGAATTTGATCGTTTATAGGAATGTTCTCTACCATTCTAAAATTGTTAAAATCAGTCATAGTGAATCTAGCAGCGTCTTCATTATCTCTAATGTAAGCATCTTCTAGAGCACACAATAAATATTTGGCAGTTAGGTATTTCCTATATGTTTCATATAGTTCATCGGATAGACAACTTAGTATTCTAAATCTACAGTGAAATTTAATTTCCTCGGGGGATCTGTCCGATACAGGTTCAGTAACTGAGGTAGTAGCAGATTTAGAAGAATCAGCAGGAGGAGTAGCAGAAACTTTAGAAGTAGGGTAAGGAGGTGCTTTGCCAATTGCAGTTATAAGGCCTAAGGTAATTAACCAAGCCTCTAACTGTTCTTACCACCTCAAAAATCCTACCCCTCTAAATTTTTCTGGCTTAAGGCTAGAAGAATCATCATAAGCCATTTTAGACAATCTAGTTGAGGGAATAATAAAATTCAAAATGATAAGAATGAGCTGCAAAAAAGATTCAAAAAATCCTTTTAG
Organism: Tillandsia fasciculata; assembly: GCA_029168755.2. NCBI lineage: Eukaryota > Viridiplantae > Streptophyta > Magnoliopsida > Poales > Bromeliaceae > Tillandsia > Tillandsia fasciculata. Next base: position 25,938,874 of record CM054932.1, on the reverse strand, counting down.
AAAAACATACAAGTTGATTAAGGTTTCTACCCTAGTCATCCAAAATATTTTAAGTGTTCAAGTTTTTTAATATTAATCTTTTATCTCAGTTGGTTCAATAGCAAACAGATGACCCAAACAATTAAAAGTTTGAATTTGATTTAAATATTTTCAGATATAAATGTAATCAAATAAAATATGTAAGCTGCAGGAAAAAACATAAGATTGAACTAAAAAATATAAAAGTAGGTTTTATGCTTACTGGTTATGTGTCTTTATGTTAAGACTATGGTTGTAGGTGTTCAAATCCCACCTAAAACAACTTTTTTTTAAAAAAAAATTACTATAGATAAAACTATATATATTTATATGCTTTTGTTTTTTCTGTAGCTAAAAATAGTAAATAATTTTATTATTATTATTATTATTATTATTATTACTGTAGCTAAAAATAGTAAATACTTTTTATTATTATTTTTTACTGTAGCTAAAAAGTAAAAACAGTAAAAAAAAATTTATTTTATATATATACTTACTGTAGCCAAAAATAGTAAATAAAAGTATTTTATAATAATTTTAAAGTCAAGAGAGCAAATAAATTACAATAATCTATATGCAATTAAAATTTTGAAATGCTAATCCCAGTTTGTTTAAGTTTAAATGTCAATCAAACAAACAAGTTGACAACACAATTATATGTAACATGCAATATTTATTTTTCGGATTAGCACTCGTTAAATCTTTAATCACAATCAAATCGAATTACACCTTAGACTGTTAGAAAAATAAATCGCACTAAATCTGATTGTGATTAAATTATCTAACTATTTTTATGATTAAATTTGAATAAAAGAACTTACCTTTAATCGCTATGAAAATTCTAGAAATTGTAGTAAAAAAAAACCGAAATAAATTAATCCGGAAGCGTGAGAGGCACTGCCCTAAGTTGTATTTCCGTCCTTCGTGCGGATTAATCGAATATATCATCCCAATGTACGATCGGAACTCTCCTTCCTACGAGCACGACTACGGAAGAAGTTGACGAAGTTTCTTTCAACACCCAATAAAAAATAAAAACGAAGCAAAAGAGAATATAGATGAAGTAAATATATTTCTCAATTCTTCTCTCTTATATTCTTTGTTTTGTTTTATATGCATATAAATATATGCTACCGTAAACAATAAGCAATATATATAGAGAGGTGGCAATAAATGTCCAACGTTACTATTGCAACTTGCTATTGCAATGTTCAATCCAGAAAAAGAGAGTTTTGCTTTAAAAACATTTAAAACAGTATTAAAAAAAATTAAAACTTATTAAATAATAATAAATAAAAATAAATTAATTAATTAATTAAATTATATATTATTATTGGAGATTTTGAATTTCATTCTACCATTTCTACACCTGCTCTCTTTTGATAAAACTCTTCATAAATATATTCTTTTACATTGCCAAATTTTAAGATGGGTGATCCAAAGTATGCATATCCTTATCCTGCACAAGGTAAACAATACTGCAAACTAAATTCTATCCTGCACAAGATGGGTGATCTGTATATTTTGTTGTGTTCAATGCTTTTTATTCCTTAACATTAATCTATAACTTAATTTTAACTGAAGCAGAATGTCAAAAAGAGCTTTGCTGCAAAAGCAGAAGCATATTGAACAGCTTTTGCTCCTCGCTTATATTTGAAGCTATGTTTGTCATGGAATTTAAGCAAAAAAGAGTTTGATTCTTTTAGAAAATACTGAGCTGTTGGTTTGAACCGTCGATCTAAACTTAGAATTAGCTTGCATATCATGTTATCCATTAAGTTCATCATTATATATATATAGAAAGAAAAAGTCGTCATTCTTAAGATTGGAGATTCGATCTCCTCTCGTACTTTCATAACCTAAGCGTTTTAAGTTATAAAAGTAATATATATATATATATATATTGAAAACTTCAGAATATGAGCTTAGAATTTAAAATAATTCTATATAAAAAATATAATACGATTAAATCTTTTAATTCGTCTATAATATTTTTAATTCGTCTATAATATTTTAGACGGTGATCGATGATCGATTAGAACTAAAAGATTAATTAGATAGTTAAGTGTACGCTAAAACTAAAATAATTTTAGAATATTGGATCTTAGTTTCTGAAAAAGTGAAGCTTTACATGCAATTAAATCTTGCATAATCTTGCTATTATAAGTTGTCTCGATCCCCCCTATTTAATTATGTGGTTTAATATTTAAAAAGGTAACTACCAAGGTCCTCCTGTTGTGCCACCACCTCAATACTACGCACCTCCTCCTCCTCCTCCTCCTCCACCTCCTCCACAGCCACAGAGAAGAAACGCAGATTTTGTTAGAAAATATATACTAAAATTCTATTGTGATTAATATTTAACTGATTTTTTGATAAAATAAAATAAAAATTTATAGATAACGTAAATAATTCAAAATCTTTAATATATCCGGAAGCGTGCGGGATTAATCATGAACACCACCCCAAATTACGACCGGAATTTCTCCTTCTGCGAGCACGATCGTGACGGAGATAGACAGAAATTTTTTCAACACCCACTTGAGAAAGAGATGAAAATTTAAAAATAATATGATTTCTCTGTTTCTTCTTCTTTTTCTTATCCTGTAAGAACAGAGAAAAAACACACACACATATATATATATATAGAGAGAGTCCGGCTAGAATACTATAGATAGTACCAAGCAATTGGTGCTATCAAGTTTTCTGCCGTTGGATGAAAAAATATGCGGTTGAGATTATAGTGGCCACCTAAGATTTTTACTATTCAATCAACCACTTAGTAAACCCTAGGGGACCACTATCATCTTAACCACATATTTTTTAATCCAAATGCTAAAAACTTGATAGCACCAATGACTTGGTGCTATCGATAGTATTCTAACCTAATTCTCTCTCTCTCTCTCTCTCTCTCTCTCTCTCTATATATATATATATATATATATATATGTATATATATATATATACATTCCCAACGTTGAGCAACGTTCGACCGACGTAACATTCAGTTAGGCGCAAGAAACGAAAACTCACGTTTCGCCCGTTAAATTTTCTTCCGCTCCAAATTAAATAAATAAATAATAAATAAATAATAATAATAATAATAATAATAAATAAATAAATAATAAAATAAAATAAATAAATAATAAATAAATAAAATTAATAAATAATGAAAATTTTGAATTTTACCCAACAGGTTTCATGGAAAGGATGGTGTGTTTTCTTCTTTCCTCTTCATTTTTTTGCTTTTTGTTATTAATTTTTTGGACAGTGAATAACACCATTAATCACTAAATTTATTTCTAAAAATTTAAACTATAAAAGGACAATAGTTTCTATTACGCAACGTCATCAGCTACGATTTCACTTCTAGATCATTTCTTGAGAATGCATGCATGCATGGTGACGTGGCAGTAAATTTTTGTTGGAATAAAATTTTAAATTCTAAAATTTTCAATAATTATTAATTTTCAATTTATTTATTACAATGTATTCTTATTTATTAATTTTAATTTACTCTCCTTTATTGTCTTTATTAGGTGTTTTAATTATTTTTTTAACGTTGGGACTGAAACCAACGTTAATTTTTTTTTCATTTAATTATCTTTAATGTACATTAACCTCTAATTGAACGTTGGGTTGAAACCCAACGTTCACATGCCTACACCCTATATATATATACATGTAGAGGGTGTGTGCTACAGAGGCATATATTGAGATATAGTCATATATAGCTTGGTTAATTGTTAAGAGAAAAGATTTGTTTTTTTAATTTTTTTTATGTTGTTTTACTATCGGGTGTTGAAAGAAACTTCGTCAACCTCTTCCGCGGTCGTGCTCGTAGGAAGGAGAGTTTCGGTCGTACCTTGGGGTGGTATCTCCGATTAATCCGCACGAAGGACGGAAATACGCCTTAGGGCAGTGCCTCGCACGCTTCCGGATCAATTATATTTCGGTTTATTTTTATCTACATTTCTGAAATTTTCATAGCGATTAAAGGTAAGTTCTGTTATTTAAATTTAATCATAAAAATAGTTATATAATTTAATCACAATCAAAGTTTAGTGCGATTATTTTCCTAACAACTTTTACTATTCCAAAAGGGAGATGATATTTCAATCAACTAAAAAATATAGTTATTAAATTTTTTAAATTATAACTAATGATATAAAACAAATTGTAGTCTTACACACATTATAATTTTTTTTTATTAATATTTATTTAATTTTCAATATTTGTAGAGTTAAATTATTTTAATAACTTTATTTAAGAATTTAATTAAGCTTAATAATTTTGATAGCTATTTTATAAACAAATTTAAATTTTAGCTAAAAAGTTAAAGGTGAAGGAGTTATTACATGCACCTGATATATATTAATACTTCATGCATCATAATTTGTACTAGATAACTAATATTTTAATATTAAATTTTAATTTATTGTACGATAAAAATTATTTTTATTAAACATTTTAGAGTCGATTTATGATGCAATAGGTGCATCCAAAATGTGGAGACATGTGGCAAGCTCCTAATTTCAAAGGAGACCTGGTTTATACTAATGCTCCATACACCGCACAAAATATAAGAAGATTAATAAATATTTGATAATTAATACTGTAAAATATAATATGATATAATATATGTAATATAAAATATTTAAATAATTTATTATAGTATAAAAATTTATTTTTAATTTATATTTTAGAGTCTGTTTTGCGGTAAAATAGGTGTACCTAAAATTTTTATTGGCATGTGGGTACATGTGGGAAGCTCCTAATTTTAAGGAAGAAGAGAAATTCTTTGTTAAACCTGGTGCATACTAATGCTTAATGTACCGCACAAAATATAAAATAATTGATAAAATATTTGATAATTAATAATGTAAAATATAATACAATATAATTTATGTAATATAAAATATTTAAATAATTTATTGTACGATAAAAATTTATTTTTAATGAATATTTTTTAGTCGGTTTACAGTGCAATAGGTGCACCCAAAATTTTTATTGTCATGTGGCAAGCTTCTATTGGTTTAAATATTAAATAGCAACGTGGCTTTTTGTGGCTCTCTCAAGAAACTCTCGATTAATATATAGTATAGATATAGATAGTATAGATATAGATATAGATAGATATATATAGATATAGATACTATATAGGTTTCAATAAGTGAAATATATTATTTTGTTAAATTATAAATTAATATCACTAATGCAATTCATATGCCCAAATAAAGCTATAATCTCTTAGGAGTAGAGCTTATATACTTTTAAAAATTCAAACCCCAATATATTTGTAAATTTTTTTATCATTAATTTTGTATTGAGATTTGTATTATTGAAAAGTTAACTAAAAAAAGAAAAAAAAAATACAATAACACAAATTAATCTCAATATAAATTTAATAATAAAAAATTTATAAATATAATTGAACTCATACATGCTTTTAAAAATATATAAGCTCTACTCATCGATCTCTTAGGTTACATCCATCATGAATCATCTTTCTATCCGAAAAATTCGATGAAATTTAACAAAATTTAGCGATTTAAATAAAGTTTATCATAATTAAGATTAGTGATCAATTAATGGTATAATTTACTGTTATTTAAATTAAATTAAATTAAATTATATATATATATATATATATATATATATATATATATATATATATATATATATATATATATATATAAACTAATATAAGAAAAAAAAAAATTATTGATACTGTGTCTTTAATTTTTCACAACTGTGATAATTTTATGCAGCCTTGCTGCTCTCTGCTGCTGCTGCCTCGTGGACGAATGTTGCTGCGATCCATCAATCATATTTATTAGCTAACTAGCAAGAGATAAATTCCAATACTTTTACCGTCCAATTGGATTCGGTATAGAACTGAAAATAGAAGAAATATTTCTCTTATTCTTTCAAACGTATCAGAAATTAATCGATTATTCTGATACAACTAGAATAAATGAGAATTAATGTTCTCATTCTTTCCAACCACCCTCTTACTGTTTTCTTAAATACTCTCTCACGTCTACCGAGACACTATCTCTTATCTCATTATTACATAATAAAGCTTGAGGGCAAAAAAATAATTTACCTCAATTAAAACTCTTTATTCATCTTATTTCTCATTCTCATACCAAACACAAAATCTCTTATCTCTAGAATCATTCCAAACATTTTTTTACACTAGTTCCGTACTTTATACTTATCCCTGGAATAGCTAGTTCTGTCTTATTCCGTTACCAAACGGGCCCTAAGAAATAAATAAGGGATTTACTTCTGCTTTACTTCTACTTGTAGAAAATTCGAATCCACGATTGACATTGTCATATATTATTTACGGTATTCAAATTTTTTAGAAATCATATTTCATAATTTTATAATATTATTCACTTATTAGTGTTCGAATAATCTCAAATTTACTTCGTATCAGTTATCGAAAATTATTAATTTTTTGAGACCGCTCAAACGAATACAAGGCAAATGATGTTACGAAAATTTTGAATTTGAAATCTAAAAGGATTAAATAGTTTAGATCAATTTTGACATTGTAAATCGCGGATTCAAATAATCTACCCTTCAATAAGTTTGCAGAAGAAAAATCCCTCCCACTATTTTCATTAATGTTTTTTTTTTCTTTGTAATCTTTTGTGGAAATTAATAATATGGAGTATCACCTCTTTGTGGTTATGTTTTGCTTAGTTGTAATGGCACTGTCACCAGATATTAATGATGGGTTCTTGATGATTAATTGAAGGAATAATTATGATAATTTTTTGTATTTATAGAGATATGTAGATAATATAATTTTAATTTTATAAAAAAAAATTATAATATTTATAAATTTTAGAAAGACACTGATGAAATCTCCCTTAATTGAAGGTCCAATCTCAGCTGGTACTATTATTTTATAATAAATACTGAGATGATAGATTGCGTTATTTGAAGTTTGAGTTAAATTTTATCTTGGTGTGGAAACTTTTATTCTGCCATTCCAAATCCTGAACTTCTAATAAATTTTTAATTGTATTTTATTAATGGTGAAAATAAAAAGTATTTATCTTAACGAGTTGAGCTGAAATACTATCAATAGTAATAATGTGATACTTTTAGAATTTGAATTAATCCTATATATAAATAATATAATAGGATTAAGTCTCTAAACCCGGTTATAGCATTATGGATGGTAGCAAGATCTAAGAGGTTATGAGAGTTAAGCGTGCTAGAGCTAGAGTAGTTCTAGAATGGATGATTCCCTGGGAAGTGGGGCGTTACAGTTAGTATCAGAGCCATTCACCAGTCGGAAATGTGATATGAGTCTCGGCTGAGCCAGGATTATATAGCGGGTAGAGCGAGGCTCCCCGGCTAATGACCGTTGTGGGTGAAGTGCAGCTCTCCACAAGGTCGGCTAAGGCTAGCGAGACGAGTCTCACATCGCCTGGTGCTTGTGAGTGTGCTTGAGCCTGATGTAGCTAATGACCGTTATGGGTGGAGTGCAGCTCCCCACAAGGTCGGCTAAGGCTAGCGAGACAAGTCTCACATCGCCTGGTGCTTGTGAGTGTGCTTGAGCCTGACGTGGACGTCATGGCTTAAATGGCTTAAAGGAGGGAAGAATGTGACACTCCCAGAATTTGGATTAGTCATATATATAAATGATATAATATGACTAAATTTTTTAACCCGGTTATAATATTTTGGATGGTAGCAAGATCCAAGAGGTTATGAGAGTTAAGCGTGCTAGAGTTAGAGTAGTTCTAGAATGGGTGACCCCTTGGAAAGTGGGGCGAATGAGCTCCGCTGCTGGTTGCCATTTATTTATTTTTTATGATGAAACTTTTAAATCAACGATCGGTACTGTTGAACATGATCTAAATCACTGAAAAAATTTAAAAATTAAATTTTAAATTTTTTTTCGACATTATGATCTAATGATTAAAAAGTTGTAAAATTTATAGTTTTAATAGTAAATATGAGTCGTTTGTTTGTTTAACGGTGTAAAGAAATCTAAATCAATTAAATCTTAGTCAGAAATTTTTTAAAATTATTTAAAATGAGATCTATACTCTTGATCATGATTACAAAACTCCTATCATCACTTTTTCAAGTATATTTATTTTCAGCCGTTTATTTTTATATCCGGATAGAAAAAAAAAATATCGAAAAATATAAAATATATTTTTCAGATAGCTTAAATGGTCTAGATTATATTTAACGGTGTTGATTGTCGATTTGGAAGCTCCATTGATTAGATGGGTGGCAACGGATCTCATTTAATATTGATAGTATTTCAGTTCAATTTTTCTCTTAACTATCATTTTTTTTTTATTTGACTATCTAACTTTTAAAAAAATTTATTTTACTGTCTAACTTTTTAATTATTTGATTCAAGCAGATTGGTGACTTTTTAAATTTAAAATTTGAATGTATGCTTTTATTTTTATTAATTTAGTAAATATATTTTATGCATTTTTCGTAACTATAAATTTATTAAAATAAAATTTTGCTTTAAATTTTGTATTTGAAGAGAGAGAGAGAGAGAGAGAGAGAGAGAGAGTGAGAGAGAGGAGCAATTTGGTCACTCTATTTAAAATCTGAGATGATTCTAAAGAGTGAAAAAATTGATCTATTTTTATAAAATTACAAAACCAATAAATATTTCGGGGTGGGTTTGGATTGCCATAAAAAATATTAAAAATTATTTTTCAGTTTGAAAAATTATTTTCGCTATGTTTGTTTAGCGTAAAAATATATATTTTTTTTTTTTGCAAAGCAATTTTACAAATTTGAGAAAGAGTGAGTATTTTTATTTTTCTGCTAATTTTTGATAAAAAATAAAAACTCCACCTACAGCTCCAGAATATACTATGTACGGTACTGAGTTGCGAAACTATAATCTTATTTTTTATATTAAAATTTTTAAATTAATGATCCACATATTTAAAACTGATCTATAATATTTAAAATTTTTAAAATAAAAATTTATATTTTTTGATATTATTTACTTTATAATAAAATTATTTTAAAATTATTAATTTTTAATAACTACTAACACCTTTTAATTTATAATATTTATTTATAAATATATATTTTTTATTATATAGCATTACATATCTATTATCTATTACTATATATTGTATTGCATATTTATCATTTAATTTAATTTTTAATACATTTTATTTATAAATATAAATTACATGTATAATATGTTAAAGAATTCCACTACTATGTTTTAATTAATAGCACCAAATATTAATGCCATTAGATTTTCGAGCACCAAAATAAAAAATATGCGATTAAAATAATAGTGATCTTTAAAATTTAATAAACAGTGAGTAAAATAATATAATATAAAAAAAAAAAATAATTAAAAAAATAATTTTAACGGTAGAAAACTTAATAATATTACTATTTTTTAACCAAATAAATACAACAAAAAAAAAATTGCAAATCAAACATTCGAAGTGTAATTTCTAAAAAATTATGTACATATGTATATTCATCATAAATAAATAAGATTAATTTTATATAATTTTATGTATAAATATTAAATAGTAGATATATTTCTATAAATTTTAATTTTTCAAAAAGTCACAAATTGTTTATATATGTTTTTAGAAAAATATAGTTAGTCATATGTTAAACACTTAATCTTAATTAGTGAGTGAGATAAATTTAATTTTTTACTCTTTAAGATATCATACTTAATCAGAAATATATTTACGAGGACAATATTGAGATTTCAGTTATATTATGTTAAAAAATAAATAATAAACTAACGGTAACAAATTAGAAAAAAAAAAAATTAAACAATATAAAAAATTTTAAAAAATAAATATGAAAAATTAA